>OY720444.1:83869878-84407643 GCA_963082915.1 Dolichopus griseipennis
AGCTTTAATTCGTGGTCACTACTAAAATTTCCATGTAACCCAAATTTTGTTTTTTAAATTAAATCGCTCTAAGACGCTTCTAAGTGCTTTAACTCAATTTTAAGGCACTTAGAAGCGTCTTAGAGCGATTCTGGCTTTAATTCGTGATCACTACTAAAATTTCCATGTAACCCAAATTTTGTTTTTTAAATTATGGTCTTGCTAAACTTTAAAGTTAATTTTAAGGCACTTAGAAGCATTTTAGAGCGATTTTATATTAAATTAAATTTTTATAATTTTTGTCATGGAATTCTTTAAACTCAATTTTAAGGCACTTAGAAGCGTTTTAGAGCGATTCTAGCTTTAATTCGTGGTCACTACTAAAATTTCCATGTAACCCAAATTTTGTTTTTTAAATTAAATCGCTCTAAGACGCTTCTAAGTGCTTTAACTCAATTTTAAGGCACTTAGAAGCGTCTTAGAGCGATTCTGGCTTTAATTCGTGATCACTACTAAAATTTCCATGTAAACCAAATTTTGTTTTTTAAATTATGGTCTTGCTAAACTTTAAAGTTAATTTTAAGGCACTTAGAAGCATTTTAGAGCGATTTTATATATAATTAAGTTTTTATAATTTTTGTCATGGAATTCTTTAAACTCAATTTTAAGGCACTTAGAAGCATTTTAGAGCGATTTTATATTAAATTAAATTTTTATAATTTTTGTCATGGAATTCTTTAAACTCAATTTTAAGGCACTTAGAAGCGTTTTAGAGCGATTTTATATTTAATTAAATTTTTATAATTTTTGTCATGGAATTCTTTAAACTCAATTTTAAGGCACTTAGAAGCTTCTTAGAGCGATTCTAGCTTTAATTCGTGATCACTACTAAAATTTCCATGTAACCCAAATTTTGTTTTTTAAATTATGGTCTTGCTAAACTTTAAAGTTAATTTTAAGGCACTTAGAAGCATTTTAGAGCGATTTTATATTTAATTAAATTTTTATAATTTTTGTCATGGAATTCTTTAAATTCAATTTTAAGGCACTTAGAAGCGTCTTAGAGCGATTCTGGCTTTAATTCGTGATCACTACTAAAATTTCCATGTAAACCAAATTTTGTTTTTTAAATTATGGTCTTGCTAAACTTTAAAGTTAATTTTAAGGCACTTAGAAGCATTTTAGAGCGATTTTATATTTAATTAAGTTTTTATAATTTTTGTCATGGAATTCTTTAAACTCAATTTTAAGGCACTTAGAAGCGTCTTAGAGCGATTCTGGCTTTAATTCGTGATCACTACTAAAATTTCCATGTAACCCAAATTTTGTTTTTTAAATTATGGTCTTGCTAAACTTTAAAGTTAATTTTAAGGCACTTAGAAGCATTTTAGAGCGATTTTATATTTAATTTAGTTTTCATAATTTTTGTCATGGAATTCTTTAACCTCAATTTTAAGGCACTTAGAAGCGTCTTAGAGCGATTCTAGCTTTAATTCGTGGTCACTACTAAAATTTCCATGTAACCCAAATTTTGTTTTTTAAATTATGGTCTTGCTAAACTTTAAAGTTAATTTTAAGGCACTTAGAAGCATTTTAGAGCGATTTTATATTTAATTAAATTTTTATAATTTTTGTCATAGAATTCTTTATTTTAAGGCACTTAGAAGCGTCTTAGAGCGATTCTGGCTTTAATTCGTGATCACTACTAAAATTTCCATGTAACCCAAATTTTGTTTTTTAAATTATGGTCTTGCTAAACTTTAAAGTTAATTTTAAGGCACTTAGAAGCATTTTAGAGCGATTTTATATTTAATTAAGTTTTTATAATTTTTGTCATGGAATTCTTTAAACTCAATTTTAAGGCACTTAGAAGCGTCTTAGAGCGATTCTGGCTTTAATTCGTGATCACTACTAAAATTTCCATGTAAACCAAATTTTGTTTTTTAAATTATGGTCTTGCTAAACTTTAAAGTTAATTTTAAGGCACTTAGAAGAATTTTAGAGCGATTTTATATTTAATTAAATTTTTATAATTTTTGTCATGGAATTCTTTAAACTCAATTTTAAGGCACTTAGAAGCGTCTTAGAGCGATTCTAGCTTTAATTCGTGGTCACTACTAAAATTTCCATGTAACCCAAATTTTGTTTTTTAAATTATGGTCTTGCTAAACTTTAAAGTTAATTTTAAGGCACTTAGAAGCATTTTAGAGCGTTTTTATGTTTAATTAAGTTTTTATAATTTTTGTCATGGAATTCTTTAAACTCAATTTTAAGGCACTTAGAAGCGTCTTAGAGCGATTCTAGCTTTAATTCGTGATCACTACTAAAATTTCCATGTAACCCAAATTTTGTTTTTTAAATTATGGTCTTGCTAAACTTTAAAGTTAATTTTAAGGCACTTAGAAGCATTTTAGAGCGATTTTATATTTAATTAAATTTTTATAATTTTTGTCATGGAATTCTTTAAACTCATTTTTAAGGCACTTAGAAGCTTCTTAGAGCGATTCTAGCTTTAATTCGTGATCACTACTAAAATTTCCATTTAACCCAAATTTTGTTTTTTAAATTATGGTCTTGCTAAACTTTAAAGTTAATTTTAAGGCACTTAGAAGCATTTTAGAGCGATTTTATATTTATTTAAATATTTATAATTTTTGTCATGGAATTCTTTAAACTCAATTTTAAGGCACTTAGAAGCGTCTTAGAGCGATTCTAGCTTTAATTCGTGATCACTACTAAAATTTCCATGTAACCCAAATTTTGTTTTTTAAATTAAATCGCTCTAAGACGCTTCTAAGTGCTTTAACTCAATTTTAAGGCACTTAGAAGCGTCTTAGAGCGATTCTGGCTTTAATTCGTGATCACTACTAAAATTTCCATGTAAACCAAATTTTGTTTTTTAAATTATGGTCTTGCTAAACTTTAAAGTTAATTTTAAGGCACTTAGAAGCATTTTAGAGCGATTTTATATATAATTAAGTTTTTATAATTTTTGTCATGGAATTCTTTAAACTCAATTTTAAGGCACTTAGAAGCGTTTTAGAGCGATTCTAGCTTTAATTCGTGGTCACTACTAAAATTTCCATGTAACCCAAATTTTGTTTTTTAAATTAAATCGCTCTAAGACGCTTCTAAGTGCTTTAACTCAATTTTAAGGCACTTAGAAGCGTCTTAGAGCGATTCTGGCTTTAATTCGTGATCACTACTAAAATTTCCATGTAACCCAAATTTTGTTTTTTAAATTATGGTCTTGCTAAACTTTAAAGTTAATTTTAAGGCACTTAGAAGCATTTTAGAGCGATTTTATATTAAATTAAATTTTTATAATTTTTGTCATGGAATTCTTTAAACTCAATTTTAAGGCACTTAGAAGCGTCTTAGAGCGATTCTAGCTTTAATTCGTGATCACTACTAAAATTTCCATGTAACCCAAATTTTGTTTTTTAAATTAAATCGCTCTAAGACGCTTCTAAGTGCTTTAACTCAATTTTAAGGCACTTAGAAGCGTCTTAGAGCGATTCTGGCTTTAATTCGTGATCACTACTAAAATTTCCATGTAAACCAAATTTTGTTTTTTAAATTATGGTCTTGCTAAACTTTAAAGTTAATTTTAAGGCACTTAGAAGCATTTTAGAGCGATTTTATATATAATTAAGTTTTTATAATTTTTGTCATGGAATTCTTTAAACTCAATTTTAAGGCACTTAGAAGCGTTTTAGAGCGATTCTAGCTTTAATTCGTGGTCACTACTAAAATTTCCATGTAACCCAAATTTTGTTTTTTAAATTAAATCGCTCTAAGACGCTTCTAAGTGCTTTAACTCAATTTTAAGGCACTTAGAAGCGTCTTAGAGCGATTCTGGCTTTAATTCGTGATCACTACTAAAATTTCCATGTAACCCAAATTTTGTTTTTTAAATTATGGTCTTGCTAAACTTTAAAGTTAATTTTAAGGCACTTAGAAGCATTTTAGAGCGATTTTATATTAAATTAAATTTTTATAATTTTTGTCATGGAATTCTTTAAACTCAATTTTAAGGCACTTAGAAGCGTTTTAGAGCGATTCTAGCTTTAATTCGTGGTCACTACTAAAATTTCCATGTAACCCAAATTTTGTTTTTTAAATTAAATCGCTCTAAGACGCTTCTAAGTGCTTTAACTCAATTTTAAGGCACTTAGAAGCGTCTTAGAGCGATTCTGGCTTTAATTCGTGATCACTACTAAAATTTCCATGTAAACCAAATTTTGTTTTTTAAATTATGGTCTTGCTAAACTTTAAAGTTAATTTTAAGGCACTTAGAAGCATTTTAGAGCGATTTTATATATAATTAAGTTTTTATAATTTTTGTCATGGAATTCTTTAAACTCAATTTTAAGGCACTTAGAAGCGACTTAGAGCGATTCTAGCTTTAATTCGTGGTCACTACTAAAATTTCCATGTAACCCAAATTTTGTTTTTTAAATTATGGTCTTGCCAAACTTTAAAGTTAATTTTAAGGCACTTAGAAGCATTTTAGAGCGATTTTATATTAAATTAAATTTTTACAATTTCTGTCATGGAATTCTTTAAACTCAATTTTAAGGCACTTAGAAGCGTTTTAGAGCGATTTTATATTTAATTAAATTTTTATAATTTTTGTCATGGAATTCTTTAAACTCAATTTTAAGGCACTTAGAAGCTTCTTAGAGCGATTCTAGCTTTAATTCGTGATCACTACTAAAATTTCTATGTAACCCAAATTTTGTTTTTTAAATTATGGTCTTGCTAAACTTTAAAGTTAATTTTAAGGCACTTAGAAGCATTTTAGAGCGATTTTATATTTAATTAAATTTTTATAATTTTTGTCATGGAATTCTTTAAACTCAATTTTAAGGCACTTAGAAGCGTCTTAGAGCGATTCTGGCTTTAATTCGTGATCACTACTAAAATTTCCATGTAACCCAAATTTTGTTTTTTAAATTATGGTCTTGCTAAACTTTAAAGTTAATTTTAAGGCACTTAGAAGCATTTTAGAGCGATTTTATATTAAATTAACTTTTTATAATTTTTGTCATGGAATTCTTTAAACTCAATTTTAAGGCACTTAGAAGCGTCTTAGAGCGATTCTGGCTTTAATTCGTGATCACTACTAAAATTTCCATGTAACCCAAATTTTGTTTTTTAAATTATGGTCTTGCTAAACTTTAAAGTTAATTTTAAGGCACTTAGAAGCATTTTAGAGCGATTTTATATTTGATTAAGTTTTCATAATTTTTGTCATGGAATTCTATAACCTCAATTTTAAGGCACTTAGAAGCGTCTTAGAGCGATTCTAGCTTTAATTCGTGGTCACTACTAAAATTTCCATGTAACCCAAATTTTGTTTTTTAAATTATGGTCTTGCTAAACTTTAAAGTTAATTTTAAGGCACTTAGAAGCATTTTAGAGCGATTTTATATTTGATTAAATTTTTATAATTTTTGTCATAGAATTCTTTAAACTCAATTTTAAGGCACTTAGAAGCGTCTTAGAGCGATTCTGGCTTTAATTCGTGATCACTACTTTCCATGTAACCCAAATTTTGTTTTTTAAATTATGGTCTTGCTAAACTTTAAAGTTAATTTTAAGGCACTTAGAAGCATTTTAGAGCGATTTTATATTTAATTAAGTTTTTATAATTTTTGTCATGGAATTCTTTAAACTCAATTTTAAGGCACTTAGAAGCGTCTTAGAGCGATTCTGGCTTTAATTCGTGATCACTACTAAAATTTCCATGTAACCCAAATTTTGTTTTTTAAATTATGGTCTTGCTAAACTTTAAAGTTAATTTTAAGGCACTTAGAAGCATTTTAGAGCGATTTTATATTTGATTAAGTTTTCATAATTTTTGTCATGGAATTCTATAACCTCAATTTTAAGGCACTTAGAAGCGTCTTAGAGCGATTCTAGCTTTAATTCGTGGTCACTACTAAAATTTCCATGTAACCCAAATTTTGTTTTTTAAATTATGGTCTTGCTAAACTTTAAAGTTAATTTTAAGGCACTTAGAAGCATTTTAGAGCGATTTTATATTTAATTAAATTTTTATAATTTTTGTCATAGAATTCTTTAAACTCAATTTTAAGGCACTTAGAAGCGTCTTAGAGCGATTCTGGCTTTAATTCGTGATCACTACTTTCCATGTAACCCAAATTTTGTTTTTTAAATTATGGTCTTGCTAAACTTTAAAGTTAATTTTAAGGCACTTAGAAGCATTTTAGAGCGATTTTATATTTAATTAAGTTTTTATAATTTTTGTCATGGAATTCTTTAAACTCAATTTTAAGGCACTTAGAAGCGTCTTAGAGCGATTCTGGCTTTAATTCGTGATCACTACTAAAATTTCCATGTAAACCAAATTTTGTTTTTTAAATTATGGTCTTGCTAAACTTTAAAGTTAATTTTAAGGCACTTAGAAAATTTTAGAGCGATTTTATATTTAATTAAATTTTTATAATTTTTGTCATGGAATTCTTTAAACTCAATTTTAAGGCACTTAGAAGCGTCTTAGAGCGATTCTAGCTTTAATTCGTGGTCACTACTAAAATTTCCATGTAACCCAAATTTTGTTTTTTAAATTATGGTCTTGCTAAACTTTAAAGTTAATTTTAAGGCACTTAGAAGCATTTTAGAGCGTTTTTATGTTTAATTAAGTTTTTATAATTTTTGTCATGGAATTCTTTAAACTCAATTTTAAGGCACTTAGAAGCGTCTTAGAGCGATTCTAGCTTTAATTCGTGATCACTACTAAAATTTCCATGTAACCCAAATTTTGTTTTTTAAATTATGGTCTTGCTAAACTTTAAAGTTAATTTTAAGGCACTTAGAAGCATTTTAGAGCGATTTTATATTTAATTAAATTTTTATAATTTTTGTCATGGAATTCTTTAAACTCAATTTTAAGGCACTTAGAAGCTTCTTAGAGCGATTCTAGCTTTAATTCGTGATCACTACTAAAATTTCCATGTAACCCAAATTTTGTTTTTTAAATTATGGTCTTGCTAAACTTTAAAGTTAATTTTAAGGCACTTAGAAGCATTTTAGAGCGATTTTATATTTAATTAAGTTTTCATAATTTTTGTCATGGAATTCTTTAACCTCAATTTTAAGGCACTTAGAAGCGTCTTAGAGCGATTCTAGCTTTAATTCGTGGTCACTACTAAAATTTCCATGTAACCCAAATTTTGTTTTTTAAATTATGGTCTTGCTAAACTTTAAAGTTAATTTTAAGGCACTTAGAAGCATTTTAGAGCGATTTTATATTTACTTAAATTTTTATAATTTTTGTCATGGAATTCTTTAAACTCAATTTTAAGGCACTTAGAAGCGTCTTAGAGCGATTCTGGCTTTAATTCGTGATCACTACTAAAATTTCCATGTAAACCAAATTTTGTTTTTTAAATTATGGTCTTGCTAAACTTTAAAGTTAATTTTAAGGCACTTAGAAGCATTTTAGAGCGATTTTATATATAATTAAGTTTTTATAATTTTTGTCATGGAATTCTTTAAACTCAATTTTAAGGCACTTAGAAGCGACTTAGAGCGATTCTAGCTTTAATTCGTGGTCACTACTAAAATTTCCATGTAACCCAAATTTTGTTTTTTAAATTATGGTCTTGCTAAACTTTAAAGTTAATTTTAAGGCACTTAGAAGCATTTTAGAGCGATTTTATATTAAATTAAATTTTTATAATTTTTGTCATGGAATTCTTTAACCTCAATTTTAAGGCACTTAGAAGCGTCTTAGAGCGATTCTAGCTTTAATTCGTGGTCACTACTAAAATTTCCATGTAACCCAAATTTTGTTTTTTAAATTATGGTCTTGCTAAACTTTAAAGTTAATTTTAAGGCACTTAGAAGCATTTTAGAGCGATTTTATATTTAATTAAGTTTTCATAATTTTTGTCATGGAATTCTTTAACCTCAATTTTAAGGCGTCTTAGAGCGATTCTAGCTTTAATTCGTGGTCACTACTAAAATTTCCATGTAACCCAAATTTTGTTTTTTAAATTATGGTCTTGCTAAACTTTAAAGTTAATTTTAAGGCACTTAGAAGCATTTTAGAGCGTTTTTATATTTAATTAAGTTTTTATAATTTTTGTCATGGAATTCTTTAAACTCAATTTTAAGGCACTTAGAAGCGTCTTAGAGCGATTCTAGCTTTAATTCGTGATCACTACTAAAATTTCATTCTCATTCAAACCTTTGAATGAATAGGAAGTATCGCGGAAGATAAAAATTAAAATTAAAATACTATAAATACAATCAAAATAAATAAATATTAAAAAGTGGTGAAAAACAGTAAAGAGAAAGTTTAAGTCAGAAAGTGGTTATAAACAAAGCCCTTTAGGGCTAAAATCAGTGCTAAGTGGTAACCAAAGCCACATGTAAAAAAAAAAAAAAAAACAAAAACAGAAGTTAAAAATTACACCTAGTAAACAATCACAGTAGCACAGTAAAAAACATAGACTTAAAAATTTTGCAAAAATTTTGCATAAGCTTAGGCGAAAAATTTATATGAATAGTGCTTTATAAAAAAAAAAAAATAAAAAAAAAAACTATATATATTAAAAATTTTTAAAAAAATTTACTTGCCAAGGAGCCATTTTCAAATTCAAAAATATTCCCAAAATTAAGTTTCAACAATTCTGAAACAAAATCCCTAAAGAAGTAGACCGAAACAGTGACACGACAGATTTCGCTTTCTGTTATAGTTCAAACTATAACAAAAAAGCAAAACATCCTATTTTACGTACCCAGTTCTAGATAAAAGTATACGTGTATACATTTATTTTAGAGCAAACCGACCTAGAACAGAGACCCCTAAGGGGGCAAAAAATGGCTCCTTCAATGGGGACTAATCCTAAAACTGGAACGAAAAGGCCATCAAGAGACAACTTTCAAGCTCTCGACACCGACAGTAATGATTACGAAAAAAAATTCCTCATATGTGTAGCAACAACAGCAGGCAAAACCATGAAAAATTTTGGAATTTTCGGTATAAATAAGGCACTTGAAAAAGTGACCAAGAATTTCGGTTGCCGTTATAACAGAGACGGAAATTTAATAATTGAAGTAATCGGCAAAACAACTGCTGAAAAGTTTATAAAAGTAAACGATCTCATGGGGGTAAGTGTGAAAATAGAATACATAAAGTCATTAAATTCTTCGAAGGGGGTGGTTTTTTCATTCCCTCTTGCAAATGAAGAAATTACCGATGCAGAGATATTAAAGGAATTAAAGGAAAATAATCCAAAAGCCGAGATCGAAGAGTTGTACAGGTTCCCGGTTAAAGACGCTTCAAAATTACATAAATACACAGGACTCATTAGCCTTACGTTCGGAGTTAGTAAACCTCCGGATCAGATAAAAGCTGGTTTCTTAATCTTAGACGTCAGAAGAAGCTACCCTATCCCTCAAAGGTGCAACAAATGCCAGTGCCTTGAGCACAGAGTAGCTCATTGCAAAGATGACACACCACATAGGTGCCCGAAATGCTCGCAAGAAGTACTTGCAGCGTACATAGATAAACATTTGGAAAACTGCTCAAAACCTAATTGTATTAATTGCGAAAAGAACGGGTTTGATTCCAAACATCCCCCGAATGATAAAGATTGTCAAAGCTACACCAGGGAAAGAGAAATACTACGAATTAAAACCGAAAGAAGATGCACAAAAGCAGAAGCCTTTTTAACATATAAAGAAAAACATCAAAACGCTCAAAGCTACAAAGGTATTGCAGATAGTTTTAAGGTTCAAAACACAAACTCTCCCTCAACAACAGCATCCACCAAAAAAATCTCCATCCAACAAAACAACCTTTTAAGCAGTCAAAACATTGAAAAATATAACATAACACCTGCCGACCAAGCATTTATCGAAAAACTGATACAAAACTACTACATTAACAAAGATAAAACAATACAACAATACAACTTAGCCACCAACAATATTAATACAACCGAAACAAACAGCACCCACCCTCAAACCCTACAATCTAATAACGCACCAAAACTAAAGGACGTAGTTAGTGAAAATCAACTCGCCCTAGAAGAAAAAATGAATGCAGAGAAGAAAAAAACGCAAGAACTACAAAAACAAAAACAAAAACAAATGCAAATACATTTTGAAACAAGCTCTAATGAAGAAGAGAAAAACCAAAAGGTAGCACCTAGGTCAAAAAAGGTATCCAAACGTGCAAAAATCATCAAAATAGAAGTAGGAAAAAATAAAACAACAACTACTGCCTCAGACAATCTCATGGAAACCTAAAGTAAGACAATACATACACACCATAAGAAACATTAATATAAAAAAGCAACTAATAACATTAAATAAACATATCCAGAATAAACAATAAAATGATAAATAACCCATTAAAAAATAATAACTTAAATACTACAAATAATAACTCAAATAATATTAATGTTAATATTAATATTAACAACAATGATAATAACCACAATAATAACAAAAATAATAATAATAACCAGTTTAATAATATAACTAACAACACTACTAATAACATTATGAACAATCGCAATAATAATAACAATAACAATAAAAATAACAAATCTGTAGCTATTATACAATGGAACATCCAGGGATACAGGACTAACAGACCGTATCTGGAGCTATTAATTGATAAATACAACCCCAAGATTATAGCTATCCAAGAAACAAACAATCATATGGATAATTACCCAGACTATTTTAGAGGATACAACTGCCTGCTACCAAGGACGGTTAACAGAATAGGCGGGGTTGGCCTTCTTATTAAAGCAGGAATTAAATACCAAGAACTTCAATTAATATCATCTCTCCAAAATATAGCTATTAAAGTTGGTATTCCTGGACTTACCAACGAGATAACGATTGTAAACTTATACATAGAAAATAACAGAACTATGGATGTGTGTGATTTGGAAGACCTGGTCAGACAGATCTGCCCTCCATTCCTTATACTAGGAGACATGAACGCAAGGCACGTCAACTGGGGAGATCACATCAATAATGCGAAGGGCTCAATCGTAAACACCTGGATTGATAACAACGACAATATATACCTCTTAAATGATGGCTCCCCTACACTTCTAAATACCAGAGGCACCCATACCTGCCCGGACCTCTCAATATCAAGCAATAACCTAACCAACTCAATTACTTGGATGATAGGGCATAACCCTAAAGGGTACGACCATCATCCAATAATCATAGACACAGTTAGACATACTGCAAACAAGATAAAATTACAAAAAAGATTCAACGAAAAAAAAGCGAACTGGGATAAGTTTTACAGAATAGTTAACACCCTTCTGATGGAGAAACAAGCTTCTGATAACATTAACAAGGAAGCAGCCCAACTTTCCAAAATTATTAGAGAAGCGGCGGTCGCTGCAATGCCAACCACGGGAACAAAATATAAAAAAATTCCATGGCTAAATAAGGACATAAAAATATTACAAAGAGAAGCAAAAAATATTTTTAGGGCATATAAGAGGAGTCCAAACAATCAGCTGCTCATCAATCTCAAGAGGAAAAACGCAATGATCAGAGGAAAAATAAGAAAAGCGAAACGTGAAAATTGGGAAAAATTCGCAAATGAAATTGATGGCAGGGACCAAAGCAATACCTGGAGTAAAGCAAGGAGAATACTAAATAGGAGAGCTCCAATGGGGGAACTCAATTTACTAATTAATGGTGAACTGGAGGACGACCCAGAAAAAATAGCAAACTTCATGGCACAAAAATGTGCTGACTATAGTAAGGAGATTAAACATCCCTCCCTAAACAACATAGAATATCCAAAATATAAAGAAAACAGGGCACTCAATGAGAAAATAACCAAATGGGAAGTTTTCAACACAATAAAAAATTTTAAAGGAACGACTCCGGGGATTGACAAAATATCTTATGATATGCTGTTAAAAGCCGGTGAAAACTTCCACCAAAGACTCTCAAAACTTTATAATGCCATACTACAAACATCGGTATACCCTCAAGCCTGGAAGTTGGCAAAACTAATACCCATTAGAAAAGCGGGAAAAGACCCTACGAAAGCCGAGTCATACAGATATATTTCTCTACTACCAACGATTAGTAAAACACTTGAAAAAATAATTGCTAAAAGACTGGCCTGGTGGCTGGAAAAGAAGATATCAAAAAACATACAAGGCTTTAGAGAGAGGTGCAGCACACAAACAATTCTATTAGAAGTGGATGAATATTTAGGCGGTACACTGGCAAACAAGTCTCATGCAGATCTTATCTCATGTGACTTGGAGAAGGCGTTTGACAGGGTACACTTTGCCACAATTCAAAAACAACTACAAAAATGGAACACAAATGTAAAATATATAAATTTCATACATAGCTATTTAACAAATAGAAAAATACTAGTAAACATAAAAGGGCACAATTCTACACAAAAAAACTTAACAAGTGGAATACCACAAGGTTCGCCGTTATCAGTTCAGCTATTTAACATCTACATAAGCTCGCTAGCGGACGAACTAAACAATATACCACGGTTAAAGACTTTTGTATATGCTGATAATGTCTTGCTCCTGGCCAGAGGGGATACGGCAATTAGAGAAGGTACTCTAAACTCAGCAATAAAGATAATGGACTCTTGGGCGGAGAAAGAAGGAGCCTCCTTCTCAGTGGAAAAAACTGAACTACTTCACTGCTGTAGGAAAAGAAAAAATTGTACCAAATCACTAATTGTTCACAAGGACAAAATCATAAGGAATAGCCAGAATATAAAGGTACTAGGAATGATCTTCAACAATAAGCTAAAATATAACGAACATATTAAAAAGCTGAAAAAATCAGTGGAAAAATCAAATAACTTGTTGAAATTCATTTGTAGAAAGAAATATGGACCTCCGCCGGCAACAGCCCTAAAAATTGCCAAATCGATCATACTAGGTATAATACAATATGGTATAGAAATTTATGGCTGTACCACTACAGGTAACATAACTAAAATACAAATCTCTATGAATAACGCGGTGAGAATAGCTCTAGGTGCTCTGCCTTCAACACAAATACCGGCACTCACTATGGAATCAGGACTTCCCACTTTCATGGAGCTAAGGTATGCAAGACTGATGAAAAACGTAGCAAGAGCTTATGTAAATAGTAATCATCCTATGCATGAGTTAATTAAACAAAAAATAGAAGAAAACAAGTACTCAAAATTCTCTGCACTGGACAAAGCATTAATAAAATTTAAAAAGTTGAGTCTGGTTATAAAGCCGCCCACTCAAGTGAAGAATTACAGTCATAATTGGGGGAACTGGTATAAAAATATAGATATCAGTTTAGAAAATTACAAAAAAAATGAAACAGAGAACAACACCTATATAAGACTGTTCCTGGAAAAGAAACAAAAATGGAAAGATCACAAACTAATATACACAGATGCGTCAAAAACTGCGGAAGGGGTAGGATTTGCAGTTATAGAAAATAAAAAAACGCTTGTAACTGGCAGCTTACCCCACGATTGTCAAGTTTTTGTGGCAGAAGAACTTGCAATCTGGGAGGCTACAAAAATTGCTAACAAAAACAAAACTTACAAAACAGTGATACTCACAGACTGCCTTAGTGCTACTAAAAACATACTAAACATAAATAATAAAAACCAGATGGCAAAAGACATTCGGGATGCAATCATTAAAGCTAAAGGGAAAATCAAATTAGCTTGGATCCCAGGTCATGTGGGCATTGAGGGAAACACAGTAGCAGATGAAGCGGCTAAAATCGCTACCAGGAGCCCGATGTTACAATTCGCAGTTACATCAACCAACTATACACATAAGGTGATAAACCTAAAAATACAAAACAGAAGACAGTTTTTGTTCAATAGAGCTGACACATTCAGAAACATTCATCAACCGTCTGCAAACATAACCAACCTACTGAACATAAACAGGTGTATAGCAGTCAAAATCACAAGAATTAGGATGGGATGTACATTGGCAACACATGGTCATTATTATGATAGAAGTGATGCCCCGCTGTGTAGACACTGTCAACAAAACCTTACCATCAAACATATTTTCCTGGAATGCAGAGAAACGGCAAACTACTGGTCCAATAACGAGAGCACAATAGAAACCTTAAAGAAAAATGACAACAAAAGCCTCACCAAAATAAAGGACCTAATGGCCCATTTTGGTATCTGGCACAAAATATAAAATAACATGTAAAAAATAATAAAAAATTAAAACTAAACTAATCCAAAATAATAAATATTTTAATGATTTCCCCTCTTCTTGCAAGAAAAGGCGGTTAACCAACTACAAATAATAAAAAATCACAAGATGTTGCTTTGGTCAATATCAAAGCTAACAATCTTAAATCAATTAAATAAACCAACTCATAGAAAATAAAACCAAAAAAACCATAAATAAATTTCTAGAACAATAACCATTTAACTTAAAAAATTCATACCTAATTCTAATATAAATAAAAAAATCAATCTAATACAAATCAAAAAAAATCATTTAAACAAAAACCTAAATTAACCAAATACCACATACATAAATTCAAACTTGCAAACATGAATAAAACTGTGAAGCCTGGGTCACAACTTTTACGAATTCGTAAACACGAATTCAGGAAGTGGAGTCATGGTTGGACTTGACCCAGGCTTGTTACGGAAGGAAGACTCCATCTTCAAAAAAGGGCAAAATATCCAGTCAATTAAAAGCAGACATGTAGACACACACTCAATATATATCACAAAAAAAACACTCATAAAATATACCTAAGCAAACAAAAAGTGCTAACTGAAGGCGAAAGAAGAAGAAGAAGAAGACGAAAGAAGATAAGAAGACAAAATTTTTTTTCTTATTGTTCTTAATATTAATATGTTCTCTTTATGATTTATGAACTAAACATTTTAATTTTAACTTAACTTAAAAAAAAAAAAAAAAAAAAGAAAAGAAAAAATTTTTATTTTTGTTTACTAAAATCCTAGATTAAGAATATTATACTGTAAATTAATATATAATAAGAACTCCAAATGCTTTATAGGCAAAAGGAGAAATTATCATGCAATATTTATATTGTATGGTATTGAATATAAATAAATAAATAAATACTAAAATTTCCATGTAACCGAAATTTTGTTTTTTAAATTATGGTCTTGCTAAATTTTAAAGTCAATTTTAAGGCACTTAGAAGCATTTTAGAGCGATTTTATATTTAATTAAGTTTTTATAATTTTTGTCATGGAATTCTTTAAACTCAATTTTAAGGCACTTAGAAGAGTCTTAGAGCGATTCTAGCTTTAATTCGTGATCACTACTAAAATTTCCATGTAACCCAAATTTTGTTTTTTAAATTATGGTCTTGCTAAACTTTAAAGTTAATTTTAAGGCACTTAGAAGCATTTTAGAGCGATTTTATATTAAATTAAGTTTTTATAATTTTTGTCATGGAATTCTTTAAACTCAATTTTAAGGCACTTAGAAGCTTCTTAGAGCGATTCTAGCTTTAATTCGTGATCACTACTAAAATTTCCATGTAACCCAAATTTTGTTTTTTAAATTATGGTCTTGCTAAACTTTAAAGTTAATTTTAAGGCACTTAGAAGCATTTTAGAGCGTTTTTATATTTGATTAAGTTTTTATAATTTTTGTCATGGAATTCTTTAAACTCAATTTTAAGGCACTTAGAAGCGTCTTAGAGCGATTCTAGCTTTAATTCGTGATCACTACTAAAATTTCCATGTAACCCAAATTTTGTTTCTTAAATTATGGTCTTGCTAAACTTTAAAGTTAATTTTAAGGCACTTAGAAGCATTTTAGAGCGATTTTATATTTAATTAAATTTTTATAATTTTTGTCATGGAATTCTTTAAACTCAATTTTAAGGCACTTAGAAGCGTCTTAGAGCGATTCTAGCTTTAATTCGTGATCACTACTAAAATTTCCATGTAACCCAAATTTTGTTTTTTAAATTATGGTCTTGCTAAACTTTAAAGTTAATTTTAAGGCACTTAGAAGCATTTTAGAGCGATTTTATATTTAATTAAATTTTTATAATTTTTGTCATGGAATTCTTTAAACTCAATTTTAAGGCACTTAGAAGCGTCTTAGAGCGATTCTAGCTTTAATTCGTGATCACTACTAAAATTTCCATGTAACCCAAATTTTGTTTTTTAAATTATGGTTTTGCTAAACTTTAAAGTTAATTTTAAGGCACTTAGAAGCATTTTAGAGCGATTTTATATTTAATTAAGTTTTTATAATTTTTGTCATGGAATTCTTTAAACTCAATTTTAAGGCACTTAGAAGCTTCTTAGAGCGATTCTAGCTTTGATTCGTGATCACTACTAAAATTACCATGTAACCCAAATTTTGTTTTTTAAATTATGGTCTTGCTAAACTTTAAAGTTAATTTTAAGGCACTTAGAAGCAGTTTAGAGCGTTTTTATATTTAATTAAGTTTTTATAATTTTTGTCATGGAATTCTTTAAACTCAATTTTAAGGCACTTAGAAGCGTCTTAGAGCGATTCTAGCTTTAATTCGTGGTCACTACTAAAATTTCCATGTAACCCAAATTTTGTTGTTTAAATTATGGTCTTGCTAAATTTTAAAGTCAATTTTAAGGCACTTAGAAGCATTTTAGAGCGATTTTATATTTAATTAAGTTTTTATAATTTTTGTCATGGAATTCTTTAAACTCAATTTTAAGGCACTTAGAAGCGTCTTAGAGCGATTCTAGCTTTAATTCGTGATCACTACTAAAATTTCCATGTAACCCAAATTTTGTTTTTTAAATTATGGTTTTGCTAAACTTTAAAGTTAATTTTAAGGCACTTAGAAGCATTTTAGAGCGATTTTATATTTGTTTAAGTTTTTATAATTTTTGTCATGGAATTCTTTAAACTCAATTTTAAGGCACTTAGAAGCTTCTTAGAGCGATTCTAGCTTTAATTCGTGATCACTACTAAAATTTCCATGTAACCCAAATTTTGTTTTTTAAATTATGGTCTTGCTAAACTTTAAAGTTAATTTTAAGGCACTTAGAAGCATTTTAGAGCGTTTTTATATTTGATTAAGTTTTTATAATTTTTGTCATGGAATTCTTTAAACTCAATTTTAAGGCACTTAGAAGCTTCTTAGAGCGATTCTAGCTTTAATTCGTGATCACTACTAAAATTTCCATGTAACCCAAATTTTGTTTTTTAAATTATGGTCTTGCTAAACTTTAAAGTTAATTTTAAGGCACTTAGAAGCATTTTAGAGCGATTTTATAATTAATTAAGTTTTTATAATTTTTGTCATGGAATTCTTTAAACTCAATTTTAAGGCACTTAGAGGCGTCTTAGAGCGATTCTGGCTTTAATTCGTGATCACTACTAAAATTTCCATGTAACCCAAATTTTGTTTTTTAAATTATGGTCTTGCTAAATTTTAAAGTCAATTTTAAGGCACTTAGAAGCATTTTAGAGCGATTTGATATTTAATTAAGTTTTTATAATTTTTGTCATGGAATTCTTTAAACTCAATTTTAAGGCACTTAGAAGCGTCTTAGAGCGATTCTAGCTTTAATTCGTGATCACTACTAAAATTTCCATGTAACCCAAATTTTGTTTTTTAAATTATGGTCTTGCTAAACTTTAAAGTTAATTTTAAGGCACTTAGAAGCATTTTAGAGCGATTTTATATTTAATTAAGTTTTTATAATTTTTGTCATGGAATTCTTTAAACTCAATTTTAAGGCACTTAGAAGCTTCTTAGAGCGATTCTAGCTTTAATTCGTGATCACTACTAAAATTTCCATGTAACCCAAATTTTGTTTTTTAAATTATGGTTTTGCTAAACTTTAAAGTTAATTTTAAGGCACTTAGAAGCATTTTAGAGCGATTTTATATTTAATTAAGTTTTTATAATTTTTGTCATGGAATTCTTTAAACTCAATTTTAAGGCACTTAGAAGCGTCTTAGAGCGATTCTAGCTTTAATTCGTGATCACTACTAAAATTTCCATGTAACCCAAATTTTGTTTTTTAAATTATGGTCTTGCTAAACTTTAAAGTTAATTTTAAGGCACTTAGAAGCATTTTAGAGCGATTTTATATTTGTTTAAGTTTTTATAATTTTTGTCATGGAATTCTTTAAACTCAATTTTAAGGCACTTAGAAGCTTCTTAGAGCGATTCTAGCTTTAATTCGTGATCACTACTAAAATTTCCATGTAACCCAAATTTTGTTTTTTAAATTATGGTCTTGCTAAACTTTAAAGTTAATTTTAAGGCACTTAGAAGCATTTTAGAGCGTTTTTATATTTGATTAAGTTTTTATAATTTTTGTCATGGAATTCTTTAAACTCAATTTTAAGGCACTTAGAAGCTTCTTAGAGCGATTCTAGCTTTAATTCGTGATCACTACTAAAATTTCCATGTAACCCAAATTTTGTTTTTTAAATTATGGTCTTGCTAAACTTTAAAGTTAATTTTAAGGCACTTAGAAGCATTTTAGAGCGATTTTATAATTAATTAAGTTTTTATAATTTTTGTCATGGAATTCTTTAAACTCAATTTTAAGGCACTTAGAAGCGTCTTAGAGCGATTCTGGCTTTAATTCGTGATCACTACTAAAATTTCCATGTAACCCAAATTTTGTTTTTTAAATTATGGTCTTGCTAAACTTTAAAGTTAATTTTAAGGCACTTAGAAGCATTTTAGAGCGATTTTATAATTAATTAAGTTTTTATAATTTTTGTCATGGAATTCTTTAAACTCAATTTTAAGGCACTTAGAAGCGTCTTAGAGCGATTCTAGCTTTAATTCGTGATCACTACTAAAATTTCCATGTAATCCAAATTTTGTTTTTTAAATTATGGTCTTGCTAAACTTTAAAGTTAATTTTAAGGCACTTAGAAGCATTTTAGAGCGATTTTATATTCAATTAAGTTTTTATAATTTTTGTCATGGAATTCTTTAAACTCAATTTTAAGGCACTTAGAAGCTTCTTAGAGCGATTCTAGCTTTAATTCGTGATCACTACTAAAATTTCCATGTAACCCAAATTTTGTTTTTTAAATTATGGTTTTGCTAAACTTTAAAGTTAATTTTAAGGCACTTAGAAGCATTTTAGAGCGATTTTATATTTAATTAAGTTTTTATAATTTTTGTCATGGAATTCTTTAAACTCAATTTTAAGGCACTTAGAAGCTTCTTAGAGCGATTCTAGCTTTAATTCGTGATCACTACTAAAATTACCATGTAACCCAAATTTTGTTTTTTAAATTATGGTCTTGCTAAACTTTAAAGTTAATTTTAAGGCACTTAGAAGCATTTTAGAGCGATTTTATAATTAATTAAGTTTTTATAATTTTTGTCATGGAATTCTTTAAACTCAATTTTAAGGCACTTAGAAGCGTCTTAGAGCGATTCTGGCTTTAATTCGTGATCACTACTAAAATTTCCATGTAACCCAAATTTTGTTTTTTAAATTATGGTCTTGCTAAATTTTAAAGTCAATTTTAAGGCACTTAGAAGCATTTTAGAGCGATTTGATATTTAATTAAGTTTTTATAATTTTTGTCATGGAATTCTTTAAACTCAATTTTAAGGCACTTAGAAGCGTCTTAGAGCGATTCTAGCTTTAATTCGTGATCACTACTAAAATTTCCATGTAACCCAAATTTTGTTGTTTAAATTATGGTCTTGCTAAACTTTAAAGTTAATTTTAAGGCACTTAGAAGCATTTTAGAGCGATTTTATATTTAATTAAGTTTTTATAATTTTTGTCATGGAATTCTTTAAACTCAATTTTAAGGCACTTAGAAGCTTCTTAGAGCGATTCTAGCTTTAATTCGTGATCACTACTAAAATTTCCATGTAACCCAAATTTTGTTTTTTAAATTATGGTCTTGCTAAACTTTAAAGTTAATTTTAAGGCACTTAGAAGCAGTTTAGAGCGTTTTTATATTTAATTAAGTTTTTATAATTTTTGTCATGGAATTCTTTAAACTCAATTTTAAGGCACTTAGAAGCGTCTTAGAGCGATTCTAGCTTTAATTCGTGGTTACTACTAAAATTTCCATGTAACCCAAATTTTGTTGTTTAAATTATGGTCTTGCTAAATTTTAAAGTCAATTTTAAGGCACTTAGAAGCATTTTAGAGCGATTTTATATTTAATTAAGTTTTTATAATTTTTGTCATGGAATTCTTTAAACTCAATTTTAAGGCACTTAGAAGCGTCTTAGAGCGATTCTAGCTTTAATTCGTGATCACTACTAAAATTTCCATGTAACCCAAATTTTGTTTTTTAAATTATGGTCTTGCTAAACTTTAAAGTTAATTTTAAGGCACTTAGAAGCATTTTAGAGCGATTTTATATTTGTTTAAGTTTTTATAATTTTTGTCATGGAATTCTTTAAACTCAATTTTAAGGCACTTAGAAGCTTCTTAGAGCGATTCTAGCTTTAATTCGTGATCACTACTAAAATTTCCATGTAACCCAAATTTTGTTTTTTAAATTATGGTCTTGCTAAATTTTAAAGTTAATTTTAAGGCACTTAGAAGCATTTTAGAGCGTTTTTATATTTGATTAAGTTTTTATAATTTTTGTCATGGAATTCTTTAAACTCAATTTTAAGGCACTTAGAAGCTTCTTAGAGCGATTCTAGCTTTAATTCGTGATCACTACTAAAATTTCCATGTAACCCAAATTTTGTTTTTTAAATTATGGTCTTGCTAAACTTTAAAGTTAATTTTAAGGCACTTAGAAGCATTTTAGAGCGATTTTATATTTAATTAAGTTTTTATAATTTTTGTCATGGAATTCTTTAAACTCAATTTTAAGGCACTTAGAAGCTTCTTAGAGCGATTCTAGCTTTAATTCGTGATCACTACTAAAATTTCCATGTAACCCAAATTTTGTTTTTTAAATTATGGTCTTGCTAAACTTTAAAGTTAATTTTAAGGCACTTAGAAGCAGTTTAGAGCGTTTTTATATTTAATTAAGTTTTTATAATTTTTGTCATGGAATTCTTTAAACTCAATTTTAAGGCACTTAGAAGCGTCTTAGAGCGATTCTAGCTTTAATTCGTGGTCACTACTAAAATTTCCATGTAACCCAAATTTTGTTGTTTAAATTATGGTCTTGCTAAATTTTAAAGTCAATTTTAAGGCACTTAGAAGCATTTTAGAGCGATTTTATATTAAATTAAGTTTTTATAATTTTTGTCATGGAATTCTTTAAACTCAATTTTAAGGCACTTAGAAGCGTCTTAGAGCGATTCTAGCTTTAATTCGTGATCACTACTAAAATTTCCATGTAACCCAAATTTTGTTTTTTAAATTATGGTCTTGCTAAACTTTAAAGTTAATTTTAAGGCACTTAGAAGCATTTTAGAGCGATTTTATATTTGTTTAAGTTTTTATAATTTTTGTCATGGAATTCTTTAAACTCAATTTTAAGGCACTTAGAAGCTTCTTAGAGCGATTCTAGCTTTAATTCGTGATCACTACTAAAATTTCCATGTAACCCAAATATTGTTTTTTAAATTATGGTCTTGCTAAACTTTAAAGTTAATTTTAAGGCACTTAGAAGCATTTTAGAGCGTTTTTATATTTGATTAAGTTTTTATAATTTTTATCATGGAATTCTTTAAACTCAATTTTAAGGCACTTAGAAGCTTCTTAGAGCGATTCTAGCTTTAATTCGTGATCACTACTAAAATTTCCATGTAACCCAAATTTTGTTTTTTAAATTATGGTCTTGCTAAATTTTAAAGTCAATTTTAAGGCACTTAGAAGCATTTTAGAGCGATTTTATATATAATTAAGTTTTTATAATTTTTGTCATGGAATTCTTTAAACTCAATTTTAATGCACTTAGAAGCGTCTTAGAGCGATTCTAGCTTTAATTCGTGATCACTACTAAAATTTCCATGTAACCCAAATTTTGTTTTTTAAATTATGGTCTTGCTAAACTTTAAAGTTAATTTTAAGGCACTTAGAAGCATTTTAGAGCGATTTTATATTTAATTAAGTTTTTATAATTTTTGTCATGGAATTCTTTAAACTCAATTTTAAGGCACTTAGAAGCTTCTTAGAGCGATTCTAGCTTTAATTCGTAATCACTACTAAAATTTCCATGTAACCCAAATTTTGTTTTTTAAATTATGGTTTTGCTAAACTTTAAAGTTAATTTTAAGGCACTTAGAAGCATTTTAGAGCGATTTTATATTTAATTAAGTTTTTATAATTTTTGTCATGGAATTCTTTAAACTCAATTTTAAGGCACTTAGAAGCTTCTTAGAGCGATTCTAGCTTTAATTCGTGATCACTACTAAAATTTCCATGTAACCCAAATTTTGGTTTTTAAATTATGGTCTTGCTAAACTTAGCTTTAATTCGTGGTCACTACTAAAATTTCCATGTAACCCAAATTTTGTTTTTTAAATTATGGTCTTGCTAAACTTTAAAGTTAATTTTAAGGCACTTAGAAGCATTTTAGAGCGATTTTATAATTAATTAAGTTTTTATAATTTTTGTCATGGAATTCTTTAAACTCAATTTTAAGGCACTTAGAAGCGTCTTAGAGCGATTCTAGCTTTAATTCGTGATCACTACTAAAATTTCCATGTAACCCAAATATTGTTTTTTAAATTATGGTCTTGCTAAACTTTAAAGTTAATTTTAAGGCACTTAGAAGCATTTTAGAGCGATTTTATATTTAATTTAGTTTTTATAATTTTTGTCATGGAATTCTTTAAACTCAATTTTAAGGCACTTAGAAGCTTCTTAGAGCGATTCTAGCTTTAATTCGTGATCACTACTAAAATTTCCATGTAACCCAAATATTGTTTTTTAAATTATGGTCTTGCTAAACTTTAAAGTTAATTTTAAGGCACTTAGAAGCATTTTAGAGCGTTTTTATATTTGATTAAGTTTTTATAATTTTTGTCATGGAATTCTTTAAACTCAATTTTAAGGCACTTAGAAGCGTCTTAGAGCGATTCTAGCTTTAATTCGTGATCACTACTAAAATTTCCATTTAACCCAAATTTTGTTTTTTAAATTATGGTCTTGCTAAATTTTAAAGTCAATTTTAAGGCACTTAGAAGCATTTTAGAGCGATTTTATATTTAATTAACTTTTTATAATTTTTGTCATGGAATTCTTTAAACTCAATTTTAAGGCACTTAGAAGCGTCTTAGAGCGATTCTAGCTTTAATTCGTGATCACTACTAAAATTTCCATGTAACCCAAATTTTGTTTTTTAAATTATGGTCTTGCTAAACTTTAAAGTTAATTTTAAGGCACTTAGAAGCATTTTAGAGCGATTTTATAATTAAGTTTTTATAATTTTTGTCATGGAATTCTTTAAACTCAATTTTAAGGCACTTAGAAGCTTCTTAGAGCGATTCTAGCTTTAATTCGTGATCACTACTAAAATTTCCATGTAACCCAAATTTTGTTTTTTAAATTATGGTCTTGCTAAACTTTAAAGTTAATTTTAAGGCACTTAGAAGCATTTTAGAGCGTTTTTATATTTGATTAAGTTTTTATAATTTTTGTCATGGAATTCTTTAAACTCAATTTTAAGGCACTTAGAAGCGTCTTAGAGCGATTCTAGCTTTAATTCGTGATCACTACTAAAATTTCCATGTAACCCAAATTTTGTTTCTTAAATTATGGTCTTGCTAAACTTGAAAGTTAATTTTAAGGCACTTAGAAGCATTTTAGAGCGATTTTATATTTAATTAAATTTTTATAATTTTTGTCATGGAATTCTTTAAACTCAATTTTAAGGCACTTAGAAGCGTCTTAGAGCGATTCTAGCTTTAATTCGTGATCACTACTAAAATTTCCACGTAACCCAAATTTTGTTTTTTAAATTATGGTCTTGCTAAACTTTAAAGTTAATTTTAAGGCACTTAGAAGCATTTTAGAGCGATTTTATATTTAATTAAGTTTTTATAATTTTTGTCATGGAATTCTTTAAACTCAATTTTAAGGCACTTAGAAGCGTCTTAGAGCGATTCTAGCTTTAATTCGTGATCACTACTAAAATTTCCATGTAACCCAAATTTTGTTTTTTAAATTATGGTCTTGCTAAACTTTAAAGTTAATTTTAAGGCACTTAGAAGCATTTTAGAGCGTTTTTATATTTGATTAAGTTTTTATAATTTTTGTCATGGAATTCTTTAAACTCAATTTTAAGGCACTTAGAAGCGTCTTAGAGCGATTCTAGCTTTAATTCGTGATCACTACTAAAATTTCCATGTAACCCAAATTTTGTTTTTTAAATTATGGTCTTGCTAAACTTTAAAGTTAATTTTAAGGCACTTAGAAGCATTTTAGAGCGATTTTATATTTAATTAAATTTTTATAATTTTTGTCATGGAATTCTTTAAACTCAATTTTAAGGCACTTAGAAGCGTCTTAGAGCGATTCTAGCTTTAATTCGTGATCACTACTAAAATTTCCATGTAACCCAAATTTTGTTTTTTAAATTATGGTCTTGCTAAACTTTAAAGTTAATTTTAAGGCACTTAGAAGCATTTTAGAGCGATTTTATATTTAATTAAGTTTTTATAATTTTTGTCATGGAATTCTTTAAACTCAATTTTAAGGCACTTAGAAGCTTCTTAGAGCGATTCTAGCTTTAATTCGTGATCACTACTATAATTTCCATGTAACCCAAATTTTGTTTTTTAAATGATCACTACTAAAATTTCCATGTAAACCAAATTTTGTTTTTTAAATTATGGTCTTGCTAAACTTTAAAGTTAATTTTAAGGCACTTAGAAGCATTTTAGAGCGATTTTATATTTAATTAAATTTTTATAATTTTTGTCATGGAATTCTTTAAACTCAATTTTAAGGCACTTAGAAGCGTCTTAGAGCGATTCTAGCTTTAATTCGTGATCACTACTAAAATTTCCATGTAACCCAAATTTTGTTTTTTAAATTATGGTCTTGCTAAACTTTAAAGTTAATTTTAAGGCACTTAGAAGCATTTTAGAGCGATTTTATATTTAATTAAGTTTTTATAATTTTTGTCATGGAATTCTTTAAACTCAATTATAAGGCACTTAGAAGCGTCTTAGAGCGATTCTAGCTTTAATTCGTGATCACTACTAAAATTTCCATGTAACCCAAATTTTGTTTTTTAAATTATGGTCTTGCTAAACTTTAAAGTTAATTTTAAGGCACTTAGAAGCATTTTAGAGCGATTTTATATTTAATTAAGTTTTTATAATTTTTGTCATGGAATTCTTTAAACTCAATTTTAAGGCACTTAGAAGCGTCTTAGAGCGATTCTAGCTTTAATTCGTGATCACTACTAAAATTTCCATGTAACCCAAATTTTGTTTTTTAAATTATGGTCTTGCTAAACTTTAAAGTTAATTTTAAGGCACTTAGAAGCATTTTAGAGCGATTTTATATTAAATTAAGTTTTTATAATTTTTGTCATGGAATTCTTTAAACTCAATTTTAAGGCACTTAGAAGCGTCTTAGAGCGATTCTGGCTTTAATTCGTGATCACTACTAAAATATCCATGTAACCCAAATTTTGTTTTTTAAATTATGGTCTTGCTAAATTTTAAAGTCAATTTTAAGGCACTTAGAAGCATTTTAGAGCGATTTTATATTTAATTAAGTTTTTATAATTTTTGTCATGGAATTCTTTAAACTCAATTTTAAGGCACTTAGAAGCGTCTTAGAGCGATTCTAGCTTTAATTCGTGATCACTACTAAAATTTCCATGTAACCCAAATTTTGTTTTTTAAATTATGGTCTTGCTACACTTTAAAGTTAATTTTAAGGCACTTAGAAGCATTTTAGAGCGATTTTATATTTAATTAAGTTTATAACTTTTGTCATGGAATTCTTTAAACTCAATTTTAAGGCACTTAGAAGCGTTTTAGAGCGATTCAATTATAAGGCACTTAGAAGCGTCTTAGAGCGATTCTAGCTTTAATTCGTGATCACTACTAAAATTTCCATGTAACCCAAATTTTGTTTTTTAAATTATGGTCTTGCTAAACTTTAAAGTTAATTTTAGAAGCATTTTAGAGCGATGCTATATTTCTAAGCACTTAGAAGCATTTTAGAGCGATTTTATATTTAATTAAGTTTTTATAATTTTTGTCATGGAATTCTTTAAACTCAATTATAAGGCACTTAGAAGCGTCTTAGAGCGATTCTAGCTTTAATTCGTGATCACTACTAAAATTTCCATGTAACCCAAATTTTGTTTTTTAAATTATGGTCTTGCTAAACTTTAAAGTTAATTTTAAGGCACTTAGAAGCATTTTAGAGCGATTTTATATTTAATTAAGTTTTTATAATTTTTGTCATGGAATTCTTTAAACTCAATTTTAAGGCACTTAGAAGCGTCTTAGAGCGATTCTAGGTTTAATAAGTTTTTATAATTTTTGTCATGGAATTCTTTAAACTCAATTTTAAGGCACTTAGAAGCTTCTTAGAGCGATTCTAGCTTTAATTCGTGATCACTACTAAAATTTCCATGTAACCCAAATTTTGTTTTTTAAATTATGGCCTTGCTAAATTTTAAAGTCAATTTTAAGGCACTTAGAAGCATTTTAGAGCGATTTTATATTTATTAAGTTTTTATAATTTTTGTCATGGAATTCTTTAAACTCAATTTTAAGGCACTTAGAACCGTCTTAGAGCGATTCTAGCTTTAATTCGTGATCACTACTAAAATTTCCATGTAACCCAAATTTTGTTTTTTAAATTATGGTCTTGCTAAACTTTAATGTTAATTTTAAGGCACTTAGAAGCATTTTAGAGCGATTTTATATTTAATTAAGTTTTTATAATTTTTGTCATGGAATTCTTTAAACTCAATTTTAAGGCACTTAGAAGCTTCTTAGAGCGATTCTAGCTTTAATTCGTGATCACTACTAAAATTTCCATGTAACCCAAATTTTGTTTTTTAAATTATGGTCTTGCTAAACTTTAAAGTTAATTTTAAGGCACTTAGAAGCATTTTAGAGCGATTTTATATTTAATTAAGTTTTTATAATTTTTGTCATGGAATTCTTTAAACTCAATTTTAAGGCACTTAGAAGCGTCTTAGAGCGATTCTAGCTTTAATTCGTGATCACTACTAAAATTTCCATGTAACCCAAATTTTGTTTTTTAAATTATGGTCTTGCTAAACTTTAAAGTTAATTTTAAGGCACTTAGAAGCATTTTAGAGCGATTTTATATTTAATTAAGTTTTTATAATTTTTGTCATGGAATTCTTTAAACTCAATTTTAAGGCACTTAGAAGCGTCTTAGAGCGATTCTGGCTTTAATTCGTGATCACTACTAAAATATCCATGTAACCCAAATTTTGTTTTTTAAATTATGGTCTTGCTAAATTTTAAAGTCAATTTTAAGGCACTTAGAAGCATTTTAGAGCGATTTTATATTTAATTAAGTTTTTATAATTTTTGTCATGGAATTCTTTAAACTCAATTTTAAGGCACTTAGAAGCGTCTTAGAGCGATTCTAGCTTTAATTCGTGATCACTACTAAAATTTCCATGTAACCCAAATTTTGTTTTTTAAATTATGGTCTTGCTACACTTTAAAGTTAATTTTAAGGCACTTAGAAGCATTTTAGAGCGATTTTATATTTAATTAAGTTTATAATTTTTGTCATGGAATTCTTTAAACTCAATTTTAAGGCACTTAGAAGCTTCTTAGAGCGATTCTAGCTTTAATTCGTGATCACTACTAAAATTTCCATGTAACCCAAATATTGTTTTTTAAATTATGGTCTTGCTAAACTTTAAAGTTAATTTTAAGGCACTTAGAAGCATTTTAGAGCGTTTTTATATTTGATTAAGTTTTTATAATTTTTGTCATGGAATTCTTTAAACTCAATTTTAAGGCACTTAGAAGCGTCTTAGAGCGATTCTAGCTTTAATTCGTGATCACTACTAAAATTTCCATGTAACCCAAATTTTGTTTCTTAAATTATGGTCTTGCTAAACTTTAAAGTTAATTTTGAGGCACTTAGAAGCATTTTAGAGCGATTTTATATTTAATTAAATTTTTATAATTTTTGTCATGGAATTCTTTAAACCCAATTTTAAGGCACTTAGAAGCGTCTTAGAGCGATTCTAGCTTTAATTCGTGATCACTACTAAAATTTCCATGTAACCCAAATTTTGTTTTTTAAATTATGGTCTTGCTAAACTTTAAAGTTAATTTTAAGGCACTTAGAAGCATTTTAGAGCGATTTTATATTTAATTAAGTTTTTATAATTTTTGTCATGGAATTCTTTAAACTCAATTTTAAGGCACTTAGAAGCGTCTTAGAGCGATTCTAGCTTTAATTCGTGATCACTACTAAAATTTCCATGTAACCCAAATTTTGTTTTTTAAATTATGGTCTTGCTAAACTTTAAAGTTAATTTTAAGGCACTTAGAAGCATTTTAGAGCGATTTTATATTAAATTAAGTTTTTATAATTTTTGTCATGGAATTCTTTAAACTCAATTTTAAGGCACTTAGAAGCGTTTTAGAGCGATTCTAGCTTTAATTCGTGGTCACTACTAAAATTTCCATGTAACCCAAATTTTGTTTTTTAAATTATGGTCTTGCTAAACTTTAAAGTTAATTTTAAGGCACTTAGAAGCATTTTAGAGCAATTTTATATTTAATTAAGTTTTTATAATTTTTGTCATGGAATTCTTTAAACTCAATTTTAAGGCACTTAGAAGCTTCTTAGAGCGATTCTAGCTTTAATTCGTGATCACTACTAAAATTTCCATGTAACCCAAATTTTGTTTTTTAAATTATGGTCTTGCTAAACTTTAAAGTTAATTTTAAGGCACTTAGAAGCATTTTAGAGCGTTTTTATATTTAATTGTTATTATAATTTTTGTCATGGAATTCTTTAAACTCAATTTTAAGGCACTTAGAAGCTTCTTAGAGCGATTCTAGCTTTAATTCGTGATCACTACTAAAATTTCCATGTAACCCAAATTTTGTTTTTTAAATTATGGTCTTGCTAAACTTTAAAGTTAATTTTAAGGCACTTAGAAGCATTTTAGAGCGATTTTATATTAAATTAAGTTTTTATAATTTTTGTCATGGAATTCTTTAAACTCAATTTTAAGGCACTTAGAAGCGTTTTAGAGCGATTCTAGCTTTAATTCGTGGTCACTACTAAAATTTCCATGTAACCCAAATTTTGTTTTTTAAATTATGGTCTTGCTAAACTTTAAAGTTAATTTTAAGGCACTTAGAAGCATTTTAGAGCAATTTTATATTTAATTAAGTTTTTATAATTTTTGTCATGGAATTCTTTAAACTCAATTTTAAGGCACTTAGAAGCTTCTTAGAGCGATTCTAGCTTTAATTCGTGATCACTACTAAAATTTCCATGTAACCCAAATTTTGTTTTTTAAATTATGGTCTTGCTAAACTTTAAAGTTAATTTTAAGGCACTTAGAAGCATTTTAGAGCGATTTTATATTTAATTAACTTTTTATAATTTTTGTCATGGAATTCTTTAAACTCAATTTTAAGGCACTTAGAAGCGTCTTAGAGCGATTCTGGCTTTAATTCGTGATCACTACTAAAATTTCCATGTAACCCAAATTTTGTTTTTTAAATTATGGTCTTGCTAAACTTTAAAGTTAATTTTAAGGCACTTAGAAGCATTTTAGAGCGATTTTATATTTAATTAAGTTTTTATAATTTTTGTCATGGAATTCTTTAAACTCAATTTTAAGGCACTTAGAAGCGTCTTAGAGCGATTCTAGCTTTGATTCGTGATCACTACTAATATTTCCATGTAACCCAAATTTTGTTTTTTAAATTATGGTCTTGCTAAACTTAAAAAAGTTAATTTTAAGGCACTTAGAAGCATTTTAGAGCGATTTTATATTTAATTAAGTTTTTATAATTTTTGTCATGGAATTCTTTAAACTCAATTTTAAGGCACTTAGAAGCTTCTTAGAGCGATTCTAGCTTTAATTCGTGATCACTACTAAAATTTCCATGTAACCCAAATTTTGTTTTTTAAATTATGGTCTTGCTAAACTTTAAAGTTAATTTTAAGGCTCTTAGAAGCATTTTAGAGCGATTTTATATTTAATAAAGTTTTTATAATTTTTGTCATGGAATTCTTTAAACTCAATTTTAAGGCACTTAGAAGCTTCTTAGAGCGATTCTAGCTTTAATTCGTGATCACTACTAAAATTTCCATGTAACCCAAATTTTGTTTTTTAAATTATGGTCTTGCTAAACTTTAAAGTTAATTTTAAGGCACTTAGAAGCATTTTAGAGCGATTTTATATTTAATTAAGTTTTCATAATTTTTGTCATGGAATTCTTTAAACTCAATTTTAAGGCACTTAGAAGCGTCTTAGAGCGATTCTGGCTTTAATTCGTGGTCACTACTAAAATTTCCATGTAACCCAAATTTTGTTTTTTAAATTATGGTCTTGCGATTTTATATTTAATTAAATTTTTATAATTTTTGTCATGGAATTCTTTAAACTCAATTTTAAGGCACTTAGAAGCTTCTTAGAGCGATTCTAGCTTTAATTCGTGGTCACTACTAAAATTTCCATGTAACCCAAATTTTGTTTTTTAAATTAAATCGCTCTAAGACGCTTCTAAGTGCTTTAACTCAATTTTAAGGCACTTACAAGCGTCTTAGAGCGATTCTGGCTTTAATTCGTGATGTAATATATTTATCATGTAATATATTGCTCGTTTATTGTTACCTCGTACTATTGTCAGTTACTAAGATACCTTTAGCAAGCTAATTTTTAGTATCAAAGTAGTACTCCTAAGCATACGCTAAATTTGGAGTTCTGTTCATGTCAAGTCTTAAATAAAAGATTTAATATTTTTTTGGTTCTTGACTGTTGGTAGTCAAGATATGATTCTGAACTGTTTTTATTATAAAAATGTAAGGCTATTTATACAAAATTTAATTACAATTATTTATTGGATATTGACTTATTAACTAATAAAATGCCAGATGGGCAATTTACTAAAAAACAATAAAATCTAAAAAAAAAAGGTTAAAATAATATTTTAATTTACAATAGTATTTGGTGACAATATATGACACACATTAGTTTCATATAAATTTCTTTAGTCTTATAAATAAAAGAGTGCAATGCACCGGAATTCCCTTCCGTATGCATTTTTATGTATAATATAAATTAAATGTACAATATTTATTTTCAAACATATGTACGGTATTCATTGTTGCTATGGTTTATTTTTGCTGAATTTAGAATTTTTAAGTTAAAATTAAAAAGTAAAAGTTATATTATTTTTTTATTAATATCATATGTAAAAAGTGCTGTGTCAACTTTTATGACGGTATATATTTATTTATGTTTTTTTTTTAAAAGTAATTAAAGGTATATGTTTTATTTCTAATGAAATGTAGTTAAGTATTGTAATCAAATAAATGAGTAAAATTCTGATCAATGAGTGAAATAGTGAATGCACTACACCCTTACCGTAAAAAGAAAAAAAAAGAATTTTGTACAAAAGAAAATTCTTTTTTTGTTTTAAACTTATTATGAAATTTGTTTTTATTTTATTAAAAGGAAATTTTATATTTATAATTAGTACCTATATAAAAAATTTTGGCTTGTAATTGTTTTTATCTATGCTTTTACAATTTCTTATTTTTAAAAATTTTTTTTTTGTTTTTTTTTTGTTTTTTGGTTTATACATTATTTGTTCTATAGGTACATATAAAATGTCTATATTTAAAAAGTTTTTTAAAAAAATGTTTTCTATATACTTATATATAATTTTTATTTATGATTTACATGTAAATTTTATATTTATTTTATAGTTTATAGTAGTAAAAAAAAATTTTATTTTTAAATTGAAATATATAATATATACATTATGTCTAATAGTTAAATATTTTTAATCTGTTGTTGTGAATTTCTTTTTCTTTATCTTTAATTTTCACAACAGAATTCACATTATTTGTTTTTGTTATTTTATAAGGTCCTATATATGGACTACATAATTTATTTTTCTTTTCATTTTGAATTAGAACTAAATCACCAATTTTAAATATTATCGGTTTGACTTTTATATCATGTGTAGTTTTTCTTTTTACTTTAGCTATTTCTAACATATTTTTTGCTTGTTTAGCCGCGAATTTCAGTCTAGTTTTTAGTTCAAGTACGTAATCATTTATATCCTGTATAGGTATGTGTGTATTTGTACTAAAATTTGTCGGTAGGTTTGATATCTTTCCGTAAAGCAATTCAAATGGAGAATAGTTTGTATCTGTGTGTGGTGTTGTGTTGTAACAGAACGTGAAATACGGTATCCATTCCTCCCATTCGTAGTCTTGTGTAAATGATAAAAGATATTCATTTAGAACTCTATGGTTCCGTTCGATTGAACCTAAGGTTTCATGATGATACGGAGTTGACTTTAGATGTTCTATGTTGAATGTTTTACAGATATTAGTGAAAATATCGTTAATAAATTCAGTACCAAGATCTGTTTTTATGCTTTTAAAGTTACCATACCTCAAAATAATGTTTGTAACTAGAGCTTTAGCTATCGTTTTTGCTTCTTTTGTTTTAATTGGGATAGCCTCGATGTATTTTGTTAATTCGCATTGTATTGTTAATATGTATCTGTTGTCGTTACATATCCTCAACGGACCTACGGTGTCTATACTTATGGACTCAAAAGCAGATGATGGTGTATTAGTAATTGTGAATTTCTCTTTATTGTGTTTGTAAATTTTATTTCTCGCACATGTTTTACATTTATTAATGTATTCTTTTACCATTTTATTCAAATTTTTCCATATATAACGTTGCTCTTTTTTATTAATGGTTCTTTTTATTCCCGTGTGACCTCCTTGTTGAGTGTCATGATATTCTTTTATTATTTTATGCATTGATTCATTTTCTGTGATAATTTTTGGTGGGGTATATATTAAAATTTTTATTTTATTTAATTTCATTTTATTCATTATCTCGTTGTACAACGATTTAAATTTATTCATTTCTATATTTTTAAATATTATATCATCATCACCTAGCGCTAGTTTATTTATTCTTTTGTTTTTCAAAAATAGGATAAGTTTCTCCAAGATCCGACCTAAGTCCTGATATGGATTATCGCTTATCTTTACCGGTATAGTAATTTCCCCTTTTTCATTTATATTTATATTTTTATTCATATCGTTAACGATTTTAAATTTCATTTTCTTAATATTTCTTGTCTCAGACAGAGAGGTGCATTGCCACGTATGAAGTTGATCAGACTTCTGTGTCAATGTACTGCTGTTGTTATTATTGTCTGGTTTCTGTTCTAAGTTTTGTTTGCTTCTCGTAATTACGTTAATTTTATTACTAGGAATCATTTGTTTCAATATTTCTGAATCAATCTGTATTCGGGATAGTGCGTCTGCATTTGTGTTAATTTTTCCTTGTTTATATATTATTTTAAAATTATAATCTGCTAATTCCAGTCTAATTCTCGTCATTTTGGATGAAGGATTGTTGTGAGAAAACAGACTGACTAAAGGTCTGTGATCTGTAACTACTGTGAACGTTGTGCCATATACATAGGGTCTGAAGTATGTTATAGCCCAGTGTATACTTAATAATTCTTTCTCTATTATCGGCTTGTTTAACTCATGTTTGTTCAAAGATCTGCTAGCGTAAGCTATTGGCCGGTCGCTACCTATTTCTCCTTGTGACAAAACAGCGCCTAAAGCAAAGTTGGATGCGTCAGTTGTTATTATGAATTCTTCATCAAAATTTGGAAATTTTAATATTGGTGGATGAATTAGTTTTTCTTTCAAAGTTATGAATGCTTTTTCACATTCTGGAGTCCATTTAAAAATTGTGTTCTTTCAAGATAAGTTGTTTAATGGTTTTGCTATATCGGCAAAATCTTGTATAAATCTGCGGTAGTAATTGCAGAAAGCTACAAATCTTCTGGTGTCGTCGGCGTTTGTAGGTGTTGGGTATTTGTTTATTATATCATATTTGGATGGGTCAGGTTTTATTCCTTGTTGTGTAATTAAATGTCCTAGGTACGTGACTTCTGTTTGTAAAAATGTACATTTTGCTGGATTTAACTTTAAGTTGGATTCTCTCAATCTTGTAAAAACGTTTATTAAATTTGTGTTGTGATGTTTTAAACTACATCCGTGTATTATTATGTCGTCAACGTAAATAAATGCGCCTGAATCTAGTCCGGATAATGCTATTGATAGCATTCTTTGGAAACTGTTTGATGAGATTTTTAAACCAAAAGGTAATCTTGTGAATTGATAGTGACCTTTGTTGGTCGAGAAAGCTGTCAATGGTTTAGATTCCTCATTTAACTTAATTTGATGAAAAGAATTACTGAGATCTAAAGTTGAGAAGTATTTCGCTCTTCCTAGATTGTCCAAAATATCGTCTAAGCGAGTTAGTGGAAATTTATCGTCTGTTATTTTTTTGTTCAATTGTCTGTAATCCACTACCAGTCTCCATTTCTTTTCGTCGTTTGAAGATTTCTTTGGAACAATTAATAACGGAGAATTGTATGGGCTGATTGATGGTTCTACAAGTTTATCTCTGATCAATTCTTTTACTTTGTTGTTTATTTCATTTATTTGAGTTTGTGGAAGCCTGTAATTTTTGATATAAACTGGGGTTTTATCTTGAAGATTTATGTGTTGTTCGTAAAAGTTGTTATATGAGAGTTTGTCATCTTTTAGATGGAAAATGTCTGAAAAGTTTTTGCAAATGTTGATAACTGAATTCTTGGCTTCATTATCTAGATTATTTATATTTAATTCGTTCAGCAATTTTGTTTCTCTGTGAGTTTTGTTTTGTTTTAGATTGAAGATCGTGTAGTTTTTGAGTGGTTCGATTTGTGGTTTAAAGTTAGATATTGTTATTTTGTGATTTGATGTGTTTAAGATTTTCACGTGTGCTACACCTTTTGCTGGTACTATTGTGTTTGCAATAAATATGTTGTTTCCTAATTGTTGATTTAGTATTACACTGTCTTCTGTGATATCGATTTTTATTGGATGTATCATCTCAGTTCTTGCGGGTATTACTAAATTATGATGGTTTGGGATGTGAGTTTCTATTGGTAAAGTTGATTCTTCATTGTCTATTTTTAAAGTGATTGTAAATGTTTCAAAATCTATTAAGCTGTAGTATCGGTGTAGAAAATCTGTACCTAATATACCATTAGTCGGTATAGGAAAATCTGAGTTGACTACTTGAAAATTTTGTTTTAAATCAAAGTTCTGTATTTTTAAAGTTGTCTGTACACTACCTAGTGATAATACGGCAAGTTCGTTTACGCCAGTTATTTTGCATTTATTATTTGAGTTTATTAAGTCCTGATCATCTATAATTTTTTCTTTAATTATTGAAATTTCTGCGCCAGTATCTAGTAAGAAAGTTAAGGGTCTATTGGTGAGATTTGTTTGTAAGGTTATGTAATTTATTTTCTTATTGTTTATGTAATATATTTTTAGTTCATTTATAAATTGGTTTCCTCGGCACGGTGTTAAACTTCGAGGGTGTCTTCGTTTCCCTGTTCTGTGGTTATATGGTTTATATGTCTGTTGTTTCTATTTTGGTATCTATTTCTATTAAAATTATTTCTGTTAGGATTATTTGTATTGTTATGTCTGTTATTATTATTGTTTCTTTCGAAATTGTTGTTATTATAATTGTTTCTGTTAAAGTTGTTAATTCTATTAGAGTTGTTATAGTTGTTTCTGTTAAAGTTGTTATTTCTATTAAAGTTGTTGTTGTTGTTGTTTCTGTTGAAGTTATTTCTATTTAAGTTACCGTTATAATTAATTCTGTTAAAGTTATTTTTATTGCTATTATAATTTGTTTTTCTCTTAATAAACATTATTTTGTTGGTGGAGTGCCTTGATTGGTCTACTTCTGTTGCTATTTTGATCGCAGAAGATAGACTTTCTGGTTGAGCGGCGTGTATCACTGATGCTAGATTTTCGTTTAATCCGTTTTTAAATATGTTCATTGCGTATTTGTCATTTAGTGAAGTTATTGTTGCTCTCGCTTGTTCTCCTTGTTCAGTTATTTGCACGTTGTTTAGTTCCGCAATTAATCTTTCTATTCTCTCGGCGTATTTATATAAAGGTTTGTTTGTTTGTACACTCGAAATAAGTTCTGTTTGGATTATGGCTTGGGAACGCGTGTATAAGTACGCATCATTGAATGCTTTTGTGAACTCAACTAGTGTTTTTGGTGCACTAATGCCTATCAACCTGTTTTTCGGTTTGTCTGTCAGTCTTGTATTATAAATAAATTGTATTAATTTTTCCTGGTCGTCAGTTTTTGTCGCCTCATATAGGTATTTTGTCAAATTTAGGAAATTAGAAAGTTTACTTGTTTCACCATCAAATAATGGTATTATTTTTAACGTCTTATCCATTTCAAAGTCCATTTTTGTATCTTTATTTGAATTTAAAAGGTCTATTATTTCAAAAAAGATTTTTAAAAAGCTTGATTTTATTTGATTATGTGTTTTCTCAGCCAAAACACTAATTTCTAATTTTTCTAAGAATTTGGCTTTTATGTTTTCAGCCAAATCTTTCTTTTCTGTTATAAATTTTTCAGTAATTTTATTATTATTTTTAGTTATTAAATTTTTTAGAATATGAATTCTTTCTATATATTTTTTTAGGATTACAATGTCTTCTACTCTTGACATTAAAATATGTGTATAATTTTTATATTTTTATATTTTATTTATTAAGAAAAAATTTTCATATTTACATTGAATTTTGAGAAAAAAAAATTTTTCTTACTTATACTGTTTGAGTTTTATCTAATTCTTTTTTTATGGTTTTTATTATTAATTTTTTAAATATCTATAATGGTATTTATTATTATTAAAATTAAAATTATTATTGAAATAATTTCTATATTGGTAAGTATTCTTTCTTCTTTATTGTTGGTTGATGTTGTAGGAGCTGTTTGAGCTGCATTGTTAAAAATTACTTCTTCTTGCTTTGCTTGGTGATTCCCCATGTTGGATGCTTCTCCAATACTTCTTTCAATGGTTCTAATTTTTGGATGGGGCTGAACTTCTCCTTGAATGTTGGTTTGTTCATCTGTTATATTCTATAATTGCAGGGTTGTCTAAAGTTGCAGGATCGTCTATCGTTGCAGGATCGTCTATAGTTGCAGGATCGTCTATCGTTGCAGGATCGTCTATAGTTGCAGGATCGTCTATCGTTGCAGGATCGTCTATAGTTGCAGGATCGCCATGTAATATATTTATCATGTAATATATTGCTCGTTTATTGTTACCTCGTACTATTGTCAGTTACTAAGATACCTTTAGCAAGCTAATTTTTAGTATCAAAGTAGTACTCCTAAGCATACGCTAAATTTGGAGTTTTGTTCATGTCAAGTCTTAAATAAAAGATTTAATATTTTTTTGGTTCTTGACTGTTGGTAGTCAAGATATGATTCTGAACTGTTTTTATTATAAAAATGTAAGGCTATTTATACAAAATTTAATTACAATTATTTATTGGATATTGACTTATTAACTAATAAAATGCCAGATGGGCAATTTACTAAAAAACAATAAAATCTAAAAAAAAAAGGTTAAAATAATATTTTAATTTACAATAGTATTTGGTGACAATATATGACACACATTAGTTTCATATAAATTTCTTTAGTCTTATAAATAAAAGAGTGCAATGCACCGGAATTCCCTTCCGTATGCATTTTTATGTATAATATAAATTAAATGTACAATATTTATTTTCAAACATATGTACGGTATTCATTGTTGCTATGGTTTATTTTTGCTGAATTTAGAATTTTTAAGTTAAAATTAAAAAGTAAAAGTTATATTATTTTTTTATTAATATCATATGTAAAAAGTGCTGTGTCAACTTTTATGACGGTATATATTTATTTATGTTTTTTTTTTAAAAGTAATTAAAGGTATATGTTTTATTTCTAATGAAATGTAGTTAAGTATTGTAATCAAATAAATGAGTGAAATTCTGATCAATGAGTGAAATAGTGAATGCACTACAGTGATCACTACTAAAATTTCCATGTAAACCAAATTTTGTTTTTTAAATTATGGTCTTGCTAAACTTTAAAGTTAATTTTAAGGCACTTAGAAGCATTTTAGAGCGATTTTATATATAATTAAATTTTTATAATTTTTGTCATGGAATTCTTTAAACGCAATTTTAAGGCACTTAGAAGCGTCTTAGAGCGATTCTGGCTTTAATTCGTGATCACTACTAAAATTTCCATGTAAACCAAATTTTGTTTTTTAAATTATGGTCTTGCTAAACTTTAAAGTTAATTTTAAGGCACTTAGAAGCATTTTAGAGCGATTTTATATTTAATTAAGTTTTTATAATTTTTGTCATGGAATTCTTTAAATTCAATTTTAAGGCACTTAGAAGCGTCTTAGAGCGATTCTGGCTTTAATTCGTGATCACTACTAAAATTTCCATGTAAACCAAATTTTGTTTTTTAAATTATGGTCTTGCTAAACTTTAAAGTCAATTTTAAGGCACTTAGAAGCATTTTAGAGCGATTTTATATTTAATTAAGTTTTTATAATTTTTGTCATGGAATTCTTTAAACTCAATTTTAAGGCACTTAGAAGCGTCTTAGAGCGATTCTGGCTTTAATTCGTGATCACTACTAAAATTTCCATGTAACCCAAATTTTGTTTTTTAAATTATGGTCTTGCTAAACTTTAAAGTTAATTTTAAGGCACTTAGAAGCATTTTAGAGCGATTTTATATTTAATTAAGTTTTTATAATTTTTGTCATGGAATTCTTTAAACTCAATTTTAAGGCACTTAGAAGCGTCTTAGAGCGATTCTAGCTTTAATTCGTGATCACTACTAAAATTTCCATGTAACCCAAATTTTGTTTTTTAAATTATGGTCTTGCTAAACTTTAAAGTTAATTTTAAGGCACTTAGAAGCATTTTAGAGCGATTTTATATTTAATTAAGTTTTTATAATTTTTGTCATGGAATTCTTTAAACTCAATTTTAAGGCACTTAGAAGCGTCTTAGAGCGATTCTGGCTTTAATTCGTGATCACTACTAAAATTTCCATGTAACCCAAATTTTGTTTTTTAAATTATGGTCTTGCTAAATTTTAAAGTCAATTTTAAGGCACTTAGAAGCATTTTAGAGCGATTTTATATTTAATTAAGTTTTTATAATTTTTGTCATGGAATTCTTTAAACTCAATTTTAAGGCACTTAGAAGCGTCTTAGAGCGATTCTAGCTTTAATTCGTGATCACTACTAAAATTTCTATGTAACCCAAATTTTGTTTTTTAAATTATGGTCTTGCTAAACTTTAAAGTTAATTTTAAGGCACTTAGAAGCATTTTAGAGCGATTTTATATTTAATTAAGTTTTTATAATTTTTGTCATGGAATTCTTTAAACTCAATTTTAAGGCACTTAGAAGCATCTTAGAGCGATTCTAGCTTTAATTCGTGATCACTACTAAAATTTCCATGTAACCCAAATATTGTTTTTTAAATTATGGTCTTGCTAAACTTTAAAGTTAATTTTAAGGCACTTAGAAGCATTTTAGAGCGTTTTTATATTTGATTAAGTTTTTATAATTTTTGTCATGGAATTCTTTAAACTCAATTTTAAGGCACTTAGAAGCGTCTTAGAGCGATTCTAGCTTTAATTCGTGATCACTACTAAAATTTCCATGTAACCCAAATTTTGTTTCTTGAATTATGGTCTTGCTAAACTTTAAAGTTAATTTTGAGGCACTTAGAAGCATTTTAGAGCGATTTTATATTAAATTAAATTTTTATAATTTTTGTAGAAGCGTCTTAGAGCGATTCTAGCTTTAATTCGTGATCACTACTAAAATTTCCATGTAACCCAAATTTTGTTTTTTAAATAATGGTCTTGCTAAACTTCAAAGTTAATTTTAAGGCACTTAGAAGCATTTTAGAGCGATTTTATATTCAATTAAGTTTTTATAATTTTTGTCATGGAATTCTTTAAACTCAATTTTAAGGCACTTAGAAGCGTCTTAGAGCGATTCTAGCTTTAATTCCTGATCACTACTAAAATTTCCATGTAACCCAAATTTTGTTTTTTAAATTATGGTCTTGCTAAACTTTAAAGTTAATTTTAAGGAACTTAGAAGCATTTTAGAGCGATTTTATATTTAATTAAATTTTTATAATTTTTGTCATGGAATTCTTTAAATCAATTTTAAGGCACTTAGAAGCGTCTTAGAGCGATTCTAGCTTTAATTCGTGATCACTACTAAAATTTCCATGTAACCCAAATATTGTTTTTTAAATTATGGTCTTGCTAAACTTTAAAGTTAATTTTAAGGCACTTAGAAGCATTTTAGAGCGTTTTTATATTTGATTAAGTTTTTATAATTTTTGTCATGGAATTCTTTAAACTCAATTTTAAGGCACTTAGAAGCGTCTTAGAGCGATTCTAGCTTTAATTCGTGATCACTACTAAAATTTCCATGTAACCCAAATTTTGTTTCTTAAATTATGGTCTTGCTAAACTTTAAAGTTAATTTTGAGGCACTTAGAAGCATTTTAGAGCGATTTTATATTAAATTAAATTTTTATAATTTTTGTAGAAGCGTCTTAGAGCGATTCTAGCTTTAATTCGTGATCACTACTAAAATTTCCATGTAACCCAAATTTTGTTTTTTAAATTATGGTCTTGCTAAACTTCAAAGTTAATTTTAAGGCACTTAGAAGCATTTTAGAGCGATTTTATATTTAATTAAGTTTTTATAATTTTTGTCATGGAATTCTTTAAACTCAATTTTAAGGCACTTAGAAGCGTCTTAGAGCGATTCTAGCTTTAATTCGTGATCACTACTAAAATTTCCATGTAACCCAAATTTTGTTTTTTAAATTATGGTCTTGCTAAACTTTAAAGTTAATTTTAAGGAACTTAGAAGCATTTTAGAGCGATTTTATATTTAATTAAATTTTTATAATTTTTGTCATGGAATTCTTTAAATCAATTTTAAGGCACTTAGAAGCGTCTTAGAGCGATTCTAGCTTTAATTCGTGATCACTACTAAAATTTCCATGTAACCCAAATTTTGTTTTTTAAATTATGGTCTTGCTAAACTTTAAAGTTAATTTTAAGGCACTTAGAAGCATTTTAGAGCGATTTTATATTTAATTAAGTTTTTATAATTTTTGTCATGGAATTCTTTAAACTCAATTTTAAGGCACTTAGAAGCTTGTTGTTGTTTCTGTTGAAGTTATTTCTATTTAAGTTACCGTTATAATTAAACTCAATTTTAAGGCACTTAGAAGCTTGTTGTTGTTTCTGTTGAAGTTATTTCTATTTAAGTTACCGTTATAATTAATTCTGTTAAAGTTATTTTTATTGCTATTATAATTTGTTTTTCTCTTAATAAACATTATTTTGTTGGTGGAGTGCCTTGATTGGTCTACTTCTGTTGCTATTTTGATCGCAGAAGATAGACTTTCTGGTTGAGCGGCGTGTATCACTGATGCTAGATTTTCGTTTAATCCGTTTTTAAATATGTTCATTGCGTATTTGTCATTTAGTGAAGTTATTGTTGCTCTCGCTTGTTCTCCTTGTTCAGTTATTTGCACGTTGTTTAGTTCCGCAATTAATCTTTCTATTCTCTCGGCGTATTTATATAAAGGTTTGTTTGTTTGTACACTCGAAATAAGTTCTGTTTGGATTATGGCTTGGGAACGCGTGTATAAGTACGCATCATTGAATGCTTTTGTGAACTCAACTAGTGTTTTTGGTGCACTAATGCCTATCAACCTGTTTTTCGGTTTGTCTGTCAGTCTTGTATTATAAATAAATTGTATTAATTTTTCCTGGTCGTCAGTCTTTGTCGCCTCATATAGGTATTTTGTCAAATTTAGGAAATTAGAAAGTTTACTTGTTTCACCATCAAATAATGGTATTATTTTTAACGTCTTATCCATTTCAAAGTCCATTTTTGTATCTTTATTTGAATTTAAAAGGTCTATTATTTCAAAAAAGATTTTTAAAAAGCTTGATTTTATTTGATTATGTGTTTTCTCAGCCAAAACACTAATTTCTAATTTTTCTAAGAATTTGGCTTTTATGTTTTCAGCCAAATCTTTCTTTTCTGTTATAAATTTTTCAGTAATTTTATTATTATTTTTAGTTATTAAATTTTTTAGAATATGAATTCTTTCTATATATTTTTTTAGGATTACAATGTCTTCTACTCTTGACATTAAAATATGTGTATAATTTTTATATTTTTATATTTTATTTATTAAGAAAAAATTTTCATATTTACATTGAATTTTGAGAAAAAAAAATTTTTCTTACTTATACTGTTTGAGTTTTATCTAATTCTTTTTTTATGGTTTTTATTATTAATTTTTTAAATATCTATAATGGTATTTATTATTATTAAAATTAAAATTATTATTGAAATAATTTCTATATTGGTAAGTATTCTTTCTTCTTTATTGTTGGTTGATGTTGTAGGAGCTGTTTGAGCTGCATTGTTAAAAATTACTTCTTCTTGCTTTGCTTGGTGATTCCCCATGTTGGATGCTTCTCCAATACTTCTTTCAATGGTTCTAATTTTTGGATGGGGCTGAACTTCTCCTTGAATGTTGGTTTGTTCATCTGTTATATTCTATAATTGCAGGGTTGTCTAAAGTTGCAGGATCGTCTATCGTTGCAGGATCGTCTATAGTTGCAGGATCGTCTATCGTTGCAGGATCGTCTATAGTTGCAGGATCGTCTATCGTTGCAGGATCGTCTATAGTTGCAGGATCGCCATGTAATATATTTATCATGTAATATATTGCTCGTTTATTGTTACCTCGTACTATTGTCAGTTACTAAGATACCTTTAGCAAGCTAATTTTTAGTATCAAAGTAGTACTCCTAAGCATACGCTAAATTTGGAGTTTTTTTCATGTCAAGTCTTAAATAAAAGATTTAATATTTTTTTGGTTCTTGACTGTTGGTAGTCAAGATATGATTCTGAACTGTTTTTATTATAAAAATGTAAGGCTATTTATACAAAATTTAATTACAATTATTTATTGGATATTGACTTATTAACTAATAAAATGCCAGATGGGCAATTTACTAAAAAACAATAAAATCTAAAAAAAAAAGGTTAAAATAATATTTTAATTTACAATAGTATTTGGTGACAATATATGACACACATTAGTTTCATATAAATTTCTTTAGTCTTATAAATAAAAGAGTGCAATGCACCGGAATTCCCTTCCGTATGCATTTTTATGTATAATATAAATTAAATGTACAATATTTATTTTCAAACATATGTACGGTATTCATTGTTGCTATGGTTTATTTTTGCTGAATTTAGAATTTTTAAGTTAAAATTAAAAAGTAAAAGTTATATTATTTTTTTATTAATATCATATGTAAAAAGTGCTGTGTCAACTTTTATGACGGTATATATTTATTTATGTTTTTTTTTTAAAAGTAATTAAAGGTATATGTTTTATTTCTAATGAAATGTAGTTAAGTATTGTAATCAAATAAATGAGTGAAATTCTGATCAATGAGTGAAATAGTGAATGCACTACAGTGATCACTACTAAAATTTCCATGTAAACCAAATTTTGTTTTTTAAATTATGGTCTTGCTAAACTTTAAAGTTAATTTTAAGGCACTTAGAAGCATTTTAGAGCGATTTTATATATAATTAAATTTTTATAATTTTTGTCATGGAATTCTTTAAACGCAATTTTAAGGCACTTAGAAGCGTCTTAGAGCGATTCTGGCTTTAATTCGTGATCACTACTAAAATTTCCATGTAAACCAAATTTTGTTTTTTAAATTATGGTCTTGCTAAACTTTAAAGTTAATTTTAAGGCACTTAGAAGCATTTTAGAGCGATTTTATATTTAATTAAGTTTTTATAATTTTTGTCATGGAATTCTTTAAATTCAATTTTAAGGCACTTAGAAGCGTCTTAGAGCGATTCTGGCTTTAATTCGTGATCACTACTAAAATTTCCATGTAAACCAAATTTTGTTTTTTAAATTATGGTCTTGCTAAACTTTAAAGTCAATTTTAAGGCACTTAGAAGCATTTTAGAGCGATTTTATATTTAATTAAGTTTTTATAATTTTTGTCATGGAATTCTTTAAACTCAATTTTAAGGCACTTAGAAGCGTCTTAGAGCGATTCTGGCTTTAATTCGTGATCACTACTAAAATTTCCATGTAACCCAAATTTTGTTTTTTAAATTATGGTCTTGCTAAACTTTAAAGTTAATTTTAAGGCACTTAGAAGCATTTTAGAGCGATTTTATATTTAATTAAGTTTTTATAATTTTTGTCATGGAATTCTTTAAACTCAATTTTAAGGCACTTAGAAGCGTCTTAGAGCGATTCTAGCTTTAATTCGTGATCACTACTAAAATTTCCATGTAACCCAAATTTTGTTTTTTAAATTATGGTCTTGCTAAACTTTAAAGTTAATTTTACGGCACTTAGAAGCATTTTAGAGCGATTTTATATTTAATTAAGTTTTTATAATTTTTGTCATGGAATTCTTTAAACTCAATTTTAAGGCACTTAGAAGCGTCTTAGAGCGATTCTGGCTTTAATTCGTGATCACTACTAAAATTTCCATGTAACCCAAATTTTGTTTTTTAAATTATGGTCTTGCTAAATTTTAAAGTCAATTTTAAGGCACTTAGAAGCATTTTAGAGCGATTTTATATTTAATTAAGTTTTTATAATTTTTGTCATGGAATTCTTTAAACTCAATTTTAAGGCACTTAGAAGCGTCTTAGAGCGATTCTAGCTTTAATTCGTGATCACTACTAAAATTTCTATGTAACCCAAATTTTGTTTTTTAAATTATGGTCTTGCTAAACTTTAAAGTTAATTTTAAGGCACTTAGAAGCATTTTAGAGCGATTTTATATTTAATTAAGTTTTTATAATTTTTGTCATGGAATTCTTTAAACTCAATTTTAAGGCACTTAGAAGCGTCTTAGAGCGATTCTAGCTTTAATTCCTGATCACTACTAAAATTTCCATGTAACCCAAATTTTGTTTTTTAAATTATGGTCTTGCTAAACTTTAAAGTTAATTTTAAGGCACTTAGAAGCATTTTAGAGCGATTTTATATTTAATTAAGTTTTTATAATTTTTGTCATGGAATTCTTTAAACTCAATTTTAAGGCACTTAGAAGCGTCTTAGAGCGATTCTAGCTTTAATTCGTGATCACTACTAAAATTTCCATGTAACCCAAATTTTGTTTTTTAAATTATGGTCTTGCTAAACTTTAAAGTTAATTTTAAGGCACTTAGAAGCATTTTAGAGCGTTTTTATATTTGATTAAGTTTTTATAATTTTTGTCATGGAATTCTTTAAACTCAATTTTAAGGCACTTAGAAGCGTCTTAGAGCGATTCTAGCTTTAATTCGTGATCACTACTAAAATTTCCATGTAACCCAAATTTTGTTTCTTAAATTATGGTCTTGCTAAACTTTAAAGTTAATTTTAAGGCACTTAGAAGCATTTTAGAGCGATTTTATATTTAATTAAATTTTTATAATTTTTGTCATGGAATTCTTTAAACTCAATTTTAAGGCACTTACAAGCGTCTTAGAGCGATTCTAGCTTTAATTCCTGATCACTACTAAAATTTCCATGTAACCCAAATTTTGTTTTTTAAATTATGGTCTTGCTAAACTTTAAAGTTAATTTTAAGGCACTTAGAAGCATTTTAGAGCGATTTTATATTTAATTAAGTTTTTATAATTTTTGTCATGGAATTCTTTAAACTCAATTTTAAGGCACTTAGAAGCGTCTTAGAGCGATTCTAGCTTTAATTCGTGATCACTACTAAAATTTCCATGTAACCCAAATTTTGTTTTTTAAATTATGGTCTTGCTAAACTTTAAAGTTAATTTTAAGGCACTTAGAAGCATTTTAGAGCGTTTTTATATTTGATTTAGTTTTATAATTTTTGTCATGGAATTCTTTAAACTCAATTTTAAGGCACTTAGAAGCGTCTTAGAGCGATTCTGGCTTTAATTCGTGATCACTACTAAAATTTCCATGTAACCCAAATTTTGTTTTTTAAATTATGGTCTTGCTAAACTTTAAAGTTAATTTTAAGGCACTTAGAAGCATTTTAGAGCGATTTTATATTTAATTAAGTTTTTATAATTTTTGTCATGGAATTCTTTAAACTCAATTTTAAGGCACTTAGAAGCTTCTTAGAGCGATTCTAGCTTTAATTCGTGATCACTACTAAAATTTCCATGTAACCCAAATTTTGTTTTTTAAATTATGGTTTTGCTAAACTTTAAAGTTAATTTTAAGGCACTTAGAAGCATTTTAGAGCGATTTTATATTTAATTAAGTTTTTATAATTTTTGTCATGGAATTCTTTAAGTTCAATTTTAAGGCACTTAGAAGCTTCTTAGAGCGATTCTAGCTTTAATTCGTGATCACTACTAAAATTTCCATGTAACCCAAATTTTGTTTTTTAAATTATGGTCTTGCTAAACTTTAAAGTTAATTTTAAGGCACTTAGAAGCATTTTAGAGCGATTTTATATTTAATTTAGTTTTGCACTTAGAAGCATTTTAGAGCGATTTTATATTTAATTAAGTTTTTATAATTTTTGTCATGGAATTCTTTAAACTCAATTTTAAGGCACTTAGAAGCTTCTTAGAGCGATTCTAGCTTTAATTCGTGATCACTACTAAAATTTCCATGTAACCCAAATTTTGTTTTTTAAATTATGGTTTTGCTAAACTTTAAAGTTAATTTTAAGGCACTTAGAAGCATTTTAGAGCGATTTTATATTTAATTAAGTTTTTATAATTTTTGTCATGGAATTCTTTAAGTTCAATTTTAAGGCACTTAGAAGCTTCTTAGAGCGATTCTAGCTTTAATTCGTGATCACTACTAAAATTTCCATGTAACCCAAATTTTGTTTTTTAAATTATGGTCTTGCTAAACTTTAAAGTTAATTTTAAGGCACTTAGAAGCATTTTAGAGCGATTTTATATTTAATTTAGTTTTGCACTTAGAAGCATTTTAGAGCGATTTTATATTTAATTAAGTTTTTATAATTTTTGTCATGGAATTCTTTAAACTCAATTTTAAGGCACTTAGAAGCTTCTTAGAGCGATTCTAGCTTTAATTCGTGATCACTACTAAAATTTCCATGTAACCCAAATTTTGTTTTTTAAATTATGGTCTTGCTAAACTTTAAAGTTAATTTTAAGGCACTTAGAAGCATTTTAGAGCGTTTTTATATTTGATTTAGTTTTATAATTTTTGTCATGGAATTCTTTAAACTCAATTTTAAGGCACTTAGAAGCGTCTTAGAGCGATTCTGGCTTTAATTCGTGATCACTACTAAAATTTCCATGTAACCCAAATTTTGTTTTTTAAATTATGGTCTTGCTAAACTTTAAAGTTAATTTTAAGGCACTTAGAAGCATTTTAGAGCGATTTTATATTTAATTAAGTTTTTATAATTTTTGTCATGGAATTCTTTAAACTCAATTTTAAGGCACTTAGAAGCTTCTTAGAGCGATTCTAGCTTTAATTCGTGATCACTACTAAAATTTCCATGTAACCCAAATTTTGTTTTTTAAATTATGGTTTTGCTAAACTTTAAAGTTAATTTTAAGGCACTTAGAAGCATTTTAGAGCGATTTTATATTTAATTAAGTTTTTATAATTTTTGTCATGGAATTCTTTAAGTTCAATTTTAAGGCACTTAGAAGCTTCTTAGAGCGATTCTAGCTTTAATTCGTGATCACTACTAAAATTTCCATGTAACCCAAATTTTGTTTTTTAAATTATGGTCTTGCTAAACTTTAAAGTTAATTTTAAGGCACTTAGAAGCATTTTAGAGCGATTTTATATTTAATTTAGTTTTGCACTTAGAAGCATTTTAGAGCGATTTTATATTTAATTAAGTTTTTATAATTTTTGTCATGGAATTCTTTAAACTCAATTTTAAGGCACTTAGAAGCTTCTTAGAGCGATTCTAGCTTTAATTCGTGATCACTACTAAAATTTCCATGTAACCCAAATTTTGTTTTTTAAATTATGGTCTTGCTAAACTTTAAAGTTAATTTTAAGGCACTTAGAAGCATTTTAGAGCGTTTTTATATTAAATTAAGTTTTTATAATTTTTGTCATGGAATTCTTTAAACTCAATTTTAAGGCACTTAGAAGCTTCTTAGAGCGATTCTAGCTTTAATTCGTGATCACTACTAAAATTTCCATGTAACCCAAATTTTGTTTTTTAAATTATGGTCTTGCTAAATTTTAAAGTCAATTTTAAGGCACTTAGAAGCATTTTAGAGCGATTTTATATTTAATTAAGTTTTTATAATTTTTGTCATGGAATTCTTTAAACTCAATTTTAAGGCACTTAGAAGCGTCTTAGAGCGATTCTAGCTTTAATTCGTGATCACTACTAAAATTTCCATGTAACCCAAATTTTGTTTTTTAAATTATGGTTTTGCTAAACTTTAAAGTTAATTTTAAGGCACTTAGAAGCATTTTAGAGCGATTTTATATTTTATTAAGTTTTTATAATTTTTGTCATGGAATTCTTTAAGTTCAATTTTAAGGCACTTAGAAGCTTCTTAGAGCGATTCTAGCTTTAATTCGTGATCACTACTAAAATTTCCATGTAACCCAAATTTTGTTTTTTAAATTATGGTCTTGCTAAACTTTAAAGTTAATTTTAAGGCACTTAGAAGCATTTTAGAGCGTTTTTATATTTAATTAAGTTTTTATAATTTTTGTCATGGAATTCTTTAAACTCAATTTTAAGGCACTTAGAAGCTTCTTAGAGCGATTCTAGCTTTAATTCGTGATCTCAATTTTAAGGCACTTAGAAGCGTCTTAGAGAGATTCTGGCTTTAATTCGTGATCACTACTAAAATTTCCATGTAAACCAAATTTTGTTTTTTAAATTATGGTCTTGCTAAACTTTAAAGTTAATTTTAAGGCACTTAGAAGCATTTTATTTTTAATTAAATTTTTATAATTTTTGTCATGGAATTCTTTAAACTCAATTTTAAGGCACTTAGAAGCGTCTTAGAGCGATTCTAGCTTTAATTCGTGATCACTACTAAAATTTCCATGTAACCCAAATTTTGTTTTTTAAATTATGGTCTTGCTAAACTTTAAAGTTAATTTTAAGGCACTTAGAAGCATTTTAGAGCGATTTTATATTTAATTAAGTTGTTATAATTTTTGTCATGGAATTCTTTAAACTCAATTTTAAGGCACTTAGAAGCGTCTTAGAGCGATTCTAGCTTTAATTCGTGATCACTACTAAAATTTCCATGTAACCCAAATTTTGTTTTTTAAATTATGGTCTTGCTAAACTTTAAAGTTAATTTTAAGGCACTTAGAAGCATTTTAGAGCGATTTTATATTTAATTAAGTTTTTATAATTTTTGTCATGGAATTCTTTAAACTCAATTTTAAGGCACTTAGAAGCGTCTTAGAGCGATTCTGGCTTTAATTCGTGATCACTACTAAAATTTCCATGTAACCCAAATTTTGTTTTTTAAATTATGGTCTTGCTAAATTTTAAAGTCAATTTTAAGGCACTTAGAAGCATTTTAGAGCGATTTTATATTTAATTAAACGTTAAGTTAATTTTAAGGCACTTAGAAGCATTTTAGAGCGTTTTATATTTAATTAAGTTTTTATAATTTTTGTCATGGAATTCTTTAAACTCAATTTTAAGGCACTTAGAAGCGTCTTAGAGCGATTCTAGCTTTAATTCGTGATCACTACTAAAATTTCCATGTAACCCAAATTTTGTTTTTTAAATTATGGTCTTGCTAAACTTTAAAGTTAATTTTAAGGCACTTAGAAGCATTTTAGAGCGATTTTATATTTAATTAAGTTTTTATAATTTTTGTCATGGAATTCTTTAAACTCAATTTTAAGGCACTTAGAAGCTTCTTAGAGCGATTCTAGCTTTAATTCGTGATCACTACTAAAATTTCCATGTAACCCAAATTTTGTTTTTTAAATTATGGTCTTGCTAAACTTTAAAGTTAATTTTAAGGCACTTAGAAGCATTTTAGAGCGTTTTATATTTAATTAAGTTTTTATAATTTTTGTCATGGAATTCTTTAAACTCAATTTTAAGGCACTTAGAAGCTTCTTAGAGCGATTCTAGCTTTAATTCGTGATCACTACTAAAATTTCCATGTAACCCAAATTTTGTTTTTTAAATTATGGTCTTGCTAAACTTTAAAGTTAATTTTAAGGCACTTAGAAGCATTTTAGAGCGATTTTATATTTAATTAAGTTTTTATAATTTTTGTCATGGAATTCTTTAAACTCAATTTTAAGGCACTTAGAAGCGTCTTAGAGCGATTCTGGCTTTAATTCGTGATCACTACTAAAATTTCCATGTAACCCAAATTTTGTTTTTTAAATTATGGTCTTGCTAAATTTTAAAGTCAATTTTAGGGCACTTAGAAGCATTTTAGAGCGATTTTATATTTAATTAAGTTTTTATAATTTTTGTCATGGAATTCTTTAAACTCAATTTTAAGGCACTTAGAAGCGTCTTAGAGCGATTCTAGCTTTAATTCGTGATCACTACTAAAATTTCCATGTAACCCAAATTTTGTTTTTTAAATTATGGTCTTGCTAAACTTTAAAGTTAATTTTAAGGCACTTAGAAGCATTTTAGAGCGATTTTATATTTAATTAAGTTTTTATAATTTTTGTCATGGAATTCTTTAAACTCAATTTTAAGGCACTTAGAAGCGTCTTAGAGCGATTCTGGCTTTAATTCGTGATCACTACTAAAATTTCCATGTAACCCAAATTTTGTTTTTTAAATTATGGTCTTGCTAAATTTTAAAGTCAATTTTAAGGCACTTAGAAGCATTTTAGAGCGATTTTATATTTAATTAAACGTTAAGTTAATTTTAAGGCACTTAGAAGCATTTTAGAGCGTTTTTATATTTAATTAAGTTTTTATAATTTTTGTCATGGAATTCTTTAAACTCAATTTTAAGGCACTTAGAAGCTTCTTAGAGCGATTCTAGCTTTAATTCGTGATCACTACTAAAATTTCCATGTAACCCAAATTTTGTTTTTTAAATTATGGTTTTGCTAAACTTTAAAGTTAATTTTAAGGCACTTAGAAGCATTTTAGAGCGATTTTATATTAAATTAAGTTTTTATAATTTTTGTCATGGAATTCTTTAAACTCAATTTTAAGGCACTTAGAAGCTTCTTAGAGCGATTCTAGCTTTAATTCGTGATCACTACTAAAATTTCCATGTAACCCAAATTTTGTTTTTTAAATTATGGTTTTGCTAAACTTTAAAGTTAATTTTAAGGCACTTAGAAGCATTTTAGAGCGATTTTATATTTAATTAAGTTTTTATAATTTTTGTCATGGAATTCTTTAAACTCAATTTTAAGGCACTTAGAAGCGTCTTAGAGCGATTCTGGCTTTAATTCGTGATCACTACTAAAATTTCCATGTAACCCAAATTTTGTTTTTTAAATTATGGTCTTGCTAAATTTTAAAGTCAATTTTAAGGCACTTAGAAGCATTTTAGAGCGATTTTATATTTAATTAAGTTTTTATAATTTTTGTCATGGAATTCTTTAAACTCAATTTTAAGGCACTTAGAAGCGTCTTAGAGCGATTCTAGCTTTAATTCGTGATCACTACTAAAATTTCCATGTAACCCAAATGTTGTTTTTTAAATTATGGTCTTGCTAAACTTTAAAGTTAATTTTAAGGCACTTAGAAGCATTTTAGAGCGATTTTATATTTAATTAAGTTTTTATAATTTTTGTCATGGAATTCTTTAAACTCAATTTTAAGGCACTTAGAAGCGTCTTAGAGCGATTCTGGCTTTAATTCGTGATCACTACTAAAATTTCCATGTAACCCAAATTTTGTTTTTTAAATTATGGTCTTGCTAAATTTTAAAGTCAATTTTAAGGCACTTAGAAGCATTTTAGAGCGATTTTATATTTAATTAAACGTTAAGTTAATTTTAAGGCACTTAGAAGCATTTTAGAGCGTTTTTATATTTAATTAAGTTTTTATAATTTTTGTCATGGAATTCTTTAAACTCAATTTTAAGGCACTTAGAAGCTTCTTAGAGCGATTCTAGCTTTAATTCGTGATCACTACTAAAATTTCCATGTAACCCAAATTTTGTTTTTTAAATTATGGTTTTGCTAAACTTTAAAGTTAATTTTAAGGCACTTAGAAGCATTTTAGAGCGATTTTATATTAAATTAAGTTTTTATAATTTTTGTCATGGAATTCTTTAAACTCAATTTTAAGGCACTTAGAAGCTTCTTAGAGCGATTCTAGCTTTAATTCGTGATCACTACTAAAATTTCCATGTAACCCAAATTTTGTTTTTTAAATTATGGTTTTGCTAAACTTTAAAGTTAATTTTAAGGCACTTAGAAGCATTTTAGAGCGATTTTATATTTAATTAAGTTTTTATAATTTTTGTCATGGAATTCTTTAAACTCAATTTTAAGGCACTTAGAAGCGTCTTAGAGCGATTCTGGCTTTAATTCGTGATCACTACTAAAATTTCCATGTAACCCAAATTTTGTTTTTTAAATTATGGTCTTGCTAAATTTTAAAGTCAATTTTAAGGCACTTAGAAGCATTTTAGAGCGATTTTATATTTAATTAAGTTTTTATAATTTTTGTCATGGAATTCTTTAAACTCAATTTTAAGGCACTTAGAAGCGTCTTAGAGCGATTCTAGCTTTAATTCGTGATCACTACTAAAATTTCCATGTAACCCAAATGTTGTTTTTTAAATTATGGTCTTGCTAAACTTTAAAGTTAATTTTAAGGCACTTAGAAGCATTTTAGAGCGATTTTATATTTAATTAAGTTTTTATAATTTTTGTCATGGAATTCTTTAAACTCAATTTTAAGGCACTTAGAAGCGTCTTAGAGCGATTCTAGCTTTAATTCGTGATCACTACTAAAATTTCCATGTAACCCAAATTTTGTTTTTTAAATTATGGTCTTGCTAAACTTTAAAGTTAATTTTAAGGCACTTAGAAGCATTTTAGAGCGATTTTATATTTAATTAAGTTTTTATAATTTTTGTCATGGAATTCTTTAAACTCAATTTTAAGGCACTTAGAAGCGTCTTAGAGCGATTCTAGCTTTAATTCGTGATCACTACTAAAATTTCCATGTAACCCAAATTTTGTTTTTAAAATTATGGTCTTGCTAAACTTTAAAGTTAATTTTAAGGCACTTAGAAGCATTTTAGAGCGTTTTTATATTTAATTAAGTTTTTATAATTTTTGTCATGGAATTCTTTAAACTCAATTTTAAGGCACTTAGAAGCGTCTTAGAGCGATTCTAGCTTTAATTCGTGGTCACTACTAAAATTTCCATGTAACCCAAATTTTGTTGTTTAAATTATGGTCTTGCTAAACTTTAAAGTTAATTTTAAGGCACTTAGAAGCATTTTAGAGCGATTTTATATTTAATTAAGTTTTTATAATTTTTGTCATGGAATTCTTTAAACTCAATTTTAAGGCACTTAGAAGCGTCTTAGAGCGATTCTAGCTTTAATTCGTGATCACTACTAAAATTTCCATGTAACCCAAATTTTGTTTTTTAAATTATGGTCTTGCTAAACTTTAAAGTTAATTTTAAGGCACTTAGAAGCATTTTAGAGCGATTTTATATTTAATTAAGTTTTTATAATTTTTGTCATGGAATTCTTTAAACTCAATTTTAAGGCACTTAGAAGCTTCTTAGAGCGATTCTAGCTTTAATTCGTGATCACTACTAAAATTTCCATGTAACCCAAATTTTGTTTTTTAAATTATGGTCTTGCTAAACTTTAAAGTTAATTTTAAGGCACTTAGAAGCATTTTAGAGCGTTTTTATATTAAATTAAGTTTTTATAATTTTTGTCATGGAATTCTTTAAACTCAATTTTAAGGCACTTAGAAGCGTCTTAGAGCGATTCTAGCTTTAATTCGTGGTCACTACTAAAATTTCCATGTAACCCAAATTTTGTTGTTTAAATTATGGTCTTGCTAAACTTTAAAGTTAATTTTAAGGCACTTAGAAGCATTTTAGAGCGATTTTATATTTAATTAACTTTTTATAATTTTTGTCATGGAATTCTTTAAACTCAATTTTAAGGCACTTAGAAGCGTCTTAGAGCGATTCTGGCTTTAATTCGTGATCACTACTAAAATTTCCATGTAAACCAAATTTTGTTTTTTAAATTATGGTCTTGCTAAACTTTAAAGTTAATTTTAAGGCACTTAGAAGCATTTTAGAGCGATTTTATATTTAATTAAATTTTTATAATTTTTGTCATGGAATTCTTTAAACTCAATTTTAAGGCACTTAGAAGCGTCTTAGAGCGATTCTGGCTTTAATTCGTGATCACTACTAAAATTTCCATGTAAACCAAATTTTGTTTTTTAAATTATGGTCTTGCTAAACTTTAAAGTTAATTTTAAGGCACTTAGAAGCATTTTAGAGCGATTTTATATTAAATTAAGTTTTTATAATTTTTGTCATGGAATTCTTTAAACTGAATTTTAAGGCACTTAGAAGCGTCTTAGAGCGATTCTAGCTTTAATTCGTGATCACTACTAAAATTTACATGTAACCCAAATTTTGTTTCTTAAATTATGGTCTTGCTAAACTTTAAAGTTAATTTTAAGGCACTTAGAAGCATTTTAGAGCGTTTTTATATTTGATTAAGTTTTTATAATTTTTGTCATGGAATTCTTTAAACTCAATTTTAAGGCACTTAGAAGCGTCTTAGAGCGATTCTAGCTTTAATTCGTGATCACTACTAAAATTTCCATGTAACCCAAATTTTGTTTTTAAATTATGGTCTTGCTAAACTTTAAAGTTAATTTTAAGGCACTTAGAAGCATTTTAGAGCGTTTTTATATTCGATTAAGTTTTTACAATTTTTGTCATGGAATTCTTTAAACTCAATTTTAAGGCACTTAGAAGCGTCTTAGAGCGATTCTAGCTTTAATTCGTGATCACTACTAAAATTTCCATGTAACCCAAATTTTGTTTCTTAAATTATGGTCTTGCTAAACTTTAAAGTTAATTTTAAGGCACTTAGAAGCATTTTAGAGCGATTTTATATTTAATTAAATTTTTATAATTTTTGTCATGGAATTCTTTAAACTCAATTTTAAGGCACTTAGAAGCGTCTTAGAGCGATTCTAGCTTTAATTCGTGATCACTACTAAAATTTCCATGTAACCCAAATTTTGTTTTTTAAATTATGGTCTTGCTAAACTTTAAAGTTAATTTTAAGGCACTTAGAAGCATTTTAGAGCGATTTTATATTTAATTAAGTTTTTATAATTTTTGTCATGGAATTCTTTAAACTCAATTTTAAGGCACTTAGAAGCGTCTTAGAGCGATTCTAGCTTTAATTCGTGATCACTACTAAAATTTCCATGTAACCCAAATTTTGTTTTTTAAATTATGGTCTTGCTAAACTTTAAAGTTAATTTTAAGGCACTTAGAAGCATTTTAGAGCGATTTTATATTTAATTAAGTTTTTATAATTTTTGTCATGGAATTCTTTAAACTCAATTTCAAGGCACTTAGAAGCGTCTTAGAGCGATTCTAGCTTTAATTCGTGATCACTACTAAAATTTCCATGTAACCCAAATTTTGTTTTTTAAATTATGGTCTTGCTAAATTTTAAAGTCAATTTTAAGGCACTTAGAAGCATTTTAGAGCGATTTTATATTTAATTAAGTTTTTATAATTTTTGTCATGGAATTCTTTAAACTCAATTTTAAGGCACTTAGAAGCTTCTTAGAGCGATTCTAGCTTTAATTCGTGATCACTACTAAAATTTCCATGTAACCCAAATTTTGTTTTTTAAATTATGGTCTTGCTAAACTTTAAAGTTAATTTTAAGGCACTTAGAAGCATTTTAGAGCGTTTTTATATTTAATTAAATTTTTATAATTTTTGTCATGGAATTCTTTAAACTCAATTTTAAGGCACTTAGAAGCGTCTTAGAGCGATTCTAGCTTTAATTCGTGATCACTACTAAAATTTCCATGTAACCCAAATTTTGTTTCTTAAATTATGGTCTTGCTAAACTTTAAAGTTAATTTTAAGGCACTTAGAAGCATTTTAGAGCGATTTTATATTTAATTAAATTTTTATAATTTTTGTCATGGAATTCTTTAAACTCAATTTTAAGGCACTTAGAAGCGTCTTAGAGCGATTCTAGCTTTAATTCGTGATCACTACTAAAATTTCCATGTAACCCAAATTTTGTTTTTTAAATTATGGTCTTGCTAAACTTTAAAGTTAATTTTAAGGCACTTAGAAGCATTTTAGAGCGATTTTATATTTAATTAAGTTTTTATAATTTTTGTCATGGAATTCTTTAAACTCAATTTTAAGGCACTTAGAAGCGTCTTAGAGCGATTCTAGCTTTAATTCGTGATCACTACTAAAATTTCCATGTAACCCAAATTTTGTTTTTTAAATTATGGTCTTGCTAAACTTTAAAGTTAAGTTTAAGGCACTTAGAAGCATTTTAGAGCGATTTTATATTTAATAATTTTTATAATTTTTGTCATGGAATTCTTTAAACTCAATTTTAAGGCACTTAGAAGCGTCTTAGAGCGATTCTAGCTTTAATTCGTGATCACTACTAAAATTTCCATGTAACCCAAATTTTGTTTTTTAAATTATGGTCTTGCTAAACTTTAAAGTTAATTTTAAGGCACTTAGAAGCATTTTAGAGCGATTTTATATTTAATTAAGTTTTTATAATTTTTGTCATGGAATTCTTTAAACTCAATTTTAAGGCACTTAGAAGCGTCTTAGAGCGATTCTGGCTTTAATTCGTGATCACTACTAAAATTTCCATGTAACCCAAATTTTGTTTTTTAAATTATGGTCTTGCTAAATTTTAAAGTCAATTTTAAGGCACTTAGAAGCATTTTAGAGCGATTTTATATTTAATTAAGTTTTTATAATTTTTGTCATGGAATTCTTTAAACTGAATTTTAAGGCACTTAGAAGCGTCTTAGAGCGATTCTAGCTTTAATTCGTGATCACTACTAAAATTTCCATTTAACCCAAATTTTGTTTTTTAAATTATGGTCTTGCTAAACTTTAAAGTTAATTTTAAGGCACTTAGAAGCATTTTAGAGCGATTTTATATTTAATTAAGTTTTTATAATTTTTGTCATGGAATTCTTTAAACTCAATTTTAAGGCACTTAGAAGCGTCTTAGAGCGATTCTAGCTTTAATTCGTGATCACTACTAAAATTTCCATGTAACCCAAATTTTGTTTTTTAAATTATGGTCTTGCTAAACTTTAAAGTTAATTTTAAGGCACTTAGAAGCATTTTAGAGCGATTTTATATTTAATTAAGTTTTTATAATTTTTGTCATGGAATTCTTTAAACTCAATTTCAAGGCACTTAGAAGCGTCTTAGAGCGATTCTAGCTTTAATTCGTGATCACTACTAAAATTTCCATGTAACCCAAATTTTGTTTTTTAAATTATGGTCTTGCTAAATTTTAAAGTCAATTTTAAGGCACTTAGAAGCATTTTAGAGCGATTTTATATTTAATTAAGTTTTTATAATTTTTGTCATGGAATTCTTTAAACTCAATTTTAAGGCACTTAGAAGCTTCTTAGAGCGATTCTAGCTTTAATTCGTGATCACTACTAAAATTTCCATGTAACCCAAATTTTGTTTTTTAAATTATGGTCTTGCTAAACTTTAAAGTTAATTTTAAGGCACTTAGAAGCATTTTAGAGCGTTTTTATATTTAATTAAATTTTTATAATTTTTGTCATGGAATTCTTTAAACTCAATTTTAAGGCACTTAGAAGCGTCTTAGAGCGATTCTAGCTTTAATTCGTGATCACTACTAAAATTTCCATGTAACCCAAATTTTGTTTCTTAAATTATGGTCTTGCTAAACTTTAAAGTTAATTTTAAGGCACTTAGAAGCATTTTAGAGCGATTTTATATTTAATTAAATTTTTATAATTTTTGTCATGGAATTCTTTAAACTCAATTTTAAGGCACTTAGAAGCGTCTTAGAGCGATTCTAGCTTTAATTCGTGATCACTACTAAAATTTCCATGTAACCCAAATTTTGTTTTTTAAATTATGGTCTTGCTAAACTTTAAAGTTAATTTTAAGGCACTTAGAAGCATTTTAGAGCGATTTTATATTTAATTAAGTTTTTATAATTTTTGTCATGGAATTCTTTAAACTCAATTTTAAGGCACTTAGAAGCGTCTTAGAGCGATTCTAGCTTTAATTCGTGATCACTACTAAAATTTCCATGTAACCCAAATTTTGTTTTTTAAATTATGGTCTTGCTAAACTTTAAAGTTAAGTTTAAGGCACTTAGAAGCATTTTAGAGCGATTTTATATTTAATAATTTTTATAATTTTTGTCATGGAATTCTTTAAACTCAATTTTAAGGCACTTAGAAGCGTCTTAGAGCGATTCTAGCTTTAATTCGTGATCACTACTAAAATTTCCATGTAACCCAAATTTTGTTTTTTAAATTATGGTCTTGCTAAACTTTAAAGTTAATTTTAAGGCACTTAGAAGCATTTTAGAGCGATTTTATATTTAATTAAGTTTTTATAATTTTTGTCATGGAATTCTTTAAACTCAATTTTAAGGCACTTAGAAGCGTCTTAGAGCGATTCTGGCTTTAATTCGTGATCACTACTAAAATTTCCATGTAACCCAAATTTTGTTTTTTAAATTATGGTCTTGCTAAATTTTAAAGTCAATTTTAAGGCACTTAGAAGCATTTTAGAGCGATTTTATATTTAATTAAGTTTTTATAATTTTTGTCATGGAATTCTTTAAACTGAATTTTAAGGCACTTAGAAGCGTCTTAGAGCGATTCTAGCTTTAATTCGTGATCACTACTAAAATTTCCATTTAACCCAAATTTTGTTTTTTAAATTATGGTCTTGCTAAACTTTAAAGTTAATTTTAAGGCACTTAGAAGCATTTTAGAGCGATTTTATATTTAATTAAGTTTTTATAATTTTTGTCATGGAATTCTTTAAACTCAATTTTAAGGCACTTAGAAGCTTCTTAGAGCGTTTCTAGCTTTAATTCGTGATCACTACTAAAATTTCCATGTAACCCAAATTTTGTTTTTTAAATTATGGTCTTGCTAAACTTTAAAGTTAATTTTAAGGCACTTAGAAGCATTTTAGAGCGTTTTTATATTTGATTAACTTTTTATAATTTTTGTCATGGAATTCTTTAAACTCAATTTTAAGGCACTTAGAAGCGTCTTAGAGCAATTCTGGCTTTAATTCGTGATCACTACTAAAATTTCCTTGTAACCCAAATTTTGTTTTTTAAATTATGGTCTTGCTAAACTTTAAAGTTAATTTTAAGGCACTTAGAAGCATTTTAGAGCGATTTTATATTTAATTAAGTTTTTATAATTTTTGTCATGGAATTCTTTAAACTCAATTTTAAGGCACTTAGAAGCGTCTTAGAGCGATTCTGGCTTTAATTCGTGATCACTACTAAAATTTCCATGTAACCCAAATTTTGTTTTTTAAATTATGGTCTTGCTAAATTTGAAAGTCAATTTTAAGGCACTTAGAAGCATTTTAGAGCGATTTTATATTTAATTAAGTTTTTATAATTTTTGTCATGGAATTCTTTAAACTCAATTTTAAGGCACTTAGAAGCGTCTTAGAGCGATTCTAGCTTTAATTCGTGATCACTACTAAAATTTCCATGTAACCCAAAGTTTGTTTTTTAAATTATGGTCTTGCTAAACTTTAAAGTTAATTTTAAGGCACTTAGAAGCATTTTAGAGCGATTTTATATTTAATTAAGTTTTTATAATTTTTGTCATGGAATTCTTTAAACTCAATTTTAAGGCACTTAGAAGCTTCTTAGAGCGATTCTAGCTTTAATTCGTGATCACTACTAAAATTTCCATGTAACCCAAATTTTGTTTTTTAAATTATGGTCTTGCTAAACTTTAAAGTTAATTTTAAGGCACTTAGAAGCATTTTAGAGCGTTTTTATATTTAATTAAGTTTTTATAATTTTTGTCATGGAATTCTTTAAACTCAATTTTAAGGCACTTAGAAGCGTCTTAGAGCGATTCTAGCTTTAATTCGTGGTCACTACTAAAATTTCCATGTAACCCAAATTTTGTTTTTTAAATTATGGTCTTGCTAAACTTTAAAGTTAATTTTAAGGCACTTAGAAGCATTTTAGAGCGATTTTATATCATAATATTTAATCGGCTTATTTTTCCCCATACAAATATAAACATCCTTTTTTAGAGCAAACTATTTGACCAATTTTAATGAAACAACAACCAAAAGAAAGGTTTTTATTGTTTTCATAGGACAATGATATTTTTTTTTTAGAATATTGCGTTTTTTCAGGTGAAAACCCGTCTTTAATTTAACGTAAATTTGAATTTAACGGTCACGCTGTTAAAAGTTAAGGCTTATGACTCTAATATTATGCGCCGACTTTCTGGGTAAAAGTAATGCATTTTCGGTTGTATTCGCAGCTCAATCAAACTATATATTATAGGCGCCGACTTATGTCTTTCTTTTTTTTTTTTGTTAAGTTCAAATGTTCAATGAACAAGGAGATTTAAATTTTTTTAAAAATTTTTTTTTTGTTTTTGTTTTTTCTTTATTTTAAAAAGTGAACGAAAAAAATGAGTTTCGAAATGAAAACAATACATTTGGTTTATACAGTAGTTTTTATTTATAACGAACTCGGTGCAATTTTAATTATAATAAACTTTACACTTTTTGATAAAGAATTAAATTTTACCTAAAATGAAAGTTTTTTATTGCATTGATATTTCTTTTATTTAAAATTATTATATCTAATTATGTTGCTTGGTGATTAATTTAGTATTTTTTTATTTATTTTTGAATATAAAAAAAATCATAATAACGCATCGAAAATACAAAAAAAATTTCATTAGAAGAAAAAGCTTGAGGCTTGAGGCTGACACATCAAATAAAATTTTAGCAAATGAGTTCGAAGTGTCCATTCTAGAATCAGCACATTCTACAATGTTCAAGTTTTATACTAATTTTTCAAAATTCACAGCATTCTTTTAAAATGACATTCGTTTATTACGACGAATATTTTCCGTCCCATCATGGTCGTTATAACCGAAAAGTACTGTACTTTGATTTCGTTTGCTTAAAAATTTTTTTTTTTTAAATCGTATATTGTTGTTGGTTTTCGTTAAGTTTTTTGTAAAATAAGAAACCGACTTCTGATAAATAATATTTCTTAAGAAAAATGATTTGTTACTTATGGATCAACCAAATTCAGCGTGTACGGCGTTCAGTTTCTGTCAAAACATTTTGAAATAAATTGTTATGGAAATAAATTTACATGAAAGCATACACGACGTACTGTACCTCGGAGTTTTAAAATTTAAAAATTGACAAAGCGTATAAAAATATTGTAATTGTTTTTTCTTATGTTGCTACGATTAAATTTTAAAAATAAAATATTTTAAAATAATATTTTTTTAAAATAATTTTTTTTAAAATATACCTACATATATTCAAAATAATTGAAATATGTTTGCAAAAAATTAAAAACGAATAATCTTTCTTAAAAAAATAATTTGCAATTTAAATGATTTGTTCCTTTGGGCCGAACCAAAATCAACGCTTATGGTGTTTTAAATTAGTAGTTAAGTACATGATATTACATGAGAATAACTTACTGTACCTCAAATTTTTAAAATTTAAACATTGACAAAGCATATAAAAAAGTTATTGTTTTTTCTTATGTTGTTATTGTTCTAAAAATAAAATATTTTAAAATAATATTGTTTTTAAAAATACCTATATTTTTTTAAAAAATACTTTACATATATTTAAAATAATTGAAATACCTATAGTATGTTTGCAGAAAACAAAAAATAACATTTCTTAAGAAAAATTATGTGTTCTTTACAGATCAACCAGAATAAACGCGTACGGCATGCAGTTTCTGTCAAAAAAATTTGAAATAAATAGGTATGTTGTGTACTGTACTTCGGAATTTAAAATTTTAAAATATGACAAAGCGTATAAAAATATTGTAATTGTTTTTTCTGATGTTGCTACGATTTAGATTTCAAAATAAAATATTTTAAAATAATATTTTTTTTTTAAAAAAACATACATTTAAAAGGTTGCATGAATTAAGGTCGAAAAACATTAAAGTCGAAACGGTAAATGAATTAAAGTCGAAAAAAATTCTACTTTAATTCATATGAATTAATGTCGAAAAATTAAAATGAATTAAAGTCGAAAATGGTAAAATTTAAAAAAATTTAAAAATGAAATAAAATCGAAAAATTTTTTTTATGTTTGAAAAATGAATTAAAGTCGAAAATTTTCTACTTTAATTCATATGAACTAAAACCGAAAATATTAAAAATGAATTAAAGTCGAAAATTTTCTACTTTAATTCATATGAACTAAAACCGAAAATATTAAAAATGAATTAAAGTCGAAAATTTTCTACTTTAATTCATATGAACTAAAAGCGAAAATATTAAAAATGAATTAAAGTCGAAAATTTTCTACTTTAATTAAATTAAATTAAATTAGATTAAAACTCTGCTTTTGAATCCAACTTTAAAATCCCTCCAAATTCAGAATCCCACATATACACATATATAAATATTCTGGAAAAAGCGGCAATCCTGATTTGAATCCAACTCTAAAATCCTTCCTAATTCAGAATCTTGCATATACATAATAAATATTCTGGAAAAAGCGGCAATCCTGATTTTGAATCCAACTCTAAAATCCCTCGTAATTCGGAATCCCACATTTTAGAGTTTGATTCAAAAGCAGGGTTTTACGCTTTTTCCAGAATATTTAAGTATGTGTATATGTGGTATTCTGAATTAGGAGGGATTTTAAAGTTGGATTCAAAATCAGGATTGCCGCTTTTTCCAGAATATTTATTATGTATATGCAAGATTCTGAATTAGGAAGGATTTTAGAGTTGGATTCAAATCAGGATTGCCGCTTTTTCCAGAATATATGTAAATATGTAAGTTATTTAGCTATATCAAATGATTAAAAATGTAAACTTAATTTTTTTTTGTTGTTTTTGTAATTTTGTAAAAAAATGAATTAAAGTCGAAAATTTTCTACATTAATTCATATGAATTAAAAACGAAAATATTAAAAATGAATTAAAGTCGAAAATTTTCTACATTAATTCATATGAATTAAAATCGAAAATATTAAAAATGAATTAAAGTCGAAAATTTTCTACGTTAATTCATATGAATTAAAATCGAAAATATTAAAAATGAATTAAAGTCGAAAATTATTTTTTCTATTTTAATTCATTTTTTTTTTTTCGACTTTAGTGCATATGAAATAAAATCGAAAAATGTAAAATGAATTAAAGTCGAAAAAAAATTTCAATTTTTTTTCGACTTTAATTCATTTACCGTTTTCGACTTTAATGTTTTTCGACCTTAATTCATGCAACCCATTTAAAATAATTGAAAATACCTATAATATGTTCGCAAAAAAAAACTAAAAAATAATCTGAAACTTAAATAAAAGTTGACGTATAATTTCTGTCAAAAAATTTACAAATAAATAGGTACATGAATTTTCATGAGAGCAACCAAAATACGCGTAACGCGATGTACTGTAATCAAATTTTTCAAATTTACAAATTGACAAATGGTTTTTGGTTTTTCTTATATTTCTAAGATTATGTTTTAAAAAATATCTTATATTGAAAAAAATTCAAAATATACATACCTATTATATGAAATTAATAAAATTTTTTGTTCTAAATTAAAACATTCAAATAAATTTTAGCAAATGAGTTCGAAGTGTTCATTCTAGAATCAGCACATTCTACAATGTCCAAGTCTTATACTAATTTTTCACAATTCACAGCATTCTTTTAAAACGACATTCGTTTATTACGACGAATATTTTCCGTCTCATCATGGTCGTTATAACCAAAAAGTACTGTATTTTGTTTTTGTTTGCAAATTAATATTATAATACAGTAGGTACTAAAAAAAAAATTTTTGTAAATCGTAAATTGTTGTTGCTTTTTGTTAAGTTTTTTGTAAAATTAAAAACGACTTCTGAAATATGCAGAAACTAAAAAAAAAATAATATTCTTAAGAAAAATGATTTGTTTCTTATTGATAAGCCAAAATCAGCATGTACGGCATTCAGTTTCTGTCAAAAAATTTTGAAATAATTTGTTATGTAAAAAAATTTACATGAAAGCATACGCGACGTACTGTTCCTCAGAGTTTTATAAAAAGTATAAAAAAAGTGTATAAAAATACATATTGTAATAGTTTTTTCTTATGCTGCTGCGATTAAATTTTAAAAATAAAATATTTTAAAATAACATTTTTTTTTTAATTATTTAGTTTAAAACATACAAATATTCAAATAAATTGAAAATACCTACAGTAGGACAATATGTTTGAAAACAAAAAAAATTATCTTTCTCAAAAAAAGTTATTTGTTCCTTAGGTCCCAACTTAAATAAAAGCGTACAGCGTATAATTTCTGTCAAAAAATTGAGAAATAAATAGGTACATAAATTTACATTAGAGCAGCGAAAATACGCGTAACGCAATGTACTGTATCTCGGATTTTTAAAATTTACAAATATTGACAAAATGTATAAAAATATTATTATTGGTTTTTCTTATATTTCTAATATTATGTTTTAAAAAATAATATTTTTTTACAATAATTTTTATTAAAAAATATCTTATATTCAAAATACCTATAATATGAAATTAAAAATATTTTTTGTAGGTACTAAATTAAAACATTCAAATAAATATTTTTGATAAATTAAAAATTGTACGCGCGTATCGATTTACCGATAATAATGGATATGTAGACAGACGTATTGACGTACTGCCGTATAAAAATTGTACGTCGTTTGTTTTGATTTCATTCTAATAATTGAAAAGTTTATTTCACACTTTCAACATCGAATAATGTTTTTTTATAATAAAAAAAACTATTTTTAGTTTTACTTTGACAAAACGAACAAATTTTATATATCAAAAAGTGTACATGAAGATTAGATAGGCGTAGTTTGTAAATGGAACGCTAATTTTTGTTTCAGGAGTACATAATTGTTAGATTAATCGTCATATATATATTTGACATCTTAAAACTACCTGTCATTTGAGAAGTTAATTATATTTAATAGTATTTAAATATTAATAAAGTGAAAAAATTAAGGCTTATTGCTGATATAAATATAAAGAATATTTTTTTAAAATGGAAGGGGGTAAGTGCTTATTGGTTATCAAATAAAAAATATGATTTAACATAACCTATTCAAGAGAATTTTAATTAAAGCCATCTGCCGGAAATTATTTATCTACTCTGTCAAATACTCTTTTACAAGGGCTGAAGTAGCTGACAATAGTTGAGAGTAGAAAAGAGTTTACTTCTCATAAAGGAATAAAAGCAATAATATTTATTTGTTTTAAGAAACTTATGAGTCATGGCTCATGACCATGTATAGAAATATATTTTTGTCAATAAAAAACTTAGGAAATATTAAATAAATAAACTAGACAAAAAGGTATAAAGGAAACTAGGAATTCAGAATTTCATTTTTCGCATGTTTTCAGAACTTTAAATAGGCATACATTTGTAGTAAAAATTAAATTTAAAAATGAAAAAAGGGTAGGAAAAATTTATTCTGTGATTTATTGAAAAACTTTTTTTTTTGCTATAAATCTTCAGATTGAGATTTAAAAAAAGACTTCGGTCAACTTGACTATTTTTTGTACTTCTGGCAGCTTCAATATAATATAATACTAAATACTAAACTTATGAATTATGATTTAAATTTTGTTGCACATATTATGTATTCATAGAGTTTTTTAATTAGGATACAGAATACGTATAACATTGTTCATATCGTACTAAAATGTTTAGAAAAAAGTACAGTTTGCTATATTAAGGACAGCATTAACCCGAATTTTGGGTTCTTGACTTTAATAAATATATGTATATGTTTAGAAATCATAATATTTAATCGGCTTATTTTTCCCCATACAAATATAAACATCCTTTTTTAGAGCAAACTATTTGACCAATTTTAATGAAACAACAACCAAAAGAAAGGTTTTTATTGTTTTCATAGGACAATGATATTTTTTTTTTAGAATATTGCGTTTTTTCAGGTGAAAACCCGTCTTTAATTTAACGTAAATTTGAATTTAACGGTCACGCTGTTAAAAGTTAAGGCTTATGACTCTAATATTATGCGCCGACTTTCTGGGTAAAAGTAATGCATTTTCGGTTGTATTCGCAGCTCAATCAAACTATATATTATAGGCGCCGACTTATGTCTTTCTTTTTTTTTTTTGTTAAGTTCAAATGTTCAATGAACAAGGAGATTTAAATTTTTTTAAAAATTTTTTTTTTGTTTTTGTTTTTTCTTTATTTTAAAAAGTGAACGAAAAAAATGAGTTTCGAAATGAAAACAATACATTTGGTTTATACAGTAGTTTTTATTTATAACGAACTCGGTGCAATTTTAATTATAATAAACTTTACACTTTTTGATAAAGAATTAAATTTTACCTAAAATGAAAGTTTTTTATTGCATTGATATTTCTTTTATTTAAAATTATTATATCTAATTATGTTGCTTGGTGATTAATTTAGTATTTTTTTATTTATTTTTGAATATAAAAAAAATCATAATAACGCATCAAAAATACAAAAAAAATTTCATTAGAAGAAAAAGCTTGAGGCTTGAGGCTGACACATCAAATAAAATTTTAGCAAATGAGTTCGAAGTGTCCATTCTAGAATCAGCACATTCTACAATGTTCAAGTTTTATACTAATTTTTCAAAATTCACAGCATTCTTTTAAAACGACATTCGTTTATTACGACGAATATTTTCCGTCCCATCATGGTCGTTATAACCGAAAAGTACTGTACTTTGATTTCGTTTGCTTAAAAATTTTTTTTTTTTAAATCGTATATTGTTGTTGGTTTTCGTTAAGTTTTTTGTAAAATAAGAAACCGACTTCTGATAAATAATATTTCTTAAGAAAAATGATTTGTTACTTATGGATCAACCAAATTCAGCGTGTACGGCGTTCAGTTTCTGTCAAAACATTTTGAAATAAATTGTTATGGAAATAAATTTACATGAAAGCATACACGACGTACTGTACCTCGGAGTTTTAAAATTTAAAAATTGACAAAGCGTATAAAAATATTGTAATTGTTTTTTCTTATGTTGCTACGATTAAATTTTAAAAATAAAATATTTTAAAATAATATTTTTTTAAAATAATTTTTTTTAAAATATACCTACATATATTCAAAATAATTGAAATATGTTTGCAAAAAATTAAAAACGAATAATCTTTCTTAAAAAAATAATTTGCAATTTAAATGATTTGTTCCTTTGGGCCGAACCAAAATCAACGCTTATGGTGTTTTAAATTAGTAGTTAAGTACATGATATTACATGAGAATAACTTACTGTACCTCAAATTTTTAAAATTTAAACATTGACAAAGCATATAAAAAAGTTATTGTTTTTTCTTATGTTGTTATTGTTCTAAAAATAAAATATTTTAAAATAATATTGTTTTTAAAAATACCTATATTTTTTTAAAAAATACTTTACATATATTTAAAATAATTGAAATACCTATAGTATGTTTGCAGAAAACAAAAAATAACATTTCTTAAGAAAAATTATGTGTTCTTTACAGATCAACCAGAATAAACGCGTACGGCATGCAGTTTCTGTCAAAAAAATTTGAAATAAATAGGTATGTTGTGTACTGTACTTCGGAATTTAAAATTTTAAAATATGACAAAGCGTATAAAAATATTGTAATTGTTTTTTCTGATGTTGCTACGATTTAGATTTCAAAATAAAATATTTTAAAATAATATTTTTTTTTTAAAAAAACATACATTTAAAATAATTGAAAATACCTATAATATGTTCGCAAAAAAAAACTAAAAAATAATCTGAAACTTAAATAAAAGTTGACGTATAATTTCTGTCAAAAAATTTACAAATAAATAGGTACATGAATTTTCATGAGAGCAACCAAAATACGCGTAACGCGATGTACTGTAATCAAATTTTTCAAATTTACAAATTGACAAATGGTTTTTGGTTTTTCTTATATTTCTAAGATTATGTTTTAAAAAATATCTTATATTGAAAAAAATTCAAAATATACATACCTATTATATGAAATTAATAAAATTTTTTGTTCTAAATTAAAACATTCAAATAAATTTTAGCAAATGAGTTCGAAGTGTTCATTCTAGAATCAGCACATTCTACAATGTCCAAGTCTTATACTAATTTTTCACAATTCACAGCATTCTTTTAAAACGACATTCGTTTATTACGACGAATATTTTCCGTCTCATCATGGTCGTTATAACCAAAAAGTACTGTATTTTGTTTTTGTTTGCAAATTAATATTATAATACAGTAGGTACTAAAAAAAAAATTTTTGTAAATCGTAAATTGTTGTTGCTTTTTGTTAAGTTTTTTGTAAAATTAAAAACGACTTCTGAAATATGCAGAAACTAAAAAAAAAATAATATTCTTAAGAAAAATGATTTGTTTCTTATTGATAAGCCAAAATCAGCATGTACGGCATTCAGTTTCTGTCAAAAAATTTTGAAATAATTTGTTATGTAAAAAAATTTACATGAAAGCATACGCGACGTACTGTTCCTCAGAGTTTTATAAAAAGTATAAAAAAAGTGTATAAAAATACATATTGTAATAGTTTTTTCTTATGCTGCTGCGATTAAATTTTAAAAATAAAATATTTTAAAATAACATTTTTTTTTTAATTATTTAGTTTAAAACATACAAATATTCAAATAAATTGAAAATACCTACAGTAGGACAATATGTTTGAAAACAAAAAAAATTATCTTTCTCAAAAAAAGTTATTTGTTCCTTAGGTCCCAACTTAAATAAAAGCGTACAGCGTATAATTTCTGTCAAAAAATTGAGAAATAAATAGGTACATAAATTTACATTAGAGCAGCGAAAATACGCGTAACGCAATGTACTGTATCTCGGATTTTTAAAATTTACAAATATTGACAAAATGTATAAAAATATTATTATTGGTTTTTCTTATATTTCTAATATTATGTTTTAAAAAATAATATTTTTTTACAATAATTTTTATTAAAAAATATCTTATATTCAAAATACCTATAATATGAAATTAAAAATATTTTTTGTAGGTACTAAATTAAAACATTCAAATAAATATTTTTGATAAATTAAAAATTGTACGCGCGTATCGATTTACCGATAATAATGGATATGTAGACAGACGTATTGACGTACTGCCGTATAAAAATTGTACGTCGTTTGTTTTGATTTCATTCTAATAATTGAAAAGTTTATTTCACACTTTCAACATCGAATAATGTTTTTTTATAATAAAAAAAACTATTTTTAGTTTTACTTTGACAAAACGAACAAATTTTATATATCAAAAAGTGTACATGAAGATTAGATAGGCGTAGTTTGTAAATGGAACGCTAATTTTTGTTTCAGGAGTACATAATTGTTAGATTAATCGTCATATATATATTTGACATCTTAAAACTACCTGTCATTTGAGAAGTTAATTATATTTAATAGTATTTAAATATTAATAAAGTGAAAAAATTAAGGCTTATTGCTGATATAAATATAAAGAATATTTTTTTAAAATGGAAGGGGGTAAGTGCTTATTGGTTATCAAATAAAAAATATGATTTAACATAACCTATTCAAGAGAATTTTAATTAAAGCCATCTGCCGGAAATTATTTATCTACTCTGTCAAATACTCTTTTACAAGGGCTGAAGTAGCTGACAATAGTTGAGAGTAGAAAAGAGTTTACTTCTCATAAAGGAATAAAAGCAATAATATTTATTTGTTTTAAGAAACTTATGAGTCATGGCTCATGACCATGTATAGAAATATATTTTTGTCAATAAAAAACTTAGGAAATATTAAATAAATAAACTAGACAAAAAGGTATAAAGGAAACTAGGAATTCAGAATTTCATTTTTCGCATGTTTTCAGAACTTTAAATAGGCATACATTTGTAGTAAAAATTAAATTTAAAAATGAAAAAAGGGTAGGAAAAATTTATTCTGTGATTTATTGAAAAACTTTTTTTTTTGCTATAAATCTTCAGATTGAGATTTAAAAAAAGACTTCGGTCAACTTGACTATTTTTTGTACTTCTGGCAGCTTCAATATAATATAATACTAAATACTAAACTTATGAATTATGATTTAAATTTTGTTGCACATATTATGTATTCATAGAGTTTTTTAATTAGGATACAGAATACGTATAACATTGTTCATATCGTACTAAAATGTTTAGAAAAAAGTACAGTTTGCTATATTAAGGACAGCATTAACCCGAATTTTGGGTTCTTGACTTTAATAAATATATGTATATGTTTAGAAATATGTATTTATTACAATAATATTTATATGTATTTAGAATTTTAATTTAATTTAACTGTACCAATTTATCCTCTCTTTAAAGCGGCTTAAGCTATAGAAATAAAACTCAAAAATCGGTACTTAACAACGTTTTAATAATTAAAAAAAATTATAAATTTTTTTTAAGCAAATTTCAAGCGCAAGAATTGTTGACAACACTGTTGGCATAACTTTTAGTATGTATAGTCTAATATAATTTACACAAAACGAATTTTATATGTTAACTTAAAAGCAAAAATAGCTCGAATTTCGAGCACAGGGCGATACTAGTATGTATTTATTACAATAATATTTATATGTATTTAGAATTTTAATTTAATTTAACTGTACCAATTTATCCTCTCTTTAAAGCGGCTTAAGCTATAGAAATAAAACTCAAAAATCGGTACTTAACAACGTTTTAATAATTAAAAAAAATTATAAATTTTTTTTAAGCAAATTTCAAGCGCAAGAATTGTTGACAACACTGTTGGCATAACTTTTAGTATGTATAGTCTAATATAATTTACACAAAACGAATTTTATATGTTAACTTAAAAGCAAAAATAGCTCGAATTTCGAGCACAGGGCGATACTAGTTTAATTAAATTTTTATAATTTTTGTCATGGAATTCTTTAAACTCAATTTTAAGGCACTTAGAAGCGTCTTAGAGCGATTCTGGCTTTAATTCGTGATCACTACTAAAATTTCCATGTAAACCAAATTTTGTTTTTTAAATTATGGTCTTGCTAAACTTTAAAGTTAATTTTAAGGCACTTAGAAGCATTTTAGAGCGATTTTATATATAATTAAGTTTTTATAATTTTTGTCATGGAATTCTTTAAACTCAATTTTAAGGCACTTAGAAGCGTCTTAGAGCGATTCTAGCTTTAATTCGTGATCACTAATAAAAATTTCCATGTAACCCAAATTTTGTTTTTTAAATTATGGTCTTGCTAAACTTTAAAGTTAATTTTAAGGCACTTAGAAGCATTTTAGAGCGATTTTATATATAATTAAGTTTTTATAATTTTTGTCATGGAATTCTTTAAACTCAATTTTAAGGCACTTAGAAGCGTCTTAGAGCGATTCTAGCTTTAATTCGTGATCACTACTAAAATTTCCATGTAACCCAAATTTTGTTTTTTAAATTATGGTCTAAATTTTAAATTATGTTTTTTAAATTCTGGCTAAACTTTAAAGTTAATTTTAAGGCACTTAGAAGCATTTTAGAGCGATTTTATATTTAATTAAGTTTTTATAATTTTTGTCATGGAATTCTTTAAACTCAATTTTAAGGCACTTAGAAGCGTCTTAGAGCGATTCTGGCTTTAATTCGTGATCACTACTAAAATTTCCATGTACCTAACCCAAATTTTGTTTTTTAAATTATGGTCTTGTTAAACTTTAAAGTTAATTTTAAGGCACTTAGAAGCATTTTAGAGCGATTTTATATTTAATTAAGTTTTTATAATTTTTGTCATGGAATTCTTTAAACTGAATTTTAAGGCACTTAGAAGCGTTTTAGAGCGATTCTAGCTTTAATTCCTGGTCACTACCAAAATTTCCATGTAACCCAAATTTTGTTTTTTAAATTATGGTCTTGCTAAACTTTAAAGTTAATTTTAAGGCACTTAGAAGCATTTTAGAGCGATTTTATATTTAATTAAGTTTTCATAATTTTTGTCATGGAATTCTTTAAACTCAATTTTAAGGCACTTAGAAGCGTCTTAGAGCGATTCTAGCTTTAATTCGTGGTCACTACTAAAATTTCCTAGTAACCCAAATTTTGTTTTTTAAATTATGGTCTTGCTAAACTTTAAAGTTAATTTTAAGGCACTTAGAAGCATTTTAGAGCGATTTTATATTTAATAAAGTTTTTATAATTTTTGTCATGGAATTCTTTAAACTCAATTTTAAGGCACTTAGAAGCGTCTTAGAGCGATTCTAGCTTTAATTCGTGATCACTACTAAAATTTCCATGTAACCCAAATTTTGTTTTTTAAATTATGATCTTGCTAAACTTTAAAGTGAATTTTAAGGCACTTAGAAGCATTTTAGAGCGATTCTAGCTTTAATTCGTGATCACTACTAAAATTTCCATGTAACCCAAATTTTGTTTTTTAAATTATGGTCTTGCTAAACTTTAAAGTTAATTTTAAGGCACTTAGAAGCATTTTAGAGCGATTTTATATTTAATTAAATTTTTATAATTTTTGTCATGGAATTCTTTAAACTCAATTTTAAGGCACTTAGAAGCGTCTTAGAGCGATTCTAGCTTTAATTCGTGGTCACTACTAAAATTTCCATGTAACCCAAATTTTGTTTTTTAAATTATGGTCTTGCTAAACTTAAAAGTTAATTTTAAGGCACTTAGAAGCATTTTAGAGCGATTTTATATTTAATTAAGTTTTTATAATTTTTGTCATGGAATTCTTTAAACTCAATTTTAAGGCACTTAGAAGCGTCTTAGAGCGATTCTAGCTTTAATTCGTGGTCACTACTAAAATTTCCATGTAACCCAAATTTTGTTTTTTAAATTATGGTCTTGCTAAACTTTAAAGTTAATTTTAAGGCACTTAGAAGCATTTTAGAGCGATTTTATATTTAATTAAGTTTTTATAATTTTTGTCATGGAATTCTTTAAACTCAATTTTAAGGCACTTAGAAGCGTCTTAGAGCGATTCTGGCTTTAATTCGTGATCACTACTAAAATTTCCATGTAACCCAAATTTTGTTTTTTAAATTATGGTCTTGCTAAACTTTAAAGTTAATTTTAAGGCACTTAGAAGCATTTTAGAGCGATTTTATTAATTAAGTTTTAATAATTTTTGTCATGGAATTCTTTAAACTCAATTTTAAGGCACTTAGAAGCGTCTTAGAGCGATTCTAGCTTTAATTCGTGGTCACTACTAAAATTTCCATGTAACCCAAATTTTGTTTTTTAAATTATGGTCTTGCTAAACTTTAAAGTTAATTTTAAGGCACTTAGAAGCATTTTAGAGCGATTTTATATTTAATTAAGTTTTTATAATTTTTGTCATGGAATTCTTTAAACTCAATTTTAAGGCACTTAGAAGCGTCTTAGAGCGATTCTAGCTTTAATTCGTGATCACTACTAAAATTTCCATGTAACCCAAATTTTGTTTTTTAAATTATGATCTTGCTAAACTTTAAAGTTAATTTTAAGGCACTTAGAAGCATTTTAGAGCGATTTTATATTTAATTAAGTTTTTATAATTTTTGTCATGGAATTCTTTAAACTCAATTTTAAGGCACTTAGAAGCGTCTTAGAGCGATTCTGGCTTTAATTCGTGATCATTACTAAAATTTTCATGTAACCCAAATTTTGTTTTTTAAATTATGGTCTTGCTAAACTTTAAAGTTAATTTTAAGGCACTTAGAAGCATTTTAGAGCGATTTTATATTTAATTAAGTTTTTATAATTTTTGTCATGGAATTCTTTAAACTCATTTTTAAGGCACTTAGAAGCGTCTTAGAGCGATTCTGGCTTTAATTCGTGATCACTACTAAAATTTCCATGTAACCCAAATTTTGTTTTTTAAATTATGGTCTTGCTAAACTTTAAAGTTAATTTTAAGGCACTTAGAAGCATTTTAGAGCGATTTTAATTATGGTCTTGCTAAACTTTAAAGTTAATTTTAAGGCACTTAGAAGCATTTTAGAGCGATTTTATATTTAATTAAGTTTTTATAATTTTTGTCATGGAATTCTTTAAACTCAATTTTAAGGCACTTAGAAGCGTCTTAGAGCGATTCTAGCTTTAATTCGTGGTCACTACTAAAATTTCCATGTAACCCAAATTTTGTTTTTTAAATTATGGTCTTGCTAAACTTTAAAGTTAATTTTAAGGCACTTAGAAGCATTTTAGAACGATTTTATATTTAATTAACTTTTTATAATTTTTGTCATGGAATTCTTTAAACTCAATTTTAAGGCACTTAGAAGCGTCTTAGAGCGATTCTAGCTTTAATTCGTGGTCACTACTAAAATTTCCATGTAACCCAAATTTTGTTTTTTAAATTATGGTCTTGCTAAACTTTAAAGTTAATTTTAAGGCACTTAGAAGCATTTTAGAGCGATTTTATTTTAAATTAGAGCGATTCTAGCTTAACTTTAAAGTTAATTTTAATTTTGTCATGGAATTCTTTAAACTCAATTTTAAGGCACTTAGAAGCGTCTTAGAGCGATTCTAGCTTTAATTCGTGGTCACTACTAAAATTTCCATGTAACCCAAATTTTGTTTTTTAAATTATGGACTTGCTAAACTTTAAAGTTAATTTTAAGGCACTTAGAAGCATTTTAGAACGATTTTATATTTAATTAACTTTTTATAATTTTTGTCATGGAATTCTTTAAACTCAATTTTAAGGCACTTAGAAGCGTCTTAGAGCGATTCTAGCTTTAATTCGTGGTCACTACTAAAATTTCCATGTAACCCAAATTTTGTTTTTTAAATTATGGACTTGCTAAACTTTAAAGTTAATTTTAAGGCACTTAGAAGCATTTTAGAACGATTTTATATTTAATTAACTTTTTATAATTTTTGTCATGGAATTCTTTAAACTCAATTTTAAGGCACTTAGAAGCGTCTTAGAGCGATTCTAGCTTTAATTCGTGGTCACTACTAAAATTTCCATGTAACCCAAATTTTGTTTTTTAAATTATGGTCTTGCTAAATTTTAAAGTCAATTTTAAGGCACTTAGAAGCATTTTAGAGCGATTTTATATTTAATTAAGTTTTTATAATTTTTGTCATGGAATTCTTTAAACTCAATTTTAAGGTACTTAGAAGCGTCTTAGAGCGATTCTGGCTTTAATTCGTGATCACTACTAAAATTTCCATGTAACCCAAATTTTGTTTTTTAAATTATGGTCTTGCTAAACTTTTCTTGCTAAACTTTAAAGTTAATTTTAAGGCACTTAGAAGCATTTAAGAGCGATTTTATATATAATTAAGTTTTTATAATTTTTGTCATGGAATTCTTTAAACTCAATTTTAAGGCACTTAGAAGCGTCTTAGAGCGATTCTGGCTTTAATTCGTGATCACTACTAAAATTTCCATGTAACCCAAATTTTGTTTTTTAAATTATGGTCTTGCTAAACTTTAAAGTTAATTTTAAGGCACTTAGAAGCATTTTAGAGCGATTTTATATTTATTTAAGTTTTTATAATTTTTGTCATGGAATTCTTTAAACTCAATTTTAAGGCACTTAGAAGCGTCTTAGAGCGATTCTAGCTTTAATTCGTGGTCACAACTAAAATTTCCATGTAACCCAAATTTTGTTTTTTAAATTATGGTCTTGCTAAACTTTAAAGTTAATTTTAAGGCACTTAGAAGCATTTTAGAGCGATTTTATATTTAATTAACTTTTTATAATTTTTGTCATGGAATTCTTTAAACTCAATTTTAAGGCACTTAGAAGCGTCTTAGAGCGATTCTAGCTTTAATTCGTGGTCACTACTAAAATTTCCATGTAACCCAAATTTTGTTTTTTAAATTATGGTCTTGCTAAACTTTAAAGTTAATTTTAAGGCACTTAGAAGCATTTTGAGCGATTTTAAATACAATTAAATTTTTATAATTTTTGTCATGGAATTCTTTAAACTCAATTTTAAGGCACTTAGAAGCGTCTTAGAGCGATTCTGGCTTTAATTCGTGATCACTACTAAAATTTCCATGTAACCCAAATTTTGTTTTTTAAATTATGGTCTTGCTAAACTTTAAAGTTAATTTTAAGGCACTTAGAAGCATTTTAGAGCGATTTTATATTTAATAAAGTTTTTATAATTTTTGTCATGGAATTCTTTAAACTCAATTTTAAGGCACTTAGAAGCGTCTTAGAGCGATTCTGGCTTTAATTCGTGATCACTACTAAAATTTCCATGTAACCCAAATTTTGTTTTTTAAATTATGGTCTTGCTAAACTTTAAAGTTAATTTTAAGGCACTTAGAAGCATTTTAGAGCGATTTTATATTTAATAAAGTTTTTATAATTTTTGTCATGGAATTCTTTAAACTCAATTTTAAGGCACTTAGAAGCGTCTTAGAGCGATTCTGGCTTTAATTCGTGATCACTACTAAAATTTCCATGTAACCCAAATTTTGTTTTTTAAATTATGGTCTTGCTAAACTTTAAAGTTAATTTTAAGGCACTTAGAAGCATTTTAGAGCGATTTTATATTTAATTAAGTTTTTATAATTTTTGTCATGGAATTCTTTAAACTCAATTTTAAGGCACTTAGAAGCGTCTTAGAGCGATTATAGCTTTAATTCGTGATCACTACTAAAATTTCCATGTAACCCAAATTTTGTTTTTTAAATTATGGTCTTGCTAAACTTTAAAGTTAATTTTAAGGCACTTAGAAGCATTTTAGAGCGATTTTATATTTAATTAAGTTTTTATAATTTTTGTCATGGAATTCTTTAAACTCAATTTTAAGGCACTTAGAAGCGTCTTAGAGCGATTCTAGCTTTAATTCGTGGTCACTACTAAAATTTCCATGTAACCCTAATTTTGTTTTTTAAATTATGGTCTTGCTAAACTTTAAAGTTAATTTTAAGGCACTTAGAAGCATTTTAGAGCGATTTTATATTTAATTAACTTTTTATAATTTTTGTCATGGAATTCTTTAAACTCAATTTTAAGGCACTTAGAAGCGTCTTAGAGCGATTATAGCTTTAATTCGTGATCACTACTAAAATTTCCATGTAACCCAAATTTTGTTTTTTAAATTATGGTCTTGCTAAACTTTAAAGTTAATTTTAAGGCACTTAGAAGCATTTTAGAGCGATTTTATATTTAATTAAATATTTATAATTTTTGTCATGGAATTCTTTAAACTCAATTTTAAGGCACTTAGAAGCGTCTTAGAGCGATTCTAGCTTTAATTCGTGATCACTACTAAAATTTCCATGTAACCCAAATTTTGTTTTTTAAATTATGGTCTTGCTAAACTTTAAAGTTAATTTTAAGGCACTTAGAAGCATTTTAGAGCGATTTTATATATAATTAAATTTTTATAATTTTTGTCATGGAATTCTTTAAACTCAATTTTAAGGCACTTAGAAGCGTCTTAGAGCGATTCTAGCTTTAATTCGTGGTTACTACTAAAATTTCCATGTAACCCAAATTTTGTTTTTTAAATTATGGTCTTGCTAAACTTTAAAGTTAATTTTAAGGCACTTAGAAGCATTTTAGAACGATTTTATATTTGATTAACTTTTTATAATTTTTGTCATGGAATTCTTTAAACTCAATTTTAAGGCACTTAGAAGCGTCTTAGAGCGATTCTAGCTTTAATTCGTGGTCACTACTAAAATTTCCATGTAACCCAAATTTTGTTTTTTAAATTATGGTCTTGCTAAACTTTAAAGTTAATTTTAAGGCACTTAGAAGCATTTTAGAGCGATTTTATATTTAATAAAGTTTTTATAATTTTTGTCATGGAATTCTTTAAACTCAATTTTAAGGCACTTAGAAGCGTCTTAGAGCGATTCTGGCTTTAATTCGTGATCACTACTAAAATTTCCATGTAACCCAAATTTTGTTTTTTAAATTATGTTCTTGCTAAACTTTAAAGTTAATTTTAAGGCACTTAGAAGTATTTTAGAGCGATTTTATATTTAATTAAATTTTTATAATTTTTGTCATGGAATTCTTTAAACTCAATTTTAAGGCACTTAGAAGCGTCTTAGAGCGATTCTGGCTTTAATTCGTGATCACTACTAAAATTTCCATGTAACCCAAATTTTGTTTTTTAAATTATGGTCTTGCTAAACTTTAAAGTTAATTTTAAGGCACTTAGAAGCATTTTAGAGCGATTTTATATATAATTAAGTTTTTATATTTTTTGTCATGGAATTCTTTAAACTCAATTTTAAGGCACTTAGAAGCGTCTTAGAGCGATTCTGGCTTTAATTCGTGATCACTACTAAATTTTCCATGTAACCCAAATTTTGTTTTTTAAATTATGGTCTTGCTAAACTTTAAAGTTAATTTTAAGGCACTTAGAAGCATTTTAGAGCGATTTTATATTTAATAAAGTTTTTATAATTTTTGTCATGGAATTCTTTAAACTCAATTTTGAGGCACTTAGAAGCGTCTTAGAGCGATTCTGGCTTTAATTCGTGATCACTACTACAATTTTCATGTAACCCAAATTTTGTTTTTTAAATTATGGTCTTGCTAAACTTTAAAGTTAATTTTAAGGCACTTAGAAGCATTTTAGAGCGATTTTATGTATAATTAAGTTTTTATATTTTTTGTCATGGAATTCTTTAAACTCAATTTTAAGGCACTTAGAAGCGTCTTAGAGCGATTCTGGCTTTAATTCGTGATCACTACTAAAATTTCCATGTAACCCAAATTTTGTTTTTATACCCGTGCATACATATATGAACATCGGGTATATTAACTTCGGGTATAATCGGGTATAATTACTCCTCCGTTTGTAACGTATCGAAATATAAGAGCTAGATATAGTGTCAAGGGTACGTATCGAATCAGCATCGAAAAGTGAATCGATCTAGCTATGTGTGTCCGTCCGTCCGTCCGTCAGCACGATAACTCAAAAACTATAAGAGCTAGAGTTCTGAAACTTTCACAAAGTAATTTTTAAACAATTTGTAGGTTCCCTATTGTTTTTGGTTAAAATCGGACCAAGGCTTCGGGGAGCTGCCATACAACTTTTTTGCACCAATATGAATTTCTTCAAAACTATTTATACTACGGGGATAAAAATTACACACGGTTAGTTTTATAATGACTCCGGCACTTAAATGAAGTTTCAAAATGTTAGGGCCCCATTTTCGGGGGGCTGCCATACAACTTCCTTGCACCAATATGATTTTCTTCAAAACTAATTATACTACGAGGCTGAAAATTACACACGGTTAGTTATATAATGAATCGAGCACTTATATGAAGTTTCAAAATGTTAGGGCCCCATTTTCGGGGGGGCTGCTATACAACTTCTTTGCACCAATATGAATTTCTTCAAAACTAATTATACTACGAGGCTGAAAATTACACACGGTTAGTTATATAATGAATCGAGCACTTATATGAAGTTTCAAAATGTTAGGGCCCCATTTTCGGGGGGCTGCCATACAAAGTTTTCAATTCAATAACTTTGAATCTAATGAAGCTACAAGGTTAAAATTAAAATTGGGCAGATAAATTAATAGGGCAAGTTACTTGGCAAAGTTGGACATCACTCGGACCTTCGGACTTTTAGAGTGGGCTAATTTTTTTTTTTTTGTTTTTTTTTTTTTTATTTTTTTTTTTTTAAGCTAAAGTTATGGGACAATGAATGAAAATTTTGTTTTTTTTTTTTGTGATTTTTTTTTGTTAATTTTTTTTTTTTTTTTTTTTTTTAAGCTAAAGTTATTGGACAATGAATGAAAATTTTGTTTTTGTTTTGTGATTTTTTTTTTTTTTTGTTATTTTTTTTTTTTTTTTTTTTAAGCTAAGGTTATGGGACAATGAATGAAAATTTTGTTTTTTGTTTTGTGATTTTTTTTTTTTTTTGTTAATTTTTTTTTTTTTTTTTACGTCAAAATTATGGGGTAATGAGTTAAATGTATAAGGGAAGTAAATTACGGTTTATTTTATACACCATAGTGGGTATGCACGGGTATCTAAAAGTTGACAAGGGCAACTATAATCTTCCTCGTTTTTAAAAGCAATTGTCAAACGAAAAATTTTTGCTCAGTGGCAGATAAAAAATCATATTATGTTGCTTTGACTGCTACGCTATCGTTGTATTTGAAATTTTTTTTGATCTTATAATTCTGTAATCGTTATCTTTAGAAATTAAAGAAATATTTTTTCATTAGTATTTTGTATATTTGTAGTGCGTAGTGCTTATATTTGTAGTATATTTTGTAGTGTGTGATTTGATTTAATTTTTTTTTTGACGTTTTATTTTTTATGCACTTTGTGCACTATGTATGTATAACCTTTTCAGCAATATAGTTCTCAGGAAAAGCTTTTTATTACTTTGCTTATAAATAGCAACAAAAACAAAAACACTATTTATAGTTCAGCGTTTGATTATTGTAACGTGCTGAAAAGCCAAAGCTTTTGTTTTTTTAAATAATAGCTATCGCTTTCATTTGCTTCTATAGTTTTTTAGCAGCATAACATAGCATAGTTTTATTTATTAAATTGAAATGCTGTGACTGTTCAACAAAAGCACTTATTTTATTGCTATTGCTGCTTTAACTATAGCATTTAAAACCCTGCTTTTAATTTTTTTCCGTAGATAAATTTTCAGAACAATTTAAAGTTCAGGAGTTTGAGAATGGTGTCAGAGGTTTTCAATCTGTATACAACTTGAGAAATTTACTTCTTATTTAACTTATTAAAATTTAAATTATTTGTATATATGTATTTTTATTTAAATTATTAGCTTCGGGTTAAAAAAGAAATTGATCTGGGCAAATCATTGTTTTGGTATAGTTAAAAAAATCAAAATTGATGTCTTCAATTTCTATACTGAAAATGGAATTAATACATATATTTAAGTTGAGGCTTCCCAATAAGCGCATGGTATCTTTATAAAACAGCTCTATTCGTCTTAAATAAGATTTCGATCTCGGTGTTACAGTCGTCATATTTATTTACTAGTTTTTAGAAAATATCCAGTACTCTAGTAGGAACAAACACCCAAAATCCAACACCCAATATTTAATCCTATACGTTCCATAAAGCTGCAAATACAATTGTGTATCATTTTGGGAACTTTAATAAGTTCGTTAATTTCTTACCTCAAAATTTAAAAAAAAAAAAACCTAAATTTAAGTAATTGAAAATAACCTTTCAAGAAAAATAAAAGGAACTATAACAAAATTTGAATAAGTTACAATTTTGATATCTTCTTTTTTTTTCAATTTTAATTGAAAAAACCGCTTACAATTGGAAAAAAAATTTTTTTTTAAGGAATTTTTAATTGGAAAATATTTCTTTTCCTGATTTTTCAAATTAAAACTTTGTAATCAATTTTCAAAAAATAAGTTACAAACAAAAAAGTTCAAAAATGTTTGTTGTCCTTCGTTATTTTTAGGTCCATCGTATTGAGAAAAGATATTTTAATTCAAAATTTGTTAGTTTGTTTTAAAATATCTTTGCATTCTTGTAAATGAGAAGTGGTTCATATTGAAAAATTAGTGTATATATATAATATCCCTTTTTACAAAGAGGTATAATTACTCATACAATCATTCAAAATACTTGAAAGTATTCTTATCATTATTACAAACACTACTGGACCTCCTTTTAAACAAAGATTTAATAAAAACTTTAGTCAATTAAAATTAGACATATTGTTTAAAAATTTAAAAAAAATAGTTTTCAGTTAAAGTTTTTTGGTGACTTTCAAAACAAAATCACAATATTCTTGTATACATATTCATGTGTGTTAATATACAAATTTCTTTATATGTAGGTGTGTAACATAAGTTCCTATTTCTCCTATTGAAAAGTTTTTCAATGAATTGATTTGTCGTCGCAAAAAAAAAAAAAAAATCAAAAACCAAAAGTTAAAATTTTTCCATATCAGGAAGCCACAAAGCGGAATACCTTTAGGTTCCTAGAATATTACAAAACTGTTACGGTTTGACTTTTCTAACACAATTCCTGTGATTTTTGTTTTGACTAGTTTAAGAGTATATCTATCTACTGTGTGACAAAATAACAGAATTATATAGGATGTTTTGCTATATGTTTGTTTTTGATGAAATATTGAAAAATGGTGAGTATTGAAATACCGTTATTTTGTGATTACAATGTTTTAATCAATCACGGTTGACCGTTTGAACTAATTACATTAAAAGATTTCTCAATTCTGACTTTTTATCCAACTCTTAAACCCTTAAAAAAATATTTTCTAAAAACCAGATTTTCTAAAAACGAGATTTTCTAAACAAGATTTTGTAATAAAACTAAATAGAGGTTATAGAACGTTCCCAATATTACTATTGTGCCATCTAGCCTTTAATCTACATTGCTAGGACAGATACTTTAAGGCAGTAAACTTAATGTTGAAGAACGAATAAAGTTAAACAAAAATGGTTTTAAGAATATATTCTTTCATTTCTGAGTGTTTAAATCCATTTATGATTATTTTCAAATCTTCTTCCAAGTACCTTTTCACTACATTTTGAATCTTTGCGTATTAAATTGTTCATTTTAATTTTGATTATTTTAAGTTCAGATTTTTGATTTTTCACTAAAATAAAATCTAAAAAAACAAATATCAGAATAAACACAGCATAAATTCTGTCTTTTCTATATTCTAAAACAATGAAATCCCCTTTTTTTTACCAGCGTATCTGTGAACAAAACGAATCAAGTGTCGGTGTGAAGTTGAATCAAATCAGAGTTGAATGAATGAATGAATCATTGTCATCATAATCATCATCATTTCAGTTTTGTATAAAAGTTTAACTATATGTGTGGTGCTATACTCGTAGACTATATAGATGACAGGTTAGGTGATTATGGTATACGATATATTTATATAGCCAGAGTTGTAATAGTAAATAAATTACAAATATATTGTAAAATACCATAACTTTACGTATTTAGAAAAAAAGACGGTAAAGCTTTATTCTATGTGCCCAAAGTCTATAAAAATACAATTGTTGCAAAAGAAAAAGTTATCAACAAAAAGAAGAAAATAAAAAAAAAAAAAAAAAATTTTCTTGTTTTCAATTTATTGTTGTAAATATGTTCAAGCCCAAAACCTCTTCATTTGCAATATGTTCTATATTATCGTATAATATGCACAAATTCGAAAATTGATAGAATGAATGAAATAATTTTGTCTTTTGTGTTTTTTTTTTTGTGAAATAACAGATATCATGGATGAATGAAATGTACTGCCCGACTAAATAATGAAATAGGTATTAAAAGAACAATTTTATTTAATATAGTGTATTTAAATCGAGATATTACGTAGAAAGAATTGTAATCGCATTGATTAAGTTCTCTAATAAAGTTCGAAAAACTCATCTTTCCAAAAATGCATGGATTTAAGTGTATGATCATTTGTGTATCATTGTCCTAGTTAAATAAATTCTTCGGATCTGTAAAATTTCAGTATCAGTACAATTACTCGTACCAGTACCACCTGATACTAATTACTTTTTCAAGTATCTGGTATTACTTAGATTTCGATACTTACTAAATTTAAGTATAAGTAAAAGAATAAAGTAAAAATACTTGTATTGAACTGTATGAATGAACATTTTTGCAAAAAAAAACTTGATTACTTGGAAAATAATTGAATTCTTAATACTTGGTACTGAATTACTCGAAAATACTTATGTATCAAAAAATAATTGCAAAAGTAATTTAGCTCAAAATTAAATTACTTTCTGGGAATTACGAGTATTTTTTATTGCTTCTTTTAATTATACTTCAATTTAAGTAATGAGTATCAGATAATAGTACTTACAACTGTACTTAAGTATAATTGTACTCAGTATCATACAAATCTGATTGAAAATTTTCAGATTGTATCAAATCAATTTTCGTATTATTATCGAATTACGAAATCTGAAATAATAAATATTTTTTCTTCAAAGACTCGGCATATATATATCAGTTCAAAAATTCACAAAAATATTGTTCAAACTGGGACAGACTCCAGGTGAATTAATTCTACAATTCCAAATTTCGTCCTGGATTCGAATTTAGTGAATTTATGCAGATGCTTTAACTCTTTTCGAAAAAACTTATACAAAAAACTAATAATTTCTAATACTAATTAAAACCATTATTAGTCATATTTGGTATTAGATTAGTTGTTCTCTAAAATGATTACTTGTGTTTTTGCATTGGAGTACTTGTACATGAAAAAGTCAAAAGGGAAACACTCATTCTAAACTCTATTCAATTTTTATGTACAAGAATTGTATGTGAAAACTGAATGAATTCAGACGATAATTTTTTCGAAAATTATAATATGTCTCTTAAACTAAATATCATATAAACTATAGTTTATGTATAATAGGTTTGGGATTCTTTGTTTAAAATTTTATAGAAACGGTAGAGTAAGAGAAACAAAATTATTGTCTTTAAATTCATAATGCATAATTTTGAATTACTTTATTATTTTGTATTTTGTGTTAAATAAAAGTTACAATATTTTCAAATATTTTTTTATTCATTTTGTTTTTATTATCTTTATTTGAACATGTTTTATGTTTGAATGAATTTTAAAGATTAGTTACAATGTACACGTACATTATTATATTATGTACATTTCATTTTAAGGTGATTTGAAACAGTTATTAGTTTATAAAGAGATTAATTTAATGTTTTTATTGTTATAGGGTATTACTTATTACCGCACTGATATTTAAAATAAATAAATTTTCATTTTAAGGTTTCTTTTGTTTTAGAGAATTAATAGTAAATTTGATTACATATTATATGGTATAGTGTAACATATAGTGTAAGTGTTATATTTTAAATTAAATTCTGAAGTTAATTATTATATTGATAGGGAATTAATATTTTCATTCTAGAAATAATTAAATTTTAATGAAAATAAAACTTTAAAAGTGTAATACACTTTTCAAAATTGATTTGGAATTAAGTTTAGATTTATTGAGGTTAAATAGCTTTAAATAATGAAGAATATGAATTTTTATAACAGATTTTTTTCACTCATGCTGATGATTATTTTTTTCAAACAACTTTACTATGCAGCCTCAATGATAAGTTTCAGAACACAGAGATATATATCCTGTAAGGCATGTACTGCTAGAAAAAGAAAGACTCGAAAAAAAATTCTAAATAAAAACCGCTTAATAATAATCTAGATTTCTGTAAGTAATGATTGTGCAGAATAATCATATAAAGTTGAAATCAATTTTAGTATTTCACTTCATTCGTTGTTCCTGTTTGTTAACCCAAAATTTGGCCTAAATTTAAGCTTGGTAAAACTTAGAGGCGCACCATAAGAAGCGAGCTCAGTCAATGCAACCTTACATGGGAGAATCCAAAAACAGCAGCAGGAAACTGTTTGAGATGGAGATGCTAAATGGAAGTCCTATGCTCCCTCGCGGGACAAAAAGATAAAAAAAAAATTTTAAGCTTTGGCTCTGATACTTTAATTGCCTTGAATTCAAAACTTGGTATGGCTATTGGCAGATGTCCAAAAATATGTTCCAAATATTAAAAATTTTACAAAATTGCTTGTTCTGCTACTTTTTTTTATACGCTAACTCAACACAAGGAACAGATCCCTTTATATATATAAAGGTTCAGATATTAAGGAAAATAGAATGTGGTGGAAGGTTGAAAGATTCTTTTTGAATTTTTGTAAATTTTGGTATGGAACAATATTAAAGTGGTGTGTTCCCCATTAGATGAAAGCATGCTCCACATCTAAGCAGTCCTCACAACAAATGATTTTCCAAGTGTTCGCAAGATATCTATAGAGCAGAGAAACAGCTCCAATATTTTCAGCGATAGGTAAGTGTTGCTAATGTTAATTGTTCGACAGGATTGCAAAACGACTTTAAATTGGAACCTTCTAATCTCGTTAATTTTATCTTGGCAACATTTATCTTGGCATCGAAAAATAGGAAAAGATTTAAATGAGGCTGTCATATTACCTTACTTCTCTCTTTGAATTTTCATTTTCATAGTGTCATGTCAGTAGGTTTCAAAAGTTTGTTATGTAACCTACCGGAAAATGAAGTCTTAAAATTTTGAAACTTAAGCACGGAAGTGCTTACTTTATTTTATAATTTGCAATATTTAAATTTTAATAATAATATTAATAGCAGCTCCCTGAAGGTGTTATAAAATTTTACAATCGTGATCTAAATTAATTAGTGATGTGTTATATTTGAAATATTAATATAAAATTGTTTTTTTTTAAATTGCAACGTAATAATCTTTTAAAATAATTTTAAAGATGAAATTTTTTGAATTCCAATCATAAATCATTATTAATAATTTCAAAACAAAAATCTAAAGTTTGACAGCAAAAATAAAATCACTATTTCAATTAATTAAAATTTTTTTTAAATAATAATAAAGAATTTGTAAAATTTTAATCTTCTAATTTATTAACGTATTTTTAGTTAAGATTTAGAAAATCAATCAAAATTAATTGATTAATTACCAGAGATTAATTAAATTTAAAAAAAAAAATTTAAATGAAAGAAAATTTAATTAAAATTAAAAGAGTAGAAATTTTTTTAATGCTATTATATCGCCATATTTTTCTTTGTATTTTCATAATTTTACATTAAATTCTAATTAAAAATTAAAAAGTTTCAAATTTCTTCAAAAAAAAATAAAATTCTACGCTATTATAATAATTTTGTAAATAAGAGTAATAAATTTTAACATTGGGTTTTAATTAGAAAAAAAAATATTCAATTATAGTTATCACTTATACTCACTATGAGCTCTAATTTATATGTTACATATAATTGCGTATGTGTTCGTATATATAAAAATATATACATACATAGAATAGGAGGTATAAATTCGTACCTAAAAATAAATTGACAGATAATCAAGATTAATTTATTATGCAATCATCGCCCTTATAAAATTTAATTTCATAATAAAATCCAATGCATTTCTATGTATGTAAATATGTTTGTAATCTAATTTTTGCTATGTAATAATTTCTCATGAGAATGATTGTTTTTAGGTAATTATTTTTTGTTTTGCGTTGTATTCTAGAATACTGAGAATGACTTCAAATCCTAATGTTATAAATTACGGTTATTTTGATTTTAACGGTATGGTAACTGTTTAAATTGAATGCATTTCATCGAATTCCATTTGAATGAAAAAATAGTAAAAATTTAAGTAGTAGGACTAATATAAACAGTAAGTGAAGTTATCAAGCCTTGATAAATAGATTTGGCTGTAACTATTATATAAGATTATGAATACACGAATGTTAATTTTGTACGCCATCTATTATTTTACCCAAGAGTTATTATAAATATTTTTATTGAATCTTTTTTTTTGTATTACGATATAATTATACAATTTTACGATATTTTTTTTTTATTACATATGATCTGGGTTGAAAGGGTTGGGTTGAAACCATATGACCAGGGTTGAAACCCGAGATCTTCAACATGAAAAGGCAGCTCTTTACCACTAAACCATTGGCCAAATAAACCAACTAAGATAAAAGTAGTAAAAAGATGTGAAATATTCAATTTTAATAAATCAATAAGAGCTTCATCATTACTGTTATAGTCTTCTGCAGCGTACCAACATAAATTGGATCAAGCTTTTCTAAAGAAACTTATAAAAAAATTTTAATTAAATAGAAAATTTTAATATAAATAATAATAATAAATAATAATACTCAAATTGAAAGGCGAATTGTCTCTTGAAATAAAAGCGTTCATTAAAAAACCCCACAACTTTAAAATAATTTTATTATTATCATATTTTCTAAAATTTCAAATTAATTCCAAATTATGAATAATATGCAGTAAATCATGTATTTACTGTCCATCAATAAATAAAGTAAGTGTTTGGAATATAATGTAAAATTTTAATTAGCAAAAGATAGATTTGTCAATTCTTGTATCATAAAATATGATACTATAGTAAATTTAATTTTACGTGCCTATATAATTAGTGCGTGTGTTAAGAAGAATTAATATTTTGTGGTTTATTTGTAATTTAAACTTATTCTTTAGTTTCTCTAATATAATAATTATTATTAATTTAAATGAACGCATTCTGATATAATTTATTACAATAATTATATTACAGCATACAAAATAACATTTAACAACATATTTTAATAACTGTGTAAAATATTTAATAACATACGAATTGTCATTTAAAAAGGAGGAGGAGTCATTTGAAAAAATGTTGCCAAATGTTTAATTGTTTAAATCTGGCAGATAATGTTTAAGAACATTTTCAACTTTTAAAAAGTGTTAGCAAAAGTGACAGATTTGGAGTGTTATGTTTTCTGGATATTTTATTATCAATTATGGAAATGTCAATGTTAAGTTAATTCTGATTTATGAAACTTCTATTCATTTTTATTTTAAAAAATTTATTTAAAATATAAAAGTATTATGTCAGAAATTAAAATTTTTAGTGACTTGTAATGTTTCCCAATATAATCTGAATATTTTAATAAATTGTTACGTAATCCATTTAAATGTTTAATACAATTTTTCAATACATTTTTATAGCTAAATTATAAATTTTAGCAAAAAATATCTGGAATAAATAAATATCGTATCGTATTACATTATATATCAAGGAAAACTATTAAATTATACACATAAATTGTTAAAAAAAAGTATTATTGAAATACTTTAATATATGTACATGCTATATCGAAAAACTAACCTTACAAAATTGAAAAACTATTCAGGACAAAAACATTGAAATTCTAAAATAGATTTTTTACACATAAATGATTTTTACCATTACTCGTATTTTTACAAATAAAATTATTTCAAAATTTCATATGTGAAATACAAGAAAAACCCCTTTTCATTTCATTCTATATATGATGTTAATATTAATTTATATACTCGTAGTTGAATATATAGAATATATAATATAACTATTAGATGAATGAAATTGAGTGTTATAAAAATTGAAAAAAAAAAAAAACACAAATTTAATAAATTTCAGACTAAGCAATTCAAAAAGCGAAAATAAATTAATAATTCTTATGATTTTAGTGACAAACACATTTCTTAAGATTTTTTTTTCACAAGTTATTTTAAACTTAAAATTGAATAATTTAGTTCAGTTTTAAAGTATATAATAGTTTTAGTTTTAGTTATAAAGAATAAGTTTCTAATTCATGATCTTTTGATATTCGTCGAAAAAAATTCTTTTTGGGAGTTGGTTTTGTCTAAAAATTCTCATTCAACTGTAATCGAGGATTTTGACGTATATGTGTCATTTGTCAATTTATATACCTAATTTTAGATATGTCTTGAATAAAATTCAATTATTTTAATTATTTATTTACTATTATTTAATTATTATTTTATTATTATAAATATTAATTATTTTATTATTATGATAATTTTGATATAATAATTAATTTAAAGGTGGAATCAACAAAGATGTACAAAACAGAATCGATAAAGCTAGAACAGCCTTCGGTAGACTCCGGCCCATACGGAGCCATTCTCAATATCAAGAAAAATTAAACTAACAATATTAAATTGGTGCGTAAAATCTATATTAAAATATGGTTGCGAAATATGGCTGCTCACAAATTCCATTAAGAATAAATTACAGGTTTTCATAAATAAACATCTCTGAATAATATACCGATTATTATGTCCGAACAGAATAAAAATGCAGACTTGTGGCACTAATCAAATAAAGAACTAATAGTAAAGCTAATCACCGGAAGGAAAAGGAGGGGGATTGGCCATACACTGAAAAATGAAGAATGCATAACAAAAATGTCTCTAACCGGCAATCCTCTAGACGAATGACTAGAATAACATAGAGAAGAACGGTGCTAGATGAATTTAAAAGACACGAAATATCTTCTAACGAAATAGTAGAAAAAAAAATGATAAGAAATTAATGGAAACTTCAAGTTGCCATATGCTCCAAAGAGCAGTAACAGGAAAAAAAAATTTAATCAATTAAGAGAGTGAACCAGATAATTTATAGGTGTTAAAATGTACCATTGAAAGTCAATTTAGTGTCCTCGTAACAAATTTTTTTTTATATTCTAGAATGTTCTAGAGTTTAGTCAAGCCAGTTAACTTAAAAGTGGATCATGTATTCTTATTAGCCATTTTAAATAGAATGAGTCCTCGATGGATTAGTTGGTAAGCATTTGGTTTACTAATTGAGGAAGTGCGGATTCGATTCACGTACGGATCATGAATTTTTAGTTGAAAAATAATTTTTCTTTACAAATCCCCATGGTGACCAAATATATACAGTAAAATGTAAAAGATATAAACAATATAAATAATATTACTAATAAAATACATGCCACGCCTGAAAAGAAAAGACATGCTTCACTTCCTTATCACATTGTATGTGGTAAGAATCTGTTTTTAAATAAATAAATAAATAAATTTTATATAGAATAAAATGCTTTGGTTAGCATATCATTATAAGTAACTACATATTTAATATCTATTTAAGTTATATAACCAATTTCTTCAAGAGCTTGAACTGAAATACCTTTCCTTAAAACGAACTATACTTGATAAAGTTTAATAAAAAATTTGGTAATTTATTTTGCGGACCTATTGTAGGCATTAAGAACTTATTTCTTAAATAAAAATACACAAAGAAAAAAATTATAATTTATTTTTATATGTTTTCTAACCGCAAAGAAATAATTCTTAATTTAAAAAATATTTTACAATCATATATAAAATAAAAACTCAGTCTAAAAAAATCTAATGTTTTTTTTGTTAACTCCTTAATGTTACTAAATATTTTTTTTTCTTTTTTTGTTTATATACATTTGTTTATACACTTAAGTCCATATATGGATTAACTCTCTTGAAATAAATCAAAGTACCTACAAAAAAAAAAGTCACAAATAAAATACTAAAAATAAAAAAAAATTTATAATATATACCTAGTACCTACTCATTGAAAAAAATTATATTTTCTAAAAACAATTCTGAAATATTGTACAAATTGTTTTAAAAAAAAAATTCTGAAAATTATAAAAATCAAAATACTATAAAAATAATGAAAATAAGATTCAATTTTCGAGTCATTAAATTTAATATAAAATATAAACAAGTATACAATAATTCTTGTATAATATTATATATGTCTTTTAATCCTATTGTTAAAATTGATTAAGTAGCTAAAATTGCACTGAAAAAATAAATAAATTGCAATAAATTTAGGTCAGTGATCGTTTTTAATGTATCTTAACTTAAATTAGTTCTCGATTTTTGAAAGGTTTAAATAAATTACGTTTGGGGAAAATGTAAAATTGAATTGGATGAATCAGAAAATGTATAAAATTGAAATTGATTGAAAGAGTATCTTATGATTTTAGGATAATAATTCTTAAAAAAACTTAACAGCTTTCATAAAAATTTTTGGAAAATGCGATGAATATGACTATCAATTTAATTTATTTTAAAGCATTGCAAGTTTTACTCACGTGGAACTATATTAGGAAGGAAATGTAATAGATATAACCTAAAATAATAAGAATAAAATATTTAAAATTTGTAGAACATTCAATAATTAATAAGGGTAGCCTTCAGTTAGCTCCAACCATCCCAAGGAAAAGAAATGGAAACATCATGTTAAATATAACAGAGTAATAAATAAGAATCTAAAGGTTTAATCAAGGCCTAATCCTGTAAATAAAAAGTTTCCTATAAATTGCTTAAGAATTGGATATAAAATTGGGCTGTGTACTTTAAAACGTCAATTTCCGGTCTTTCGAATTGATCTTTGGTCTAAGCTATTTTAAATATTTTTTTAGGGCCAAAGTGGCATATGCATTATAGATTTTTTTTTTTTTTAGTTTTTTGTGAGTTAGGCCACTTTGGTTTTGAGTCCCTTACGTTTAGCTCTTAAATATCGAGGAATATGTCACCCACAATATTTACACCGTATTTAAAAAAATTTAAAAAAAATATATAAATTTAACAGTTAGAAAACCGTGACCTAATAATATAAGTACTGTTTAGTAATTAATTTCCTATAAGTATATTCCTTAGAGCTTCATTCTCAATCTTAAACGATTTTCCAAAACAATTATGTTACAAATCAAATCAGTTTATCTTAAAAGCATAGCGTTTTAAATAAACGGACTAGAATTATTTGGCAAATTTAACTTAATATCAATCAACTCAAATTTTTAATTCAATTATAATTTGGGCGAAACACATGCGCTTATACCTCGATCTGACTCAATTTTAAGTTAACTCAAATATCGAGTTGAGTGAAAGGTTGAGTTCAAACTTGTGCTCTTTTAAATTCAGCTTAAAACTTTATTTCCATCAAAAGTTAAGAAAAAACAAGTGAGGGAAAAAAACCAAGGGTTTTTAAAAAGCACATTTTCAAAATTATATACGGTTTCTTACTGAGTATTTTATCATTTATTTTTATAAAAATATATATTATGATAATATTATAATTTTGTTATTTCATTAATTTATTAATTATAGGACTAATAGTGAAATACTTAGAATATAACGCCAATGCACTCAAGAAAACCTGTTAATAAGTGCAAAATATAATGTTGGAGCTTCAATGTTAACGTTTAATTTTGGAAAAACTTACACTGGTGAATAAGTTACTGTTTTATAAGAACATAAAAGTTTTAATTTTGAAGACCTAGTAGCCCTTCAATGAGGAAGGTTCCCAAATTTTTGCTTAGCAAACTTATGATGGATCTGCTCCCCCCCCTCCTGTGTTCACCTTTCCATTTTTTTCCGGTTCTAGGAAATCAATTTGGAACTCCAACAAAATTTGGAATTTTACCTAGAATATTATTATCTAACCAAAAATGGTTAATACTAAGAAACAATTTCTTCAATTTAAAGAGACCCTTTCAAATTTAAGAAAACCCTTTAACGTATGTTGAAATATAATGCTGCAGCTGTAAATTTTGCATATTTTTAAAAAAAAATTTGAACAGGTGTTAAAGTTACAGGTGGTTGAAAATAGCAAAATTTCAATTTTCGAGCCCTTATAGCTCCTAAACAGGGGGCGTGACAAAAAAATTTTGTTAACCGACTCCTATTAATTTTAGAGGACCTAACTTCTCCCAAAATATCAAGAGCCTAGGTTAAACCGTTTAGAAGATATATGGGGCCAAAAATTTTGCAAAAGTTGAGTTTAGCTTAATGGTAAATTTTAGTACCGTATGGTAACCCTATACATTTTAGCCTTATATTTTTGTGAAGCTTATAAAACCAGCTATCTTTTGCCGTTTTCAGGTTGCAAATACACTTAACAAAACTCTTGTTATAATAATTTAAAAATAGGGCTTTTTCCAACTTTGGGGGGCTGTAGCTCCGTAACGGGTGGGGCTACAGAAAAAAATTCTTCTACGAAATTAATTTTTTTGTAATATCTATCCGTGGTTAAAATTTCTTTACTCTATTTCAAACGGTGTAAAAGTTTTTGTAAACATACGGACGGACGGACAAAGTCAAAATTAAGAAAAACCTTTGACACTAATTGAAACTTTCGTTTTTGAGCTTTCAATTTCGTATACAAATAAAAAAAAATTTTGACAGGTATTCAAGTTATAGGTGTTTAAAAGCTAAATTTTTAGCAAAATTTCAATTTTCGACTCCTTACAGCTCCTAAAAAGGGGGCGTGACAAAAAAATTTTGTGAACTGACTCTTACTTATTTCTAAGGATCTTACTTCTCCCAAAATTTCAAGTTTCTAGATTTAGCCGTTCCGAAGTTATGAGGGACCAAAAATTTTGTAAAACTTAGTTTTGAATAACGGTAAATTTTAGTATCGTATGGTAACCCTATACAATTGGCTTTTAAAAATTTGTAAAGCTTATAAAAGCAGCTGTCTGTTCCCGTTTTCAGGTTGGAGATATACTTTATAGAACTCTAATTATAACTGTTTAAATATGGGGCTTTTTTCGACTTTGTGGGGCTGTAGCTCCGTAACGGGGGGGGCTACAAAAAAAAGTTTTAACATTAAATTATTTTTATTGCAATACCTATCCATTCCTGATATTTTTTTGTCAATCGTAGGTAAAAAGGGACGGACGGACGGACGGACGGACGGACAGAGTGAAGCTATATAGGCACATTTTTACAAAATTTTTTGAAAATGTGCTAAAAAAGTAAACAACAGATAGTCAATCATTTTTTAACAATTGTAATTTTATAAAAAAAAAAAAATTATATTATATTATTTTAAGATTCAATTACATATTATAGCCTCTAGTGTATAATAATTTAGTTTATTACTTTTTAGCACATTTTCAAAAAATTTTGTAAAAATGTGCCTATATAGCTTCACTCTGTCCGTCCGTCCGTCCGTCCGTCCGTCCTTTTTTACCTACGATTGACAAAAAAATATCAGGAATGGATAGGTATTGCAATAAAAATAATTTAATGTTCAAACTTTTTTTTGTAGCCCCCCCCGTTACGGAGCTACAGCCCCACAAAGTTGAAAAAAGCCCCATATTTAAACAGTTATAATTAGAGTTCTATAAGGTATATCTCCAACCTGAAAACGGTAACAGACAGCTGCTTTTATAAGCTTTACAATTTTTTATAAGCCAATTGTATAGGGTTACCATACGGTACTAAAATTTACCGTTATTCAAAACTAAGTTTTACAAAATTTTTGATCCCTCATAACTTCGGAACGGCTAAATCTAGAAACTTGAAATTTTGGGATAAGTTAGATCCTTAGAAATAAGTAAGAGTCAGTTAACAAAATTTTTTTGTCACGGCCCCTCTTTAGGAGCTGTAAGGGGTCGAAAATTGAAATTTTGCTAAAAATTTAGCTTTTAAACACCTATAACTTGAATACCTGTCAAAATTTTTTTTTATTTGTATACAAAATTGAAAGCTCCAAAACGAAAATTTCAATTAGTATCAAAGGTTTTTCTTAATTTTGACTTTGTCCGTCCGTCCGTCCGTCCGTATGTTTACAAAAACTTTTACACCGTTTGAAATAGAGTAAAGAAATTTTAACCACGGGTAGATATTACAAAAAAATTAATTTCGTAGAAGAATTTTTTTCTGTAGCCCTACCCGTTACGGAACTACAGCCCCCCAAATTTGGAAAAAGCCCCATTTTTAAATTATTATAACAAGAGTTTTGTTAAGTGTATTTTCAATCTGAAAACGGCAAAAGATAGCTGATTTTATAAGCTTTACAAAAATATAAAGCTAAAATGTATAGGGTTTCCATACGGTACTAAAATTTACCATTAAGCTAAACTCAACTTTTGCAAAATTTTTGGCCCCATATATCTTCTAAACGGTTCAACCTAGGCTCTTGATATTTTGGGAGAAGTTAGGTCCTCCAAAATTAATAGGAGTCGGTTAACAAAATTTTTTTGTCACGTCCCCTGTTTCGGAGCTATAAGGGCTCGAAAATTGAAATTTTGCTATTTTCAACCACCTGTAACTTTAACACCTGTTCAAATTTTTTTTTACAAATATGCAAAATTTACAGCTGCAGCATTATATTTCAACATCCATTAAAGGTTTTTCTTAAATTTGAAAGGGTCTCTTTAAATTGAAGAAATTGTTTCTTAGTCTTAACCATTTTTGGTTAGATAATAACATTCTAGGTAAAATTCCAAATTTTGTTGGAGTTCCAAATTGATTTCCTAGAACCGGAAAAAAATGGAAGGGTGAACACAGGAGGGGGGTGAGCAGATCCATCATAAGTTTGCTAAACAAAAATTTGGGAACCTTCCCCATTGAAGGGCTACTAGGTCTTCAAAATTAAAACTTTTATGTTCTTATAAAACAGTAACTTATTCACCAGTGTAAGTTTTTCCAAAATTAAACGTTAACATTGAAGCTCCAACATTATATTTTGCACTTATTAACAGGTTTTCTTGAATGCATTGGGCTTGTATTCTAAGTATTTCACTATTAGTCATATAATTAATTATTAATGAAATAACAAAATTATAATATTATCATAATATATATTTTTATAAAAATACATGATAAAATACTCAGTAAGAAACCGTATATAATTTTGAAAATGTGCTTTTTAAAAACCCTTGGTTTTTTTCCCTCACTTGTTTTTTTTGGATTTCAATTTCTGTTTGCTTTGTATTTTTTTATTATTTTTTTTTTTTGATATTTTATAAGAGTTAAATAACATGGTCCAGAGTTACAAAACAACAATCAAAAATAAATAACAACAAAAAAAAATATTACTTTATGTCTTTATATACAATACAAATATACAAAGTATAATTTAATATTTAACTATAACATTATACAGTTATAAACTTTCAATAGTTTTATAACACGCTCCACTTACATCCAATTAGTTTGTTTCTGACAGCAAACAAATTTATGGTCAACTTCTTCGATAATAAATGCATTTACAATTTTTTTTTTTTTTTTCTGGTACAAATTCATTTGTTTTTGTTTTTGGTTCTAGTCAAGGAACAGAGCTCTAGTATAATAATTTGTTTTTTTTTTTTGGAAATTTTTGAATTGTTTTTTTTTTTTTGGAATTGTATAAATTTAATAGTAGTAGTAGTAGTAGTGTAGATTTGTATGACAAGGACTTTCAAGGAAAAATTATTGGTTTTTGTTTTTTATATATGTATATATAAACTCTTATATACTCTTTGTCATACAGTTCCAATATTAATGTTAAGTGTTATTCTTAACAAGTTCTGTTTATTATTATTTTTGTTTAGTACATATATATATTATATATTTGTATTTTTCAATTGGAGACAAATTAGGGCTAAAGGTAGATATTATTTGTTATACACAATACTATACTATTACACTATACTATAGTATAGTATACTATAATACTATTAGATTTTCTTGGTCCATATTTTGGTTTAAGTAATTAAAATAAAGATTGAAATTGAAAATAGGTCTACAGAAGTAAAATTAAATTAAAATCTTTCACTTTCATTAATGAAAATGTCATTAATTTCGATTAAGTTTTGGAATTAGAATTTTGCAAAAAAAAAAGAAAATAGAAACGACAGAAATGAAATCCAAAAATTTTCTAAAAATAACAAATTGAAAATTTGTTTAATATTAGTTCTTGAAAATGGTTTTATTTTTTTTTTTTTTGAATATGATATTAATGGGAGCAACAGCATGTCCAGTCATTATATTAGTATTAATAGTAGTATAGTAGTAATATATAATTATTATATGGAAATTTATATGATAAATATATGTGGTCCTTTGCAGGATTAATATAATAACATTAAAATGTTATTACGTACAAGTTATAAAATGTTCTATTTAACATTTTTTGGGGGCGAGAGAAAATTTTTGAATTTTGTGGTTAAAATTAATGAAAGTAAATGTGAATTTTATACCTCAAAAATATTAATATAACCCTAATTAATGTGGTGAATTGTGGTTTTAAAATTGATAAAGTGATATAATTCAGTTTATCATTTTATTTGTATCTTGGTACATAATTATATATTGGTTGATTTTTTTATTTTTCTAAAATAATTTTGTGGTTTGAAAAATTAATGAAAGATTTACTTAATGATGTAAATATTTAAAAAATATATATATATAAACACATATATATGAAAAATTATTAAAGTTTATGTTAAACAAAAAATATCTAAAATATTATTTTAAAGATATTTAACTGGCGCAAAAATAAAAACCATGGATTAGATAAAATTAAAGATTTTTAAAAATAAATGTTTTCACAAATCAATGTTAAAAATGGAGGCAATAAATTTTAAATTCTTAAAAATTAAAATATTAAAATTGCTTTCAGGTTCTATATTGATTTCACAGGCTTTATGACCCAGTATAAATCGTTTGTATCAACAATTTAAGCATGAGATAGCACTAGACCTTATAACATGTAGAAACGTCTTAAATTTTCAATACATACAATTCTATTTTTGTTTATTTTTTAATATTTTATTTTTTAGTTTTTGAGTTATATGGTATATCTGTGAGTTTTATTATTCTATTTTTGTTTATTTGTTTATATTTTGCATTTGTTTATATTTTTATATTAATGCATTTCTTATTAAAGATATATAAAAATTACTAATTATTGATTAAGCCATTAATTTGAACTCAATGGCGAATGGTAGGTGAGTCGAGCCGAAAACCAGAAAAGTTTTTTCACTTTCACTGGGATTCGAACACGGGCCTTTCGCATGAAAGGTCGGCTTTCTAACCACTGTGCCACCAAGCCATTGTTACATCTTTAGTTCGTCTATGTTATCAACTATCTACATTTAAATAAAATCTACCAATTTTCTAACTGACTGAATTTTTATCTTAAACGATTTATAGTTTATCAATAACCACACTATCGTATCAACAAATTAAAACTTATAAATAAATTTTCCAAAAACTCTTTTAGAAAAATTAATCTATACTATCTATAAGATAGTCATTTGCATATTATAGTTGATCATATGCAAAATTATTGATGTCTCAAACCTAATTCTGTTGATTTTCTAAGAATTCTGTTGATTTTCGGTTTAAATATTCTTTTACATGACTATTTATATAAGACTTATTAAAAAAAAAAAATATTTAGAATTTTCTGAAAATATACTCTGTGTAGACAACAGAACCAACCGCTAATACAGGAAAACCGTAATGTGAAAATTCTTTTTCATGAATTTTTATCTATATACACAATAGATAGTTTAATAATTATTAATGTTTTTTATTATACATTACTGTATATAATATACCATGTTTATTTAAGGACAAAAAACTCGTTATTGTTTTAATAATTTGTAACCGTATTTTTGAAAGATTCATACAAATATTGTGGTATCTATCATATAGACGAACATTTGACGACTTGACGAATTTTGCAATGCTTCATCAACAAAGAGTATATACGTAAAAGAAAATTGAAATGCAAATGAGTTAAAAATTATATGTATAATATTATAATTGGGCTAAAACTTTTAATAAAATATTTTTAGAACACTTAGGTTCATCGCATTAATAACCTTTCTATGGCAAAGTTGTAGCTCTTTATTTGTGTCACAACTCTTATTTAATTTCTCATTTTATTACTCATTATAAAATTTTTTCTCATTATTTTTAGTTTATAAAATATTCTCAAAAAATCTAAAAATATTCTAAGAGAAGTCCAAAGAAGCCTCAAACAGAAAGACATGCTCTTGCCCAGTCAGACAGACATACACACCAAAGTACAGATAAATATACAGACAGCTGTATGTGTCTGTATGTCGTCACACACACACAAATGTACAGACAGCTGATAACCAACAGACACACAAGCGAACTTCACAAAGGTTCTTTGGGTTTCTGCGCAGCAGAGTAATGCTTTTGTGCAAAAATCTCAGTCGAATTTTTAATGTAACAACAGTACTATTTGTGTTACAACGCTTGTATGCAACGCTTATTATTTTTCATATATATAGCGGTTGAAAATTCTGGGCCTTAAACAAAATTATTTTTAAAAAGTATTTATTACTAGATTATCTAAAACTATTAACAAAGTTTATATACGAGTATACTTTCATTTTTGTTTTTTGTGTTTTAATAACATTTTTAACCTTGTAATTAACAATAAAAGTAACACAAACAAAAAAATTTTTAATAAGAAAAAGTTTGTAAGAGAAAGTTTTCAAATCGAATTCGCTTTAATACTTACGATTTTTATATTTTGTGGTGGATGAGAAAAAAAAAAAAAAAAAAAAAAATCAAACAATTGAACAAGAAAAATTTCAATTAACATTTCAAATAAAAATGAAAAACTTTTCTTTTTCTCATTTTGTTCTATTAAACGATTCATTTTTACCGCTTCCACCATTTTTGGTTCTTATTTTTATACTTTGTCCTAGCAGTTCTTTTGCTTTCATTTAGAATACTTGTTTTTTTTCATTTGCGGTTTTTGGATGAATCCAAAATGGCAATTTTTAAAGTAATTTTAATTTTAAAAATTATCTAAAAGTTTTGTTTAATTTTTTTCTTTACATTTTAGCAGAAAAATACAAAAAAGCGGAAAATAGAAAAGGACAAAAAATAAAATAAGAAAGAAAAAGAATTGTTTCCCTTTTTTTTGTATTTCTTGAAAATTCAATTTTAAAAACGTTTAACCCTAATACCCGTGAGAAATTTAAACTAAATCTTTTGTATCCCTGTCTATTTTGACTAACAGATAAAAGAAGGAAAGAGATAGACAAAAAAATTTAAATATGAAACAAAAAGAAAGAAAAAAAGATAGACTGAAAAGTAAAATGTGTCAACTATAGGATACATACATATGGTAATACAAAACTTATATCATCCGATTAAATTCTTTTAAGAAAACAACTTGGCAGCTACTCGAATCCGTTGAGCAAACTGACTGGACTTCCATAGCAAAGACGGGTTTTGTTCATAAATCAATTTGTGAAAAATTTTAGAATCCTAGTACCTTTAGTTTTAGAGTTCAAGTGCGGATTGAAGATGCATATATTTTTCGATTCTAGTCCAACCCCTTTCATTTGAGCCTAAGTCCCCGCCTCTCTTCGTTATAGCGTTAAAAACGATATAGAAAATTTAGTAAACCCTTTAAACTTATAATTGTATAAAAAAAAAACAAAAGAAAGAGAAAAGATAAGAAAAAGGATCAATTAAAAAAAAAAAATTACAATATTTTGTCTCTTTCTTTATGCTCTGAACAATTTTTTTTTATTCCTTTTGAGTTGCCTCTGATGGTCTGAAATAATCTCGGATGCAAATAAAAAACTAGATAGGACATTTTTTAAAAAAAGTTTCTGAATTGAAAAAAAAAGAATAAAATTCATTGTTTCTTGCTTTTCTAAAGAATTTTTATGAATTCTAAGTTTTAAATATTTTGTGGCCATTTTATAGTTGGGAAGCAGAAAAAATGTTGATTTTTTTTTTTTTATATAATTTTGTCGCGACTTAAATTTACTTCTTGTCCTGTAGGTATTCATTAAAACTATTAAACTAAAAATAAAAATAAAAAAACATGAAAGATTTAATTAGCTTAAACATTCTTTAATTCAATATTTTTTTAAGGAGAATAAAAGAATGGAGCAAATAAAAAAAAAACGAGTTTTAAACTTTAAAGACCCAGTGTATTAAAGTAGAAAATTATTGGAGTAGAATGAAAAGCATTTAAAAGAATATTATATAATGTTTGAAATAAAATAAAAAAGTTTCTATTATATTGTATGCTTGTAAGCTCAATTTATAACTTGATAAAGTATTTTAAATTTTAATATTGCTTTAACCCTTAGGTAGAAAATTAGGCGTTCAAATTTAAAGATTTCGTAAGATTTCAAGCCAATTTTTTATGAGCTGCATAATGTTTAGTTTAATTTGCTTTTTTAGGTTTTGCTATTAGCAGATCTTTACTTTTTCTTTGAATCATCTAGTGAAGTTCATTCAAATTTGTATTTGGTATTATATTTCTATACGATTTTCTTAAAATGTAGCCGATTTGTATTCAAAATAGTTCAAAATATAAAATCAGATTATTATTTGGTAGATAAGGGGTTAGATTTTTCCAGCTATATTTATACTCGGTTGATCTCACAAATAAATCCTATTATTTTTTTAACGAAGTGCAGCTGAAAGTATTAAACGTTATTCATTGCTATTTGGGAATGTCCGCATTTGTGTAGCTTTTCAACACCTTAAAATCATGCCTTTTTGAAGAATAACTTAGAGATAAGGTTTTTAATACAAATGCACAGTTTGATTTTGAGGATGGGAATTAGTAAATAAAACTTGAGGGATTGAGATTGATAATAATTGATTATGTAGAATAGAACGGCTGGTTAGCACAGTGGATAAAGTGCCGACTTTTAATACAAAAGCCCTGGTTCAAACCGTAGTGGAAGTGAAAAAAAAATTTTTATCCGGTTTTCGAACTCAGATTAAACTCAGCTATCATTCATCATTTGGATTAAATTAATGGCATAATCAATAATTAATATTTCTTTAATAAAAATTGCATTTTAATAAAAATACAAACAAATGCATAATATAAACAAATAATTTAATTGAATAATATAATTCACAGATATAAAATACTATATATAACTCAAATACAATATTATTTCAATATAAACAAAATAGAATTTCATCTATTGAAAATCTAAGATGTTTCTACATGTTATAAAGCTTAGTACTATCTCTTGTTTAAATTCTATATGAAATTCATTAAAATCAATTCTAATAACAGGAATATAATATGATCCCCTATTCCAATATATACTTATGGCATAGATAGGATTATTAGCGTAACTGTTAAACAGTTTAACAAAGCTTTTACTGATTCCTTTTAATTGACTTTATATAATGCTACTGCTAAATATCAATTTTCTACTTCAATTCCACCATTCCATATAGAATTTAATCATCACTCAATATCTGATATACTTTTCGACTCTTTTACTCAACAATACAACTCCATCTCAAATCATAAAAATTGTAAAGAAATAAATAATTATAGAATTGAAAAAAAAAAAAAAATTAATTTCAATAAATGAAAATATGATTTTGAACTAAAATAATGCAAAGGTGATAATCCCTATGAATTAATTATCTTAAATTAAACAAAAAATAAAAAATAAAACTCAATATTTATTTAAATACAATTTTCTCCCATATAATATTCATTTTTATTCATTAATATTCAGCCTTGGCTTTCTCTTTCGTTTTTAGCACATTTTCAAAAAATTTTGTAAAAATGGGCCTATATAGCTTCACTCTGTCCGTCCGTCCCTTTTTACCTACGATTGACTAAAAAATATCAGAAATGGGTAGGTATTGCAATAAAAATAATTTAATGTTAAAACTTTTTTTTGTAGCCCCCCCCGTTACGGAGCTACAGCCCCACAAAGTCGCAAAAAGCCCCATATTTAAACAGTTATAATTAGAGTTCTATAAGGTATATTTCCAATCTGAAAACGGTAACAGACAGCTGTTCTTATAAGCTTTACAAATTTTTAAAAACCAATTGTATAGAGTTACCATACGGTACTAAAATTTACCGTTATTCAAAACTAAGTTTTACAAAATTTTTGGTTCCTCATAACTTCGGAACGGCTAAATCTAGAAACTTGAAATTTTGGGAGAAGTTAGATCCTTAGAAATAAGTAAGAGTCAGTTAACAACATTTTTTTGTCACGCCCCCTCTTTAGGAGCTGTAAGGGGTCGAAAATTGAAATTTTGCTAAAAATTTAGCTTTTAAACACCTATAACTTGAATACCAGTCAAAATTTTTTTTTATTTCTATACAAAATTTAAAGCTCCGCTAAACGAAAGTTTCAATAAGTGTCAAAGGTTTTTCTTAATTTTGACTTTGTCCGTCCGTCCGTCCGTCCGTCCGTATGTTTACAAAAACTTTTACACCGTTTGAAATAGATTAAAGAAATTTTAACCACGGGTAGATATTACAAAAACATTAATTTCGTAGAAGAATTTTTTTCTATTGCTCCACCCGTTACGGAGCTACAGCCCCCCAAAGTTGGAAAAAGCCTATATTTAAATTGTTATAACAAGAGTTTCTTTAAGTGTATTTTTAATCTGAAAACGGCAAAAGATAGCTGGTTTTATTGGCTTTACAAAAATATAAAGTTTAATTGTATAAGGTTACCATACGTTACTAAAATTTACCATTAAGCAAAACTCAACTTTTGCAAAATTTTTGGCCCCATATATCTTCTAAAGCGTTCAACCTAGGGTCTTGAAATTTTGGGAGAAATTTTAGGTCCTCCAAAACTAGTAGGAGTCAGTTAACAAAATTTTTTTGTCACGTCCCCTGTTTAGGAGCTATAAGGGCTCGAAAATTGAAATTTTGCTATTTTCAACCACCTGTAACTTTAACACCTGTTCAAATTTTTTTTTACAAATATGCAAAATTTATAGCTGCAGCATTATATTTCAACATATGTTAAAGGTTTTTCTTAAATTTAAAAGGGTCTCTTTAAATTGAAGAAATTGTTTCTTAGTCTTAACCATTTTTGGTTAGATAATAATATTCTAGGTAAAATTCCAAATTTTGTTGGAGTTCAAAATTGATTTCCTAGAACCGGAAAAAAATGGAAGGGTGAACACAGGAGAGGGGTGAGCAGATCCATCATAAGTTTGCTAAGCAAAAATTTGGGAACCTTCCCCATTGAAGGGCTACTAGGTCTTCAAAATTAAAACTTTTATGTTCTTATAAAACAGTAATAAATTTACCAGTGTAAGTTTTTTCAAAATTAAACGTTAACATTGAAGCTCCAACATTATATTTTGCACTTATTAACAGGCTTTTTTGAGTGCATTGGGGTTATATTCTAAGTAATTCACTATTAGTCATATATGTAATTATTAATGAAATAACAAAATTATAATATTATCATATATATTTTTATAAAAATAAATGATAAAATACTCAGTAAGAAACCGTATATAATTTTGAAAATGTGCTTTTTAAAAACCCTTGGTTTTTTCCCTCACTTGTTTTTGTGTGCTTTTAAACTAGTTGCAATTTTTCTGTAATATTTTTTTATTTTTTTTTTGTATTTCGTTTCGCCTGAAGTTAAAATAGAACTTGACTTCCGGAATAAAATATTCCAATGTTCAGTATATCTGAACTTAAAAATTTTTGCGAAATATGTAATAATGCTTTGAATGCTTGAAGTTTTTTTTTTTCTATTGCATATTTTTTTTTACATTGAAGATGAAATGAAGAGAATTTCCTTGGATCCATAATCCATGAATATTTTTTTTTTTTTGTAAAAATGAAACGAAAATGAAACGAAAAACAAACGAATTTCTCTTTTTTTTTTGTATTCGGAGATAATTTATCGTTATAGTTTAAGAATGTTATAATGAAAATAAAAACTAAATAAAGTAATAAAAAAATATTTTTTTTTTAAATACATTTTTTATTCATTTTTATTTTGTTTTCGTTAAGTTCCTTGTCCTTTTATTATTGGAGGATCGTTCAGTACTGTAACAAAATTAAATATTTTTGTTTAATTGCATAAGTTACAAAAAAATTACGAAAAAAATTAAAAACTAAACTAAATACAAAAATAATAAAAAAAGAAACAAAAAAGGAAAACAAAATTATAGCCAAAATGGAAGAAATTGAATATAATGAAAAATAAATGGTATTAAATTTTATTTTGAAATTTATGAGCAATCAATTGGAATGAGTTTTGAGTGTCAGATTTTAAAAATATTCAAAGTGCTATTGTGAATGAGTTATTTACAATTTACATTCAGTTTGACAGTTGATATTTTTTTGACATTTTAATAGTCAATGGATATTTAAGTTAAAGTTGAGTTTGTTCGTTAATAGAATAAAAAGTTGTGAATGGCTTAGTCAATAATTAATAATTATATATCTTTAGTAAGAAATACATTAATATAACAATATAAACAAAGGGTTTCGCCACAATTTCTAAGCACACTTCTTACAGCCTGTGAGTAATAAATAAATAAAAAATGTAGAAAATTGATAATTTACAGATTCATTTTGCGATATACAATTGTATTAATTAAATCTTATTTAAATGTAATTAAAATTTATAGTTATTTTAAAATACTTAAAAAATTTGTCAAATTTAAAATTATCATTATAACGTAATAAAGTATGAGGAAATATACTTTTAATAATTTATTCAAAAACTTCATTAAACAAAATTAAAATGCGTAGCATACAAATTTCCAATATAAAACAAAATGTGTATATGTTTTTTAGGATGAATTAAGGGACTCATTATTTATGAAAAATAACGTTTATTAATTTACTGTCATTGAAATACATTCGTTATAAATATCAAATGTGAAAAGTATAATAGATTCGTAAAAGTGACTTACTGTAGTTATAGCAATTAATTTAAACTTTAAACAAAGTAATATAACAACCTAATATATGCATATATATTCAGGTAATATGAAAAGGAAATAGTCGATTCCAAACAAAACATGGCAACATGTAAAATAAAGGATCACTTTCTCTAATACAACAATTCCAATCCCAAATTGAAATAAAGATTAGACCCTCATATCTTGGAAGCCCAAAAACGGGAAAACTCTTAAGAAAAGTCCAAAAAAACGGCACCATAATTTTTGAAGGTTATTGTTTGGGGGGAGTCTAAATACGTATTATTTAAGTTTTTGTCTCTTATTAAGGTTATTTGGGTTCGGTTTCTGGGTCCCAACAAACTGATTCTTCTTATTATTATTATTAGGTTTTTAAAAAAAATTGTAAAATGTGAAAGAACTTTGTTTTGGCTTTTTCGGATAAAGGAACCTTGCAAAAATTGATGTCGAGTTCGTAACGATATTTGCAGACACCTGCCCTAAACATTTTATTAATCAGAAAGTTTGCAGTGTTATGTTTAAGTTGGTTTAACCTATTGTTTTTCTGAAGTGAAAAACGCATGAAAATATCATGAACAAGTCATCTTTTTAGCAATGTACGTCGAGTGCGTTGATGTTGGAGCTGCGATAAGTGATAAAAGTATAATTTAAATGGAGGTATTTATATTGGATCATCTCTTTGATCATCGATAACAATATAAATTTTCTAAGCTATTCTCTGATCTTCACTCTAATCACTTATCACAGCTCCAACATAAACGCACTCCACATAATTGCCTCCTTATAAAATGATTGCCCCTAAATTTATTTGTATTTAAATTCGCTTAAAAGAATTTTAACTGTTTTTTTATTTTATTTTTTGCTTTTCATTTTACGAGTTCTTAAAAATATGAATCAAAAATTACAAAATAAAAATAATAAAAAGCAAAATAGTACAAAATAAAATAATCGTTACTACGTAAAACAAAAAAAAAACAAAATCAAAATAAAATAGAAACAGTTATAAGAAATTAAAAGCGCAGTCATTTTAATTTTTAGAAAGAAAAAAAAAAATAAAAAGAAATTTACAGTTAAGTAAAATGAAAATGGGAATAAAGCGTTATATTTATTTTATTTTTTGAATTTTTTTTACAGTACTTTTTTTCCGATTTTCTTTTTTTTTTACAGAAACAATTAAAAAAAACTGGAGTACAATAAAATTTTAGCGGGTGAGTAACGCCCGAAGCAATTATTTCCAAGACATTCTTTTTATAATTTCTTATAAATTTTGTTGTAATTTTTTTTTGTTTTTGTACTTTCAGTTATTTTTAACAGTTAAATGTTAAACGGAATTTTTATTTTACCCTTTTGTATACTAATTTCAAATCTTTCAAGTAAGTAAAAAAAAGAAAATTAAAAAAGAAAAATAAAAAAAAAAATATATTAACATTAACGGTTTTTGATTATATTGTAATACGAGTATTCCTAAACTTCAATTGTAGAAAAGGATTGAAATTTCATGCATTATAAACTTTTTTAAAGTTTTATAATGTAGTTGAGTAACTAATTGTGATTTGTTATACAAAATTGAGATATATGTCTAGGAATAATTCGACATTCGTTTTATAACAAAAATGTATATATGTATTTTTCTGAGAAAAATCTTTCATATTTTCAACATCAAAGAACTTATTTCATAAAATTAAAATCTAAAAATATTTAGACAGTGTTCCTAAAAAAAAACTATGCAAAATGGTGGATTTTTTCTTCAAATTAATGTCAAATTTTTTTCCGGGAAATTGAAGAAGGTCGAATTTACGAACAGAGTTGTAATATTTGAACCAGTTTTGAATTATAACTACATAATTTCAATGTAGTTGCTAGGACTTTCATTTACGTTTCGATTTGCGAAGGTTGAAAAACCTTAAAATTTTTTTGAACCTAAGTCCTATTCCACCAACGACTTATCACTAATTAAATAATCATATTTTTGGATAAGTGGGTGTTTTTACTATTTAAGCTTCCTTCGTTTGTTGGCAAATATGCTTTTCGTGCACTAAAAATTAAAAAAAAAAATGATTTGATTAGTAATAAGCTTTTTGTGCAATAGCGTTCTACAGGCTTGAAAAAAGCTTTGTCCCAATCAAAAGCCTTAAATATTTATGAATAAATACTAAAACTTGCCGAAATAAAAACTTTTTCGTTATACCTAATCGTTGACAGGAATAACGATTTTATTTTTGTTTAAATATTTTACAAAACAATAGAAAAGGATAGAGCATATTATAAAGAAAGATATCAACTAAGTATTAGCAAAGTATATTTACAACTGTACATTTGGTGGCAGAAATTCACATAGTGAATGAAATTGAAATGAAGAAATTAGATGTAGTTATCCTTAGCGGTGCTTGTGGTTTCGATCAAGAACCGTCATAAAAATAAAAGGACATAAAGTGAAAAACTTTATATAGAATGGTTTAAAACAGCGAAAGTGGGTAAACCATTATTTTGTAGGTTTATGTATATGTATGTTGAGCAAATTTATTTTCGTTCTTTTTATTTTTTCTTTTTATTTGTTTTTAATTTTTTTAAAAGACTAGAAGACCAACTTTTAGAAAGTTGTGTTAAGGTTTCAAACTTTCGTTTTTAATAGGTTCATGTTTTTAATGGAATTTAAGTGAGAATTTTTTTTGTTATTTTTCACTATACTAGAATTTTTATTTTAACTAATTTATTAGATTAATTCTTTTATTTTAGAGTTTCAGATCCAAGAATTAATTTGGTTGGAGAATTCGAAAATATCAATTTCTAATAATTCAATTTTGGCATTTAAATAGTTCGAGTCTATAATATTAAACATTTCCTTATCCTCATCGAAATCTAAAACTTATTTGTATAAAATAGTTCTTGCAGAAGTTTCATAAATTCCTCGATTGGTTGATTATTAGAAAAATTGCCAATGTTGAAAGGCCAATTACCGATCCATCGATGTTTCATTTGGCTTCTAAAATCTTTTACGCACTTCTGACCGAACTAAGTCATACGGGTCATCTTAAGTATATATGAAAATTTATAATTTTCTGAACGGCAAATTATGTCTAATTCTAAAATAGGGTCTCACTGCCCAACTAGCTTTTAATATAATCTTTTTTTAAAGCTTCATACAGTCGTACTACAGACTGGATGGTGTGTTTACTACTTTTTGAAATAAGGTGCTCATAAGCAAGTGAGTTTAAAGAACTGTTAGCAAATTTAAATACTAGACACTATTATATAGATTTCAATAGAAAACTTATTTTGAGTTGTCGGACCAAACCTAATCTAATTTCTAATTTTATAAATTACATTTTATTTTCAACTCAATTTTTTTTCTGTTCTCATTGTTTTTTTAAGTTATTTTTTCGGAGAAAATGTAATTTGATACTTGATTCTCTCATTTTTAATTCGATTAATAAAAATTTCCTGGAAACGAATAGTTAGCTATACTTAGTTTCGAAAAAAAAAAAAAATAAAAAAATCAAAAACAATGAAAATAAAAAACACAATTGAGGAAAAATCACTGTATAATCATAGAAGACTTCATGTCAACTTGAAACAGTAGGTATACCACTTCAATAATCACATGAACAAAACAATGATCACTGAAAAAGGATAATAAAAATGGTTGGAAAAGTGAAAATAAACTACACGAGAAAGGAAAATCGGTGGAAAATGGAGAAAAATAGAAAAGACGATGTCTCATAAAAACTTAAAATAAATTAATTCAATTGATTTTCCCATAGAAAATACAACTAATCGTACTCGTAGTATATTTTCAATATAAAGAAAAGTAAAATATTAAATAAAAAAAAGTTTATTTAATTTTTGTGATAAGAATATCTAGTCGTATGATTTTAAAAATATTTATTTAAAAAATTATAAAATTGAAATTTTCTGCAATTGAAGCTTGGAAAAAATTTTCATTTATAAGAATTAAATAAAAATTCTTAAATAAGAAGTATATTTGGGTTGGGTACGCAATCCCAAATGCAAAATGCCAAATATAAAATCCCAAATTCAAAATCCCAAAATTCAAAATTCCAAATACTAAAATCAGAAACCACTATCGTTATCATAATTCGTTTTGTAACCAACTATAAAAATGCTCCTAGATATTTTTTTATATTAATATATATTTTTAACAATAAAGAACTTCCAAGAGTGGGGGCTACCGCCGGATTTTGTGACCAACTATAAAAATCCTCCTAGATATTTTTTACTATTAATATATATTTCCAATAATAAGGAACTTCCAATAGTGATGGCTGCCGTCCCCAAACTTCCCCTAAACAAATTATTGAAACCCTGATATTCTAACCAACTCTAAAATATCCACAAACTCAGAATCTCCCATAAACATATATAAATATTCTGGAAAAAGCGATAACGCTACTTTTAAATTCAACTCTAAAATTCTTCCTAATTCAGAATTTTCCATATACATACACATACATATATAAATATTCTGGGAAAACATATAACCTTGAAAAGCTTTAAAGTTTATAACCTTTAAAATTTGGGATTTTATAATTTGGAATTTTGAAATTTGGGATTTTGGGATTTTTATTTAATTTGGGATTTTGGCATTTGGGATTTCGTGGTGCTCCCGTATATTTGTTGCATTGTTCACTTTACTATGTACTTATTTAAATTAATATTCTACTAGAATTGTTTATAAAACTGTATAGAAAGTATTGCATCTAATGAATTATTTATGAAATTCTTCGAATTAAATGAAAATGTTGAGCAAGAATAGCGAAACATAACATATTGTATTTAAAAATATTTATGGAATCTTTAATTAAATATCTCTTCTTTTATTTAATTTATTAATTTATTTATTTATTTTTAGTACCAGACAATTGTAAATATAACCTGATAATAATAGACCTTTACTCTATTTGGTATTTGGAATTCTTATTAAATTATTATAAAATACACTATATTTCTTTTTTAAATATGATCCAACCACGGCTTGAACCTGAGACTTTTCTATTGAAAAGCCGCCACTTTAATCGCTGGTGTATCGATCAGATTTTTATTTAATTTGAGTTTTATTTTAACTACTCATGAACTCTTTAACACACAGTTTTTAATTTGCAAAAAATCCTATTATTATATTACTAGAAATGGAAGAAGATTTTATGTTGCCCTTGACAATCTATATTCTAAAACGTCAAACATTTTAAATCAATTAACTTAAGGCTGGACATATAATATCGATTAACCCATGGCAAGAGACATAAGAGACAAATTAAAAAAGTTTTTTCGTACTGCCTGCAATCTATCGATATGTTCCGGTAAACGGTAAACCATTCATGTTCAACGAATTTTTCAACATGTATTTTATGTATGTATTAAATTTTTCAATACGTATTTTATTTATGTATCTTGTAAAACAAGATTTTTGAGTCTAATGAAGAACTTGTTATTGATAATCAAAGTTTTATTTAAATTGAACATTATTCTTGAATAGGTTTCCAGCACTCTGTATATTTAATTCTGTATAGAAATTGTTTAGGCACCATAAATTGGAATCTGGAGATTTTTTCAAAAATACATTACCCCTTAGATGAAGTTTTAAAAAAAAAATTTATAAATTATTAAACGTTATATTGGTTGTATACATAATTGTTACGTATTAAAAATAGCTTTAATAGTAATTGTTACGTAAGTAAAACATCTGTAAAAAAAATATCGCATTACGCTTTCCCTGTAATAGCGGTTGGTTCTCTTCAGCTTATTTTGCTCTTTAACTCTGATTATTTATATATAAAGTATAAATATCATATCTAATTAATATATAGCATACAATTCATCTAAAATCTTCAGTCCATGTTATATTATCAATCGCACGTTCACTTGCGCCTAAAAATATGCACCAATAACCTGTTTCAGAAAATTCAAATAAAAATAAGTAAAAAGCAGGTGTGAAAATAAAACAAATTAAGTTTTTTTTTGTTTGTTTTGTTATATTTTTCTTTTTAGAACTATTAAGATAATATTAATTTTATTGTCCTGTATTTCTTTTCATTTTTTTTTTTTCATTTAATAGTTACATAATATTATAACAATTGATATAGATAATCATTTTTTTTTTTTTTAAATATGTTTTAGTTTTCATTTTGTTTTTTTTTTTTATAATTATTAATTAATTAATTTAATTTTAATTCAATTTATGTTTGTTTTTTTTTTTATTTCCATTTAATTTTCTTTTTTCAAAACTTTAAACTTAATTTTAAACAAAAAAAAAAAACTTAATTAATTTAATTTTAATTTATTTTTTTCCATACATTTTTAATTTTTAAAACAACTTATAAAATAATTGAATTTTTTTCTAAAAATTTATAAAAAATTTTTTTTTTTTATGTATTTTTTTGTGATTATTATGTAATATTTTTTTTTTTAGTTATTTACAATTTAATTTTTTTTTTTAACATTTATAAAACATATTTGTATATTAATGAAAATGATTTAAATTAAATGAATATTAAAATAAAATTTGTTTTTGGTTTTTAGATAATTTGAATATAAATCGAAAATTAAATTAAAATTCTAATGAATTATTACTTATTAAATTATTATTGAATTAATAAAACGAATTTGAGTTAATTTAATTTAAAAAAAACTTGTTAAATAAATTAAAATAGTAGATTATTGAAATTAATAATTGAAAATAGGAAACAATAAATATTATAATAATAATCATTGAGAAGTATAAATTTATGATCATATTTCTTTTAATCAAAAATTTTATTATTAGTTGAAGATTATTATATTAACTTCGTTAAAGCATTTGCTTTCATAATTAATTTAATTACATTAAGAATCAAAAAATTTCATAACCATAGTGGATATTTGAACTTAAAAAAAAAAGAATCATTATTTAAATCATAATTTAAAAAAATATTGGATAGCTGGTTCATTCCCAATTTAGTGAAACATTATAAACTAGACAATATTTAAGATTGAATTCAGTTTGAATAAATCAAGGCAATATATATATACTCGTATATGTAGGTAGTCTTTAGTTTTATATTCATTGGTGAAAATAAAGCCCCCTAAAATACAGAAAATAAAAAATTGATGGTAGATCTTGGGAATTTAATACTGTTTTAATATAAAAGTAAATTGCTGAAGTGAGAGCCAATTTTTCTTTCTGTTAACCTTAATCCAGCAATTTACTTTTATATTAAAACATTTTTAAATACAAAAGATCTCATATCAATTTTTGGTTAGTGAAAATTTTCAATATTTTAAGCTTAAAAGTTTTTAAGTCTTAAAAGAACTCTTTCTTATACCAGCAATTTACTTTTATATTAAAACAGTAACAAATTCCCAAGATCAACCATAATTTTTTCATTTTCTACCTTTTAGAGGGCTTGTTTAACTTTAGTAATAAAATATAAGATAAGAAATTTAAATTAGGTGGTGTTTAAACTTATTATGCAGTCATTTATTAAATGTACTTTTAATTAATTTTTTTCTCTTAGTTGGAAACAGAAATCTGATAATTTTTTTCTTATATAACATAAAAAAAAAATTTAAAATAATTATTTTTGCAAAAATTAATTAAGAAACTATACAGCTGTATTCAATATAAAATTCACTTTATGAAATAATTTTTTTTTTCTGATATTAAATATATGTTTCAGAAATTCTTTGGAAATCAAATTGAAACCTTGAAACTTTTTTACTTCAATAGCTTTAATTACAAGAACTTAAAAAGAATTGCCAATAAAATATTAAATAAAATAAAATGAGGTTTTTTTTTTACATCAAATTGAAATGGTATAAATAATATTTAATTTGTTTAATTTTCGTTATACATACTTTTTTTCAATTTTTGATTATTTGTTTATTTTTTTTTTTTTTTTTTTTAATTTAATCCAACAATTTTACAACTTTTTTATTAATTTATTTATATAATATTAAATTAATTAAATTACATTTTCTTAACTACGATATATTACAAAAAATCTAATAATATTTAATTTATTGTACTTATATAGTAACAAAACTATTTATATTATATAAATATTGATAATTATATTATATTAATATTAACACATAATTTTTTTTTCAAATATTTTATTTATTATTAATATCAATACTAAAATTGATATGAATATTAATAGTAATGTAAAATAATTGATATTAGCTATTAAATTAATTTTAATATATTAAATAAAATATATAATTAATATATATACGTATATATTTTTAGTATATTACCTTATATATTATAAATATTTCAATTAAAATGTTAATATAATTATTATATTAATTAAGTATTAAAATATTAATTTATTAATTAAAATATTTATTTTAGTATTTCTACTTCAAGTATATTAACAAATATATTATTAATATTTTAATTAATTTATTAGTATTTTTAATAATAATTATTAATGATTATTAATTGTATAATATTGTTAATCATATTCATTAAAATACATTAATAATTATATTAGTATTTTTAATATTAATTATTATTAATAATTATATAAATATTTTAATTATTAATATAATAATAATTATAATAATATTAGTAATTTTATTCATTATTATATATTAATAGTTATATTTATATTAATATATTATTAAATAAAATTAATATTAATAAGTTTTAATAACTAAATAAAAATATTAAAAAATTGGAACATTAATTTATTTATTATCAATATCAAATCAAACAAAAAATTAATGATTTGTCTATTTTTAAAAAAAATTAAATAAACGCTCAAAAGAGTTTTTCATGGAAGATGTTTTTGCATTTTAAATTCGTTTTAGAATTTAGAATAAATATAACAATTTAAAAAAAAAGTTCTTACAAATTAGAAACACAAACAACAGATTAAAACAAGAGTTTTTACAAAAAAAAAAACATACAAATTTTCAAGTTTTTGTTTTAAAAAAAAGTTAAAAACTTTGGAAAATTTAATTTTTAAATTCATGGTTCACCATAGGTCACTTAAACACTTGGAACGAATTACTAAAAGATTTAAAATATTTATTAAAATATTATATCTACAGCGTCGTATACACAAGATATCGATATTTAATCCGAATTTAAAAATAAAATAGATTAATATAAAACATGCTATACTAAAACAAAACTCATAAAAAATTAAAAATAGAAATTGAACATTATATAAAATATTAAAATATATAACAATAAAAAGTAATAAAATAACGTAGGTAATTAATATTATATAAATATATTCAGTTCTTAAAATACACAATATAATTAATTAATAATAATGATAAATTTTGATTTTTTTTACATAATTGTTTTTTTTTTTTTTTCTAATAATAATAATTTTAGTTAATTAATACAAATGTTGATATTTTTTGTAATGATTTACAATTTTTGATATTTTTTTTCTTTTATATTGAATTCTAACTTTCTATTCATATTGTATGTATAAATTTGGATTTTATTTAATTTATTAATTTAAATTTATATTAATGAACTTGAAAATTTGCGGGTTTGCTGGTTTAAATAATGAAACTTCAACAAAATAGTAATAGTCTTGAAACTCATTAAGGTCAGCAATAGTAAAAAGTTAGTTATTTAAAAATTTTAGATTATGATTAGACATTCCATGACGAATTAAATTTTATATTAATTATTAATTAATTACAGAACTTTTAATAAGTAATATTATACAATTATTTATTAATTAAAAATTATCAATTGTTTTTTTTTTTTAAATAATATTTACATACAATATGTATAAAAAGTTGAATTCTAAAATATAAATTAATAATTTTAATTTAATTAATTTAAATTAATTTATTTTAATTATATACTTATTAAATCTAAATGGAAAAATGATATTATTTTTTTTTTGTTGTTTTCTTGTAAATTATTATTAATTAATATATAATTATATAAATTTTTTTTTTTGTTTTATTTAATTGGATTTAATTTGTTTTTATTTTTTATTTTTTTTTTTAAATTTATTTAATAATATTGCATTGTTAATTTTGTTTTAATTTTTTTTTTGATATTTTGTTTTTTTTTTTTCATAAAAATAATATTTTATATCTTATGCAAATTGATATATTTTATGCTATATATGTATATATTTTTTTTTATATAATATTTTATAAATTTATATTTATACAATTATATGTTTAATATATATATATATAATTTTTTTTGTATTTACATCAAGAATTTTTTTTTTATTTTTTTTATTTTTAAATAATTTTTAACATTTTTTGATTAAAATCAGTGATTTATTATTTTTATTAATTTCACTTTTGTTTTAATTAATTTCTTTTTTTTTTCAATTTTTTTTAATTTCAAACTTTTTTTGTTTTTTTTTATATTAATTTTTTTAATTTTAGAAATTGATTTTAAATTTAATTGTTTTTTTTTTTGTTTTAAATTTTTTATTTAATTTTTATATTGGTTTTGTTTTTTTTTATAAATTTAAATCTAAAATATTGTCATACGTGTTGATGTCATTATTTTTTTAAGTTTATTTTGTTTTTATTTAATTTTTATTTAAAAATTTTGTTTGATAGGTTTTTAAAATATTTGAAATTAATATATAATAAACTAAAAATGCAATAGAAATAACTATAAGTTTTAAACTTTAAATGATTCATTGATGATATATAATAAAATTCTGACAGTAAAATAAAAAGTTGATTAATTTGGAAAAATTATATGGGAGTTTTACACAAGTGTTCTCAATTAAAAAAAATGTTTTAGACAATGTCGACAACATTTCACTTGCGTCATCTGTGAATATTCATTACTTTATTAAAAAAACTTTGAAATGTCAACGGTCAATTTCCAAAAATGACATTTGTATTTACCATTTACATTTTTAGTTCAGTTTTTTGATTGTAAACAAATTAATAAGTACATATTTATATATATTACATATTTTATGTCATTTTGAAAACACTGTGAATTTGAAGCGCCATTGAGATTGTGAAGCTTTATATAATTTCATATGTTTAATAAATCAGTTTGATGTTGGACGCCGTTCGAATGGCGTCAACATTGTCTGAGCGTTAAAGAATAGACTATTAAGAAACATCAAATATAAACTTTTAACAAAATAAATTAAATAAAATTTTAGAAATATTTTTAAATGTGATATTAATTTATATTTTGTGAATGTTATAAATTATAATAAATAAATAAAAAAAATTAATTTAAATGAATATTTAAAAATTATCCAATTATTTCGATATGGCATTTAACAATTAAAAAATTGACATATTTATTTTTATAAAATATATTTAACATATTATATTTTCAATTTTAAAGCGCCTTGAAATAAATAAATAATATAATAATAAAATAATTAAGTATTAATATATAATAATTAATCTTTAAAAAGTTAATATTTTATTTATTTAGGTATTGAAATAGTTTTATTTAATTTAAAATTGTATATAAATAATCTTAATGATATCTGCTCTTTCAAATTACCATATATGTATATGTATATATCAACAAAATTCATTGTTTGTTCAGTACTTGTTTTTTCATGACATCCTGTAAAATAGAAAAAAATTTTTTTTGAATAATTAAATAATTATTAACAAATATTAAAAAATAGATAATTTAACTATAAGGTAAAAAGGGAAGAGAGTATAGTAGACAAATTTAACGAATGATTAAATATGCATATTATGTAGGGTGCTAAATATTGTGTATAGGAGTTAAGCTGAAGCTCTTCTAGTTTCCAATATAAGCTTAGGCCCCAAATATAAAATTTAGTTACTCATAAGTACAGGGAGGCGCAACACGACCGATATGGTTTGAATGTTTAATAACTTTTTAAATTTATTTATATTTTTTTTTATTTTTATTTCAGAATTTTGTGAAGAAAACTTGGGGAATTGGAATTGGAACATCACACAACAGAACAGCGATCAACAATTGTTGAATTTTATTTTGAAAATCTAATGTTGAATTTAATTTTGAAATTTTATTTGAAAATGAGCGATGAAGTCCGTTTTACAATTGAATGGTTTCGTAAACAAGCAAAATTGCAGGATATGCGCTACGGAGAATCCAAGAACAGTTCATAAGCGACAATTACACCCACTTAAGTGTACTGTTTCCTGCGGTGTATTGTCTGAAAGGATCATTGGTCCACATTTCTTTGAAAATGCACATGGCGGCTCAGTTACGATTACTGGTGCTGAATATCGAACGATGCTGGACAATTTTTTGAGGCCAGCTGTAAAAAACCATCCACAGTTTTGGTTCCAACAAGATGGAGTCACAACCCACACTGCAACGGACAGAGAGCGCCAGACTGTTTTCTTTGAGGTTATTTGAAAGTAAAGGTATACGTAAACAAGCCAGCGACCATGCCAGAGCTAAAACAGAAAATTCGCAATGAAATTCAAGCCATAATACCGGAAATTTTACGAAAAGTTATGGAAAATGTACTGGAAAGAGCACGAATGTGCAAAGCCGAAAATGATCACCACTTGCGGGATATAATTTTTCATACTTAAGTTAAAAATATTCCCCATTAATATACTGTATAACAAAAAAATAATAATAATAATTGACCATTAAATAAAAAAGTTATTAAAAATTCAACCCATATCGGTCGTTTTGCGTCACCCTGTATCTATGCAGTATTTACTCATAAGTATTTATGCAGTATTTACTCATAAGTATCTATGCAGTGCACATAATTAGAAACATCCTGTATATTTGAAAATAATAAAATTAAAAAAAAAACTGAAAGCTGTTATAAATGTATAATATTGTATAGAATTTCCTCATACGTTATTAGTTATTATATTTGTGTAATATTTTAAAATACAAAATACTTGAAAATTTAAAAATTTATAATAGTATAATACAAATTCAAATTTTTTAAGTAATTTTGTGTACTGGAAATCAACCAAATTGAAATTCAAAAAATTAAATAGCAAAACATTAAAAACAGACAAATTCGGTAAATTAACAAAAATTACATAAGATACATTTTACAAGTATTATATTATAAAAGGGTACGTACTTATTTACATGTTAAAACACATACATATTTTATATTAAAGAGAATGTATGTAAAATGTCAGTGTCAGTACATTTATTTTGTAATATATAATGTTACAAAATTTTTATTGTATAATGTCTATACTGTAGAATGTAGATTGTTAAATTTCATGTACATATTATCATGTATTAATAGTCCTCATCTAATACAGTAAATATATATCTGCAGATACTTAAATAATTTACAATTGCCAAGTATGATTACGTACAAAATATTATATTATTTTCATTTTATTTTAGTTTTTATTTTAAAATATGTTAAAATATAACTTGTTTTGTTATTAAAGCTGCTTCAAAAGGAAATGTATATATGTATTAGTAGCTTGAAACGTATATTTTAAAATTAGTAAAGAGGAGTATATTTTTTAAGTAATGTAATAATTATCTGAAAACATTCTAATTAAAATTACAAAAATTATAGCCAAATATTGAGGTTTAGCTGATTAATTTACAGACTGATATTTTGTTAGATGTACTTGTGTTAAATACAAATGTCAAAACTGTATTGTATGATATAACAGTACTGCGTCGACAGATAATGTGCTCTTACATATGTCGTCATTTAAAGTTTGAATTTAAATATTTTCCAACAGATTATTAAAATTAGCTTGAAAAATAATTATTACTTAAGTTTTTTTTTACTAACAACATTTGAAATTAATTGAAGATTACAATTAACTACAATTGTCAATTTATTAACAAGCCAAGGTTTATACCATAGGGACATGTTAGAACAGGAGGGAAGATATTGCACACATTACTTTCTTATAATTAAAATTGACTTTAATGAAATAGTACAAGGCTTTGAAGAAGATCTTAAATTTGAATAAATACGGCATCTTTTGTTATATGTTTTTTTTTGTATCTGTGAGTTATATTATTCAATTAAATTTTTTGAGCAGAATGATATCAATGTTTAGCAAAATAATAACTTTATAGATCTAGAGTAGTGGTTAAATATAAAAATATTTCAATTTAGGTAAATGCATTTAAGTAAATGCAAGTTTTAAACTTTTCTGAGCTACCGTGTGTTTAGAATTTACATCTTTTTATGCAATTTATATTAAAATTATTCAAATTTTCAATTTTTATTATTAAAAAATCTTTTTAGAAAACTAGATATTTTCTGATAAATGATATTGAGTACCTTTCAATTTTTCTATTTTTCGCTTTATTTCTTTATAATTTCTATATTTATATGTATGTGTGAATATATTCAGGACTTATAAATGAAAATTAGTTGTACTTATTTATTTTTTTTGAAAAATTAATATAATTATTGTAAATAGTATATAGCGTTTATTTTTCGTAAATAACATTTACTTGGTATGTAATTAGCAAATATTATAAAATAAAAACATAAGCTACAGATTATTAGTTTTATTTTTATTTATATGCTGTTTATAATTTAATTTTAAAAGAATTTGAATAATTTTATAACATTATACACTGTTTAATATACATATGAATATATTTTATATAGGTTGTGTACAAATATAATTGTTGAACAAGATTATAAAGTAAATTTATTATAATTAATTATTTTCAGAAAATCAAGCCGTTTTCAAATTTAAATTACTGGTAAATGACATTGGCTCTTCCATCTATTAAAAGTACTTGATTACCAAATTTTTTTTTAACAGTTAGTTTTCATAACGGTTTTTTTTTAGAAATGTCATTGCATATTTGTCAGTTTTGTCAGCCATTTATATTTATTATTTTTTATTAGCTTGGAATTAGAGAATGTAGAATTGTAATAATTAAAAAGTAATAATTAAAATATTAAATTTATTAAATAAAATTACGAAATTTAAAAAATAGATTTAAATTTTTACTTTACTTTCAGTTCACTGAGTCAAAAATGAATTATGTTCATTTACTTAATTTGTTTACATTAAATGTCACTTTAATGCTTTGAACGTTTTGCATTGTTCTTGAAAATTTTGATAGTCACGTTTTTTGACATTTGTAACTTAGATACTGCGTCATAGCTATGCTCATTGTTGATAAGTATAATCATGATATGCTATTTGTCAAATAGTGTTAAAAATATTATTAGTTGGTACTCAGTGCTTATTAAATGTCTCAGATAGTAAGTTATCATAACACTGAATTTTTGACAAGTATTTAATTGTAAAATGATCTGTCAAGATCTTAATATTGTATAACATACATTATAATTCAATATTATAAAATTAAATAAAATATTTACTAAAATTTAAATTGGTTCAAAAATCACGTTGAAAGATAGAATTTGAAACAAATTTTGTAAAAAAAACGATTTGCTTCGGTTGTATAGAAGTTAGACTATTTATTAGTAAAATTTGTTTCACTTGTTAAGTAATCTGTCGTTTAGGTATTCATAGTGTTATTTATTTTGAAAAGGTTATAATTTATTAATATTATTAATGAACTGAATGCTGACTATCTAAAGCAAAACCCACATTAACTTATTGTTCAAAATTAGTTTTTAATTAACTTTTTAATATCAATTTAAATTATTTAATTAATAAAAAAATAATATGTCAAATATTTTAGTTAATTTGAACCACTAGCCATTCTTTTGTATTTTAATTTTATAATTTTTTTTTTTGTCATAATTATTTAAATTTATCTAATTAGCCAATTTTTCCGCAATATTATTTTGAAATTTAAATTGTGGATAATTTTTTGTTTAATTTCTATTTCATAATATATTTTTAAATAAATTTTTTTTGCAAAGATGTAAAAATTAATTTATTTTACTTTGCTATGAAATATTTAATATATTATTATTCAAAATATTTAATTAAATTAATATTAAGGGTTTACAACCAAATATTGTACGCCGAAATCGTATGTGACAAAATCTTGATTCTTTTTCCATAATATTTTTTGCAAAATGCTGCAACCTTAAAGCTATATTACACATGAAACATTAATATCACAAGAATTGTATGTGAATTCGGAATACGTATTTCATACAAAAAATCTTACATATATCATATATAGTAAAAACTTTACAAAAAACGGCAACCCAGCTTTTGAACTCAACTTTTAAATCCCTCCTAATGCGCAATATGATATATATTTTGTAAAAGACGAGAAGCTCTGGCTCCGAAATGTCTTTTTGTAAAAGTTGTTAAGTTAGTTTCCAGTTGAATAAAAAGTTACAAAGTCACATATACATTTAAACATATTTTGTTAAAGACGAATAACAATATTTTAGAATCAAAGTCCTCGCTTATTTTAGGTTAATAGCTTAAAAAAACATACAATTTATTTTCCTTTCAAAAATATTTTGCAAGATTTTGTCCGTGAAAGATTTTGTGAAAAAAAATAAATTCAAAATTTTGTAGTTGGTTGATTTTGGCGTGCAGGTTTGTGACCAGCTACTTAATCTATCTATATATATAAAAGCGAAAGTTTGTTTGTTTGTTTGTATGTTACGAATAGACTCCTAAACTGCCCAGCCGATTTTCATGAAAATTTGTATAAAGGGGTTTTTGGGTACGGAAAGAATCATAGGGTGGTGCAAGTATTTAAATTTTTTTGTTCTAAAATGAAAACGGTTAGACCAATTGACTTAAAATTTTGTATACGTGATGCTTTTTGAGAATTGAGTAGACACTGTTAGCAGTTTTGGAATTTGTTAACCCATGTCGGCCCGATGGTTGGTCAAAAAAAATTTTGGGTCCAAATTTTTTCTGATTTTACGAAATACTGCTTTGCCTAAAAAGAAAACTGGAAAAAAAATTTTGTTGAGTTGCATTAACCCATTGAGGCCCAACAGCTTTTTATAGGTTTTTTCATTAGTTTACTCTAAATTAGAAACGGTTTGACAGATTTTCTTGAAATTTTGTATACGTGATGCTCCTTGAGAATTGAGTTAGCACTATTAACAGTTTTGGAATTTGTTAACCCATGTCGGCCCGATGGTTGGTCAAAAAAAATTTTGGGGTCCAAATTTTGTCCGATTTTACGAAATACTACTTTGGCTAAAAAGAAAGCCGCAAAAAAAATTTTGTTGAGTTCCATTAACCCATTACGGCCAAAGATGGGTTAATCAATATAATTCAATACGTTACTCTAAATTAAAAGCGGTTAGACCGATTTTCTTCAAATTGTATGCGTGAAGCACCTTGAAAATGGAGTTGAGCCTATTAACAGGCTTGGTGTTTGGTAACACATGTCGGTCCTACGATTGGTAAAAAAAACTTTGTGGAAGTAAATTACGTCCAATTTTGGAAAGTAGTTAGTACTGCTTTGAATTCCAGAAAGTTTCAAAAATTACTAGAATAGTCCTAGAAAAATCGTTTTAAAAAAATTTCTTTTATGCATGTTAAAATTAACATTTACACCATGTGTAATTTTTGTGTTAACTTTTTGCAGTAACATCAACTGAGAGGCGCACCGGGTATTAGCTAGTATAAAATAATATTAAACTAATATCGTTTTATTTCCTATAATTCATTTTATTTCTTATAAAAGATCTGTTTAATAATTTATACTAGTTTATTAGATCGCCAACCAGTATCACTGTACGGGGTTCATCCGGGTAGTGTTGGATTTAACCAACTAAACCAAATTTGGAATGGACCTTGGGTAAAGGAAATTAGAATTAGGATTTGGGAATTGGGATTATGCTGGATAAAAGAAATAATCAAAGGAGAAGTCATGAAGAAGACGTATTATCATATGCTTTCCCACCCCCTTACCTTCTTTTCTTCGAATTACAATACTGCACTACTAAATACGGTATTAATCTTATTATTCTATTTGTATATGCTACTTATACTATCCTTATACTACTAACAAGACCTATGATTTTTTGGGATCTCTTTTAAACATTCCCACTTCCCCCAGTAAAATCTGTTGGCGGTCTTTTAAAATGAGTTATAAGTTATGGATTAAAATTAAAATTATAGAAATGAAAAAAAAAATTAGTGGAAAATCTTCTGAATTTCAAATTAAAGCGATTTATTAACAAATAATCTCCATCAGTTTTAAATTGATAAATATTTTAAACATAATTTTCTTTAATCAGATTTAAAATTAAAATAATTAAAATATAAATAAAAAAAAAAAAATATTAAATATAGATTTAATGATTAATTTTTTGCAAAAATCTGATTTTAAAATGAATTTTTTAATTACAATAAGTATAAAGTAAAATTAAAAAAATAAATTTATTTTCATCATAATTCTTCTGATATTATCGGTAATTACAAGCCCATGTTTAATTCATTGTAAAATTATCGTAAAAATTAAAAATAAAAAATTGAAAAGTTTTTCCAGGTAAACATTTTTATTTATTACGATTAATTTTGCAATTTACATTTCATCAGTTTTGATGAAGCCTGATGATGGTAGGTATATCTACAATGTAATTAAAAATTCATTGGTGTCATGTAAAAAGTGTTATTTTTTTTTATTATTTATTTATTTTTTTTATTATAATTGACACTTATGTTCTAGCTTCATTTAATTATATTAACAATCATTTTATTATAAAGAAAAACTCAAGTTTTTATTGAATAGCAATTTTAGCACATTTTCAAAAGATGTTGAAAAAATGTGCCTCTATAGTTCCACTCTGTTCGCTCGTCCGTCTAGCCGTATGTTTTTTTTTTTTTTTTTTTTTTTTTTTAAGCGCTAACTGTTCAACTGTTAGGCTAATAAGCCTGTCTATACCATAGGTACATGTTGGAACAGGGGGTCATATTATATTCGTGTTATTAGAATTGGTCTTATTGAATTCCACATACAATTTAAACATGAGATAGTACTAGGCCTTATAACATGTAGAAACGTCTTAGATTTTCAATATTTACAATTCTATTTTTTGTTTATATTGTAATTTTTTATATTTTACTTATATGGTATTCTATATCTGCGAGTTATATTATGTAATTAAATTATTTGTTTATATTTTGCATTTGTTTATATTTTTATATTAAAGTATTTTTTATTAAAGATTTATAATTATTAATTATTGATTATGCCATTAATTTGAACCCAATGGCGAATGGTAGCTGAGTCGAGTCGAAAACCAGAAAAGTTTTTTCACTTTCACTAGAATTCGAACCCGGGTCCTTCCGCATGAAAGGTCGGCACTCAACCACTGTGCCACCCAGCTGTAAAAACTTTTACACCGTTTGAAATAGAGAAAAGAATTTTTAACTGCGGGTAGGTATTGCAAAAAAAATAATGTCATAGAAGTACTATTTTCGGTATCTCGGTCCGTTACAGAACTGCAGCCCTTTAAAATTTAAAAAAAGCCCTATATGTAAATTTTTATAATATCTATAAGGTACATTTTGAATCAGAAAACGGTGAAAAATAGCTGATGTTATAAGCTTTACGGGTATAAAAATATATCGTACAAATGTATAGGGTTGCCATACGGTACTAAAATTAACCGTTATGCAAAATACAGTTTTTTGCAAATTTTTTGGCCACCCAAAAAGATATGAATGACTTAAGCTGGAAATTTTAAATTTGTTAGACGCATAGGAAGAATTTAGATCTCCAGAAGAAATTGGAGTCACTTAAGATTTTTTTTTCCCGACCTCTGTTTTAGAGCTATAAGGGGTCGAAAATTGAAAGATTTCTATTTTTAAGCATCTGTAACTTAAGGCTCCAACAATATATTCTAAAATATGTTAAAGGCTTTTCAAAAATTTAAAAGAGGTCCTTAAAATTAAAAAAAGTGTTTCTTAGTTTTAACAAATTTTGCTTAGATAATTAATATCTAATAAAAATTCTAATTTTTCTTAGAAGCCACAATTTAAATTCTAGAATCTGAAAATTTTGGGCGGAGGCAGTTGGTGTTAAATCCTCGAGAATTACATAAGTTTGCTTAGTAAAAATTTGGGAACCTTTCCCATTGAAGGACTATTAGGACTTAAAATTTTCCAAAAGTAAATGTTAACATTGAAGCTCCAACATTATATTTCGATACTCGTTGACTGTGTAGGGATTATGTTCTATGATGAAATTGATTTTTATTAATATATATATATATTTTTAAACTAAATGTTTTTTAATTTAGTGTTTTATTTAAAAAATTTTGAAAATCTGCTTTTCCAAAAACTCCCGGTTTTTTTCAATCGCACGTTTAAAATTAAATTGTGCATCATATTATTTATTTATTTACGGTTATTAGTTTACTTTTACAGAAAATAGTGAGGTCCTGATGTATACAATGAGACAATAATGTACAGAGGATGGCCTTAATAGAATATATATGTATAATTACAATTAATGGATGATAGAATTAATTTAATAGAAGATCACTGTAAAACCTGTATGTGTTTATTTTCTAAACTCTTTTAGAATATGAATAATAAATCTTCCGAAGCATGCAGAACTTAGCATTGAGTATCGAATAGGAAAAATAATAAAAAAAATTAATGGACTGAGTTATCAGCTCCCATTACTTATTGTGAATCGTATTACTTTTGAAATATTCCATTTAAAATAAAATTTACAATCGCATGTAATGAATTAAAAGGCAAATTTTGAAAACTTAAGTTAAGAAAAATCCTATTCTTGAAAAGTTGTTGAATTTTTTATAAATAGCAATATAACAAGCACCGTTTTAAGATGAGATATTTAAACGTAATAAGTCAAAAAATTTTATAACAACTGAAATACAAAATAAATACTTTAAAACAATTTTAAAAAATATTTTATATTATTTTTCCATCAAATTTAAATTTAAAAAATATTTTATATTATTTTTCCATCAAATTTTAAGAATCTGTTCCTGTACAGTCCAATTAATTGTTTAATACAGGTTATCACGAAAAATGGCAGAAGGACAGTGATATAGGGCAGATGAGAGAGAATTTTTAAAATTTCGAATTGAATACTAAACTTGCTCCAAAGATCTTAAGATATTCTTAAAAAGGTACACCAGACATCAAGAAATCAATATTGAAATTTGTAGAAATTTTAGACATCCAAAACTGAAGTTGTGATTTTTATTTTTGTTAATATAATTTAAATTAATCGCTTTTATCAATAATCAACTCTTATTTCCAAATATTTTTTTAAAAGTAATAATTATTTATATATTTATTTAGGAAGTTTATTATGTGATCTTTAGCACTCTGTGAGTTGTTGCAATTCTTTAGGAATCATGTCATGCTATCTCTTCACGTATTTACTGGAGCACTCAGCACCGCTCTCCAACATGTGGACATGATACAAAAAAAAAGCTGTTCGTATTTTCAATGATAATAATGTCATAAAACGTCATAATAACATCACTTAAAGGCGTATTTAAGTCACCGTCGAACTGTAGGATTTGTTTGTCTGTTGAAGTATATCTCCTAGGTAAACGGCAGGAGAAATTCAAAATACTATGCCAAAAATCCAACTATACCGTCGTAATACACCCTCAGCAGAAAAGTTTTACTGTAGTGCTTTATCGAACCAGAACTCTAAAATATAGGAACTATTTTATAAGTCACACCTCCGAATTGTGCAATGATTTAGAAAAATTTAAGAAAAATATTAGCTCATACTTTCCAAAATTGCAGTTTCCAATTCAAACCTTGATGGACAGTTATGTCTCATTATTACTCTGTAGCCATTACTATTGGAGCTCCATTTTTTTGATTACAGGGGGAGATTTCTTGAGTGAGTAGGAATCTCACACAACCGGATGGTTTAGTATTCCAGGTGCCTTTTGAGGCTTCTCCTTCCTTAGGAAAAAAATTAATTAATCTAAAAAATCGTAAAAAAAAATCGACTTATATGTCCTGGGTCACCTTGTACATAATATGTATATTTATTTTTTTACTCATCGCATAGGTAATTACCATATTACCATCTATAAAAGAAACTGAGTGGTTTGCATTTAAAAAATGATATACCAAACATAGGAGTAAAGGTACTATTATAGTTTGCTAGCAGAGAAAATTTTTCAATTGTATGGTAATAATTTATTAAATTGCATTTTTTTGTTTCTGTAACATGAGAAACGAAAAACGAAACAAAAAAATGTAAATTATTTATATGTGTTTCCTTTTTTTCTTCATAACAAGAAAAATAAGAAAAAAAAAAAAAGAACAAAATATAATGAAACACCGAAGAACATGATAGTCGCAAATAAAAAGAGACATGGCAACCGATTAATTAAAGTTGTAATATATTATGGCTGCACTTTATAATATTTACGAGTTGTTCTAGAGATTCAAAATTTCACGAATATTTATACAATAAATAAATACAACAATGTTAATGTTAAAATTCTACAAAAGAATTTATACATATTTTATTCTTTGTTTTTTTTTTTTTAATTGTTTCATAAAAATCTTTAAAAATTATTTTTTAGTTTGACAGTCTAACCAATTGCTTAAGGGGTTTTTTGGATATTTGAAACTTAAAATTGAAAAAAAAAAATTAAAAAGTTCTTATCACATTTGTAATCAACAGTTGTTCGAATTAGAGCTCTGAAAAATATGGGAAATCGCTCATATATCACACCTTCAAATTGTGGACCACATTACCATGTATGTTTTCCTATTAAAATGTACAAGAATTTAAAAATTAGTCAACCTAATATCAATTCAAATAAAATTATTTAATTTTCTTTTGCTTTTCCATTCTTTTGCAGCACTATTGTACTGCACAAACTTGAAATACCATTGATTGCATATTTTGAGGATAAAAAGTCGTTATTGCATACTTTGAGGATGGAAAGTCATTGTTGCATACTTTGAGGGTGAAAAGTCATGATTGCATATGGTGAGTATGAAAAGTCATGATTGCATATAGTGAGGATGAAAAGTCATGATTGCATATTTTGAGTACAAAAAATCATTATTGCATACTTTGAGCATGTAAAGTCATTATTGCATACTAGTAGGAAGAAAAGTCATTATTGCATACTTTGAGGATTGCATATAGTGAGGATGATAAATCATGATTGCATATTTTGAGGATGAATTTTTATTATTGCATATTTTCAGGATAAATATTTAATTAAATTTTCAAAACATTAAAAAATATCGTACTTTGTCACTTATTATTGTAATAACGGTAACATTTTTTAATTATTGGCTATTTTTGAACTCGATGATTCGTTTAAGTAATAGGTTTTAAATATTTTTTTGTTTGTTTTTTTTTGTATTATTTCAATTTTAATACAATTCAAGTTGAAACGTATAACGAATAAAACAATGATAAAAATGATTTTGGTAAACAATCAGTATAGAGAAGAAGAGAAGTCATTCAGTTTAATTTTTTTCATTACATTTAGTTTTATTTCAAGTTGTTTAAGTTGTAAACAAATTTTGCATCTGCACGTTTATATCCATTGTTAAATATTGTTACGCTAAATTATATTTTTTTTTTATTATTTTATGGTTTTTTTTTAAAAAAAGAATTCATTATAAAAAGAGTGAATTTTGTAAGACCTTTAATGTTTTTGGATAATAATTACGAGTATTATTTTGTTGTTGTCGTCGTTGTATTGATAGCAAAGTGAATCAGTGGTCGTAAATAATTAAAGTTATATTTTATATTTTACTGTATTATATCTGTTATATTTTTTTTATCACAAGTGTTTTTTAAGTTTTAATTTGTTGTGGAGTGAAAATTTTTTATTTTTTATAAATTTATTTAATTATAATGAGTTTATTTTTGTATTAAGAATATAAATTGTATGTTAGTTTAATTGTAATTACAGAATTATTTATGTTTACTTAATTGGTTATTAATAGTTTTGATTTTTTAATGTGAAGAGTATTTCTGTTCAGTTTAACTCAAAATTTTCTTCAACAATTTAAAATAAATTATAGATTTTAAAACTAATTAAATATTTACAAATTGACTGTGATATTTATAGGTATTTAATTTTTTAGTAAATTTTATTACAGATGTCAAAAATATATAATTTTATTCGAATAATTAAATTTTTTTAAAATTAAAATTGGTAATAAATAATTTTTACTAAAGTTTTGTTTTCCAAAAAATTGCTGGATTCAGAAACTATGAAAAGATTCAGAAAATTATAACACTACACAAGCAGGTCGGGTTCCAAATGTTTTAATCGTTGTTTATAATGTTTACATGTAGTTTTTAAAAAATTTGATACGATTAAAAATGAATATGATGTCAGAAAATAATTTAACAATAGCCAATAACTCAAATACTAAAAAGACTTCCACGACTTTAAAAAGACTTTCACTATAAAATTAATTTACAACAACAATCGCTCAACCAAAGAGATATTTTCCAATATATTCAACAGAGCAGAAAAATACAGAGCTACCACTCAACGTAACGTGTTATTACTCAAAATAAACAAATATAAATCTGATCACTTACAGAAAATGATTATTTCGTTGGTGATAAGAGGTTGGTGCAATGGGGTCCTCTTAAATCATATGCCGGATATTTAAGTGAAAATATATAATGCCAGCGGAAATCTATATGTATGTGAAACTCAAAATGAATTAAAAAAGTTGGCATCACTGATTTTGCAATCAGTACCAATGTCCAATATGTCAGATATATGATTACCGGCAACTTCACTTTTTAAGACAACGTAGACGTGGATGGAAGCTCATATAGAAGTTTTTTTATCAAAAATATTGTATTTTATTTAATTAAAGAAGTCGTAATTAATATGTGTATTAAAAGAAGTTGTAATTAATGAAATTTATTTGAAAGCAAAGTGAAATATAAACAATATTAAATATTAAGTTGAAATGAATCAAAAACGTTGAAATTAAATATTAAATAACGTAATTTTAAATATCATAATTTGTGTTAATTATTATTTCAATCGCAAACATTACCTAATACATATACATATTACCATATAGTGACAGAATTAAAAAGCAAGTATAAAACTGTAATCAAAAAATATCGACTGCTATGCTCGAACTCGACTGCTATTACAGAAAGAGCTGCGAATGCATTCAATGTTAAAATATTAAAAGTAAAAATCAAGTTGCATACTTTTAGGGGCTAATTTTTTTCTTTTCTTAATAAATTCTTATTTTTAGAAATTTATTACAAAAAAATTATTATTTATAAAATACCAAAAAATAATTTAATTTTATAAATTAAATTAGAATTAAATTAAAAATAATATCAAATTATTAATTTGCTTTAAAGTTTACATTGTAAAGAATTAATATCTAAGTTATTATTAATCCAATTAATAATTTTATAAATGAAAACTTTATAAATCTTAATTACTTTATTGTTACCTTTTAATTTAGCTTTGAATTAATTTTAAATTTTGAAGAAAAATATTTAAAAAAATTTGAAATATGTGTTTTTAATATTATTAAAAATTACTTTATTATATTTACTAAAATTTTATTTAATTTTAAAAAGTAAATATTTTTTTATCAATACATTCTTTGTTTACTCGTATTAATATAATATTATTATTTATTATTTTGGCAAATATAACTTTATTCTTAATATTTTTTTATATTATATTATTTTTAAAATTAATCTTTCTTTTAAATTAAATTTGTGTGATTCGATTTTTTGATCGAATATCTTAATGAAATTAATTTTATTATAGAATATTTCTATTTTAATATAATACTTAAATTAAATTATGTATATTATAAATTTAACTCTATTGATATAGTTATTAGAATTTTTTTTTCAATGTACAGTAAAAGTCAGTTTTCTTGATGCAATTTCATATATATTAGATTCTAATAGTTTTGTTATATATATTATTACTTTAAATTCTTAAATCAAATTGATAGAGTTTAACTTTGACCTCAACTTATAATGAGTAACAGAACTTGAAAGTGTATTTGGATGTTTCCATAACCATAATATTAAATAACGTAATTTTAAATATCATAATTTGTGTTAATTATTATTTCAATCGCAAACATTACCCAATACATACACATATTACCATAGGGACAGAATTGAAAAACAAAAAATATTCTGTCATCTGTGTCCACATACTCGGCTGCTATTACAGAAAGAGCTGGGAATGCATTCAATGTCAAAAAATTAAATGTAAAAATTTAGTTGCATACTTTAATGGGCTAATTTTTTTTTCTCTGCTTAATAAGTTCAAAAAGGTTCCATAACCATCCAAATACTTCACTGTAAAAGCAAATCGGATATCCTGGAATAGTGTCTAATAATGGCAAGTCCTTGTAAACGAATGCCTAAAAATAACATGTTCCAAATTTTGGCCAGGAAGAATAAAAAATTAAGAATTATAAAAAATGGCAACACAAGAGCTATGGGTCCAAATTAGATGAGGAGAAGGGAATTGGTCACATTTTAAAAAACCCAATAACAGCAGTCCACTGTTAAGCTTAGTTGATATGATAACTCATTTGGGTCCCAATATAAACACCTTAAAGGCTTAATATTCATATTAGATTATTAAATATTTTAAATTTGTAGAAACAAATAAATATCTATTTTATTGGTGAATATAAGATCAAATATTTCATTGGATTCATGTTAAAGATACATACTGTACTGATTAAGTAATATTTATAATATTTCATATAAATAAAAAATTTTAAAAAGGGACAAAATATATAATATAATAATTTTCTTTAAAATTTAATAGATACATATACTTCAATTATAGAATATTGAATCTTTTTAATAAATTAAATCTTAAATAATAACAATATTATATTTAATATATCTAATATTATATTTATAATAATCAATTTGAATTTCAAAAATGTTATAGTTATTAAATTTATACTATATATATATAGTAAAAATTGTTACTTTCATTGTATAAAAGTAATAAACTTTTGTTTTTTAATCTTAGATAATAATAATTTTGTATATATATTTATATATATGATAATATTTTATAAAATCTGAAGGTATAATTTTATAGAATTAATTTTGTGTGAAAAGAAGGAAATGCTTGTTTAAAAATTAAATTTTTTCTGAAAAACAATGACAAATTTTTGGAAATTTTCTAATCTACATTTATAATTATTGTTATTATTATCATAAAAGTACTGAATTTAATACTTATTATAATTTTAAGATTAATATTGTATTGTGTATAACTAATTGACATAGATACTGACTTAAAATATTCTTTCATTTATTTCCATTATTATATTATATGAATTATTTTGGACTGTAAATTTCTAAAAAAAAAAATTTATTTACTAGAATATAATAGTAAATATGTATATATTGTTTTCAAAATGTTTAAGTAATTTAGAGAATTTGGTAATATAAACGAATAATATTATAGGGTAAATCATAAAATAAATTTTATAGAACTGATACTTGTTATAAAAATGAAGCACAAATTGCTAAAAAATTAATTTTCAAAATTTTAAGAAGAAATTTAATTAATAATTATTGTAATGAAAAACTATTAAGTCTTGTAACTGGAAGTCCTATGAAACTGTTATATTTAATCTATATAATAAGATTAATAAGTGTATAGACCACAAAACTTCTTATCCAATTGACACTAATGCAACAGGACTTACTACAGGAATTTCATTTTGAATCTTGACTGGATTTGAATCTGGACTATATATTTTCTTCGAATTGTAATCCCGTTTTGGGATTTAGGTTCCGTGATTTGTCAGTCTAAATGGTCAGAGTATTTTCTATTGAATTAACAATTAAAATTTACAAATTATTAATTTACGAAAAATCATAAGTTTTTAAAAATGTAATTTTGTTTCAAAAAATTCAAATATATTAGCAATCCATTAAAATACAGGTAAGAAGCGTTTTTTTTTTAAATTATAAAACTTCAAATTGAAATAAAACACATTTATATTAAGATTGAAGCCAATTTATTTTAATTTTGATCTCAGTAATCATTGACTAATTAACATGGCAAGACTTACGCCGCAGCAAAGTTTACAAATTGTTGAAATTCAAATTAATAATCAAAATCAGTGTTCTATTCAATTTGTTTGAAACTATTCGATTTGATCAAAAAATTCAGTGCTTAGTGATGAAGCTTGTTTTTGGATGTACGGCTACGTTAATAAGCATCATTGCCTTATAGGGAGCGAAAACAATCCTCAAGAATTTCAACAGATATCAATACATTCTAAAAAATACACAGTTCATTGTGTAGTTTAAACGCTTGAGCCCCATCGATTCATATTTCTTTAAAAACAAAGCAGAAGATAATGTTACAGTGAATTCGGTGCTCGTTACAGATTGATTATCAAAGATTTTTTTAATCGAAATTTATATTGTATCGACCTGGAATCGTTGGCTTTCAACAAGTTGGTGCTACACCTAATACTGCTACTGCAACAATTGATTTTTTGTAAGATAAAATTGGTTATTACATTATTTCAAGAAATTGTCCAATTATAGGCCTCCAAGATCAAGTGACCACGCACCACTGAACTATTTTTTTTTTTTTGGGGTGATGTGAAGTCATTGGTTTATTCTGATAAATTAGAAACAATAAATGCCTTTAAAGCCAGCATAACCCGTTATATTGAAGAAATAAATCCAAAATTACTCGAAAAGCTAAATTACCAAAATTGATCTGATCGAATGCGGTTCTTCAGAGTTAGTCGTGTTGAAAATGTGCTATATTTTTTTGAAAAGAATCTTTAACGAAATTCTACTAGAAAAATCCTCAAAAAACAAATTCATAATGCACTTCAACTCCTGAAAATCATTCAAAATCTAAAAATTTAATTTAAAATAAAATATTTGTTAAAAACTTTAATATTATTTTAAAATATAATATTAGCTTAAATTTTCTTAAGTTTAATTAAATTAATTTGACATTCAAGGGTTAGTCTTTATAAATATATATGCAAATATTCTCCTAGGACATTATAATAGGAAAATATAAAATCATTTTGAAATAAATATGGATTGCCCTAGTGAAAATGATGAAAAAAAAAAAATAATAATTAATATATAAAATTTTCAAATGTGTCAACTGTTCTATAAAATTTGAAAAAAATTATCTTCTTGAAACATTATGTTTTAAAACAAGAGCTTATTTTCTATTCTATATATATGTATATAGTATACATATATATTATACGTATACAAAAAGTTTTGTTCATTATTATTATTAAAACATCATAATCAGTTACAAATATTTTTTTGAATATGAACAGAATTTTCATACATACTGTTTAGAAATCAAATATTAAGATTGTAAAATTACCCTTATTAAGGATTTTATGCGTTTATGTTACAGTTTTAAAAATATATATATACATATATATATGTACTTCTAATACATATATAATATATAGTAAATACAATTAAGTAAATATATTATAAAGATTTTCTAAATTTATCTGTGTATAAATGCATATACACTTGTTTATAATGAAGATTTAAGATTTACTTAAATTTTAATGTTATAATAATTAAATATAAATATTAACATATGTATATATTATTATATAATACATATGTAGATGTATTTTTTAAAATAATATCTTTTAAAAATAATTATTATTTTGAAGATATAAAAAAAAAAAAAAAGAAATGAAGAAAATTATAATAATTATATTCTCTTATAATATTGCATATCTGTTTTTCCTTAAGGAATAAACCTTTTCTGCATAAATAAATATCTTTAAGATATTAAGAAAAATAATATATAGAAAAAAATAAAATTAAATATAAAACATTTCGTTTCAATGCAGCTTTCAAAAAAGTGAAAGCTATATCAATTTAAAAATAGGGTTAAAAATTTATATAAAATTTTTGAAATAAACTGCATTTAGCCTATAGCTAAAAAATTAGAAATTTTTAATTTATATTAATATTTGAATAGAAACTTTTATAACCATATTTGGCTTATCTTATTGGTTGTAATTCTTTTGTTCCTTTTCGAGTATGCTTTTTTAAGAGCACGATTACTGTAAATATTTAATTTGAGTTCCTAATTTTGGTAAGTTTTTTCCCTTTTCCACTTCTTTGAGAAGTATAGGGCATTTCCCAATTCTATTTAGACACAGAATTCAGATTCTTTTAATAGTTATAGTGACTAAGTGATTCGATAAGTCGGCTGTAGCTATTGTATATAGGATTAAAATTAATCAAATGTAATTTTTGTGCGCCATCTGTTATCTTACACATGAGTTATTTATTTAAAATTTTATCTTACATTACGATATAATTATACAATTTTACGATATTTAGATTTAAACTATTAGATATGATCTAATCGGAATTTAGAATCCGTGACCTTCCACATTCTCTTAACCTCTACAACATAATAACACCATTGGTTAAATATTTTGGTAATAATTGATTCTAAATTGCCGCATTTCAACTTTCATTCATTGATAAAACTCGCAACTAATAAGCTGGTTCATTATGACTAATTTATGAAATTAGTTGGGAGTAATATTTTAAAATAACATTATTGCAAGACTCTGGTTAGTATAATCTGATTAGTAGCTTTCGATATTATTCCCATTTGCCTAAATTATTACAATTGGATTGTATGTCTTATATATTTACAGTGCTTAAATATCATTTATTTTTAAAAAATGTTACCATTATGTCTTTGTATTCTATAAATTCGGCAGTCTCAATTCTGCCGATTTTATAGAATTGAATATTATTCCAACGGCTTACTAATCTTCTTTTATATTTAACTAGTAGGACGCAGCATCTGTTCCAAGAAATTGAAGTTAAGCTTCCTTTCAAAGTTTTCAACGCAAAGCAAGAAGTACAAGTGATGTTCATGTCTGCACGCGTTTATTAAGTAAAATTTTGAAATACGGTTTATGGATACGTTTGTCGTAATTATGGAATCAGTTAGAAAGTAACGTGTTTTCTAAAGTTGGTAATTAATATATCTACGGTTCTAAAAAGTTTAAGAAAAACATTAACGTCCATCTTAATGATATTTCTCCAAATTTTCCTTATATCTAACCTTATCCGCAATTCCAAATTCTATTCCCCCCAACATCCTTTCTCAATCATGATATCGGAAAATTTATATCAAACTAACACATTTGAAGCCTAAAATCAGATTTTATTCTGTGACCAAGCTGTAGCTTATTAAATATTTTTGTTTAATCTCAAATGTGACCCTTTAGATTTTTTACAATAATAAAAAGATGTTTTAAAATTTTCCAAAATAATCGAGATCCCATTATTTATGCCACATCAAAATTTAATCTAAACTTATCTTGTAATATAAAATTTCAAACTTAAAATAATTAAATACATTCAAAAATGGCAACTTTATTAACTTCGCTCTATTTTCAATTCACAATATATATATAAAAATATATACAATCAAACTATTCATGTATACATGGATTTATTTTGTAAAAAAATTGAGAAACACTGTTTTTTAAGGAAATGTCATTTTAAGGAAAAAACCTTCAAAATGTATTCAAATACCAAAAAAAAAAAAGTTGTTGTTCATATACATGAAATAATAAATAAATATGTACCATGAAAATTAATTTTTACGAAATCATATGTATTTGTTTTGCATTATTGTGTCATACTTTAAATATGAAGGGTTTGGTTTATTCTCAAATGAGTAAAACTAAGTTATACGAGTATTTTATATATGTGATATTGAATAAGTACATACATTTTTAGTTTTTAAAACTGTTACATTTTGAAAATTAAAAAAAAAATTAATTATTTTAGAACATAAAACAGATTATTAAAATTAAATTTGTATATGTATTAAAATTTTCAATTTTAAAGTTCTTACATCAGCTTAAAGAACATATCATACATTAAATTTAGTAACATACTTTATTCCTAAAAATTATTTTAAATGTTATTTAAGTGTTCTTATATACGGAATTAGAATTAATATATATATATATTTGATAATAATATAAAATAAATTGTTTCAATATTATAAGAATAATATTATAGCAAATAGATTAATTTTTCTATTTTTCAATTCATTAATTTTTAATTCATAGATTTAAAGAAATTATTGAAAAAATGAACAGTACTTATTTTTGAAATCTTTAAATAAATTCGTTCATATACAAGTATATTGAATATATCCTACTTATATAAATATATGTTGTACATACATATATTATATAAATATTTTAAACGAAATAAGTATATTCTTTCGAATTATCTAAGTGCATATCTTAAAAAATAAATTGTATCCCACAGCACTTTTTATTTCATCTTTTCTTGCTTAGTTTCAAGTTTAATACATTAATTATATTGTATTAATTTCTTAATTTTTTATACGTGTGTGATTTTGTCTTCTTTCATTTTCACATGTATGCGTTTTGAAAAAGTATTGTTGTTTTTTTTTATTTATAATAATATATTTTTAGTTGACTTAATAAAATTTCTTTTTTATGATCTTGCAATGTCATTTTAAAGCACATTTTTATAAAAATTTAATAAAAAAAAAATGTGACTTTTAGGTTGCGTCTGCGTCTGTTCAGGTTTTAAAAAGTTTGACAAAATTTAAAATAAAACAATGAAATTTTAACTACTGGTAATGGAATTAGATAAATTTTATAGAACTATTTTAGCAGCTTTATCCGTTATGGAGCTCCAGCTATCAAAAGTTGGAAAAAGATTTATTTTTAAATTATATTAAAACACAAGTTCTCTATATTTTTAATCTAGTTTCAAACGCTAAACGATACGTCCTGTTTTTATAATGTTTCCTAATATAAATATTACAAATGTATAAGGTTGCCATACTACAGTACTTTAAATAACGGATATGCGAAACTGAATTTTTAAAAAAATTTTTAACCCATTATATATTCCAAACTGTTAAAGTTAGAAATTTAAAATTTTAATTTTAGTTACATATTTGGAAAGAAGTATAAGATAAGAATTAGGAAATGCTGTATGGGGTCAAAGGCTGAAAGTTTGATATTTTTGAACAGTTAAAACTTGAATAATTTTCAACATATTTTAGAAAACATATTAAGAAATAAAAGTCCCAACATTAAATTTTAACATTTTTAACACATTCGCCTGAATTGCAGTAATTCCTCTCATTCATGATTCGAAAAATTGGATGATTTGAATTTGTATATTTGGAAAAATTAAGTAATTTTATGAGTTCGGCTAGCTAAATTAAGTGAAGGTGAATGTGTTAAATAGTTTTTATTAGTTATAAAGTCTCCTAAAAATTGAAGAAAGTTCTACTTAAATTTTTTACGAATTTACTTGTAAAATAAAATTTTCAAAAAATTATATATAAAAATATAAATTTATTTTTTAGTACATTTTTTACTTTAAACCATTTATAGAGCATTTCTAAATTTTGGAAATACACTTTTTTTAACAGTGAGGTTTGCTTTGATTACTTACTTTTTAATTAATATTAAATATATTTTAATTATAATATTAAAACAAATATGTATGACATTAAAGTGAAAATAAGTTAGTTATTTTCAAACACTTCTTTACATAAAATATTATGTTAAAAATTTTGTTATTAACTTAAATTCATGTTGAAAATATTGACTTAAGTATTTTCATTCATTTATTTACTTATTTACTTATGATTTTACATATCACTAAATGATTTTTTTTTTTTTTTGCATTCAATTCAATTTTTTCAATTAATTTTATTCATGATTAGAGAATAGAATAAAAATATAGTCAAACAAAATCGAAATTCGAAAATAAGGGGAAAGAAATTTAATGATGTTTTTTGTATGAATGTTTCGTATTTTAGGCAGTGGTGAAACTTTCGTTGATAAAACTCATAAAATAAAGTTCTTTAGATCTCTGACCTGCTAACACAATAAAATCTTTGTTCAATTACAAATGCCAATTTGGAATTATTTAGTAATTTATCTGAATTATAATACTCGTACATTTATAGATGAAATATATCATTAAACAAAAGTTTAATTCTATGATAAGTTAAGTTACTCTCTTTCTATCTTTGGAACATTTTTGAAAGAATATTCTAAATAAAATAAAATAAAATACAATCTACGTATTTAATTAAAAATTTTTAATTTCTTAATTTATGTATCTAACATTTTTTTACAAACCCATTTTTTTAATACCCAAAACAATTTTTAAATCTTTTAGATTTGTTTAAAAAATGAAAAAAAAAAACAAAAAAGAAAGAGTAAAGGTATAAAAAATATGCTTTTATTGTTTTATGTTTTCTTTCTGACATGTTTCCATAACATTTCGCATCTTTTTCCACTTATTTTCTTAATAATTTTTGTCATTTTATGGGATATAAAATATTTTTGTGCGGTGAAGGTTTTTTATTTGGTTTTGTTTCGTGTTTTTTATTTTACCAAATCATTTTCAGACGTTTATACATTTAAAAAGAATTTATATACGTACAATGTTAAAACCAAAAAAAACAGTCATTATTTTTGTTAAATCTTAATGAGTGTAGAAAATAAAAGAAAATAAAAAAATCCCCTAAAACAAAAAACAAAACCTCATAAAATTTTATAAAACCAAAAACTGCAATTTATCTTTATTAAGAATTTACAAAAAAAAACAAAAAAAAAAGAATTTAAGAAATCACTCATAAATAATAATTTGTATCACAGAGTTGAGAGTGTTATAACGATACAAAAAATTGATTCATATTTAGCAATTCTAGTATAAATTCTAGTTAATTTTGGTAATAGTTTCTTAAACTGTAAAAATCGTTTCAATTTTTCATGACTTCTTGATAATTCATTGGAATTAATAAAATTTAATTTTACCCCTGAAAGTATGCAATATTGTAATTTTCCGATAATATTTAAAAATCTTCGTACCCGTAATGGTTCTAGCAGCCGAGAGTAATACTAACATTACCTAAAAGTTTTATATAATATTAGAAACTTAAATAAAAATAAAAAAAATCTTCTAAATTAGAAAAACAAATTTTTTTTTCAAAATGTCAAAGTAAACTCATATAATCATGTTTTTATTGAAACAGTTCAGACAAACTTTTCGAAATGAAGTTAATCTTGTAATAACAGCATATCAAAATGAACAACAAATAAAATTGGAAAAAAATTTTAACGGCAACTTGTCCTAATATAAATGTATAAAATATACATATTTTTTTTTAAACCAAAACTCACAAAACTTAAGTCAAATTAAATGAAAGCCATGCACGAATGCAAAACTGTCAAAACGTCAAAATACCATTAAAATTCATTTTTTTTCTATGTTTCAGACTTTTTTTAGTTGTTCTGGTTTTTTTTTCCAAACTGTACAATTTATTTTGTAACTTTCTGTTTTTTTAACCAATCGTACAATATAACAATTGTCATTGCGAATGATTTCAAGGTCATTTTTCAAGGACATTATAATCACATATAATGTTAAATGGGATTTATGACTATATATTTAGCAGGGGATTTAATTGTCTAGATGATTTTTAGATAGAGTAATTTGGGGACGAATTTGACCGTTTCTTTAGTAATAAAATAACTATATCTAAAATTTAGTTTTGATTTTGAGTTAAAGTAAAAATTTAAAGAAAATTGTAATAATTAAAATCTTACCCAAAAGTAATTAATTTAAAATAATAATTTAAAGAAATAATATTGTAAGAGTGTATTATTAAACACAATCTTTACATCTTAATAAGGTGTCTGGAACAAAATAATAAACAAATTAATAGTTCCGAAAAGATATTTATTTCGGAACAAAATATAATATTGCCCCGATTAAAAACAACATGCTGGAACTTTATTCAAAACCAATTTTTATAAGGTTCTCTTTGGAACTTCCGATGTAAATAAAGTTTTCTACACAATACAATTTTACAATTATTTGAAAAATCAGCCCTGGAATCCAGTAGTCGGACTACCATAAAAATATCAAAAATAATCACCTTTTGATCGGAATACAAGTTTTGAATTACATTGTACAATTAAATAATTTTCCAAAACAATTAAAACTTTTTTAAGAGTTCCCTTAAATTTCGTCCGAAAAATCGATAGAACTTAATTTTCTTATTACAAATTTATAAGATGCAAATGTGCACTACGTACTGTGCATTAGTGTTCAGAGTTTTACAAATCTTTCAAATATTATTATAAGTCCTTGAGGTAGGAGAATTGAGTGTAAATTCAGTACGAGTACGAGTGAATGAGCTTTTTTTGAGATAAATTAATGAATTTAATTGAATTGAATTACAAAATAATTTTATATAGTGACTGAAAACTACCGAGTCCTCAATCTTACCTTCAAATATATAGAGTCTCTGAATAAATACATCTTTAAGAGCTTTATAAAAATAAAGGTGGGGACAAAAGGAGCTGCAAGTTTCTAATTAAACACATCTTAACTTTTTTAAGCAAACTGGCTGTCAGTTATTTGTCAAATTAATTAAAATTGGCTAGACAAACATTAAACTTCATATGGGAAAAGCAAGACTTAAACTTTGTTTCACTTAATTTTATTTTTTTTTCAATCTTAAATTAGGATTACTCCTTAGAATAAAATTATTATTATTTCTTTTATTTTTAATTTAGTTTTTTTTTCTACAATTTTATTTTTAAAAACAAATAACTTTATTTCAAGACAAATATGTTTAATTTAAAAAATACAACAAATACTCAATTCCAGGGTACAGAATTTGAGCTGCAAGGGTACAGAATTTGAACGGTACAATAAAAATAGGAGAAAATCCCAAAAAAAAATACAATAAGAAAAAACCCATTAAATTACCCGACAAAATATTGCATGAAAATCCTTTTTCTTTTTTTTTTTTATTGTAATGACACCACCTCAACGAACATAAAGACACCAACTGTTATATTATACTACTTTTACCCACCACATTATCATCATCTTCACCAAAAACAGTTTTCAAATGATGATCAAAGAAATAAATATATATTTATTTATTTTTACAGTTATAAAAAACAAAAAAAAAAAAAAAGTAAAACAAAAAATTGGTTAAAATAACGGAAAAAGATTACAACATATAAATATAACGGTACTTACATGCTTTTTTGTATGTTGTATTGCTGCGTTATGTTGTTGATTCAATTTGTTTTTTTTTTTTTTTCCTTATATTCATATGTGTCTGCTTTTTATTTTCTTCATTTTTTTTGTTTTTTTTTTTCATTTTTCTTATTGCCTACGTCAGAATCATTTCATTTAATATGTATTTGTAACAGTAGAGTAGTAAAAATAAAAATGTCGTAATAGTTGTAAAATTGTCACAATTTTGCATCTGGGTACCATTCATAATAACCCATGGTGATAAGGGTGATGGTACAACAGCAGGAGGTTGTTGTGAATTTCTTGCTTTTTCATAACCATTTCTTGGTGGTGTGTGTGGCGTATGAACTGTTTTTTTTTTTTATTTTTTTTTTTTTTTTGAAAAAAATTAAAAAAAAAGTTTTATATTAGAGAGAATAAGAAAACATGATAATATAAAAATACAAGTAGATACTGAACAAAAAAAATTTTGACAATTTGCAAAAAAAAAAAACAACAACACTGAAAGAGTAAAGAGTATAAAAAACACATTAAAATAAGTACACGAGAAGAAAAAAACAAGTAAAAAAAATGGCGCGTAATTACAGTAAAGAGAGAAAATGACAGTACAAATAGTATAAGATTACATTTAAAAAATTTAAATTGAATGCAATGGTTTAAATTCACAATTTAAAAACAAAAAACTTAGAAATAAATCCAAGATGGATTGTATTAGCTTTTCTTCTTGAATAATGTGGTTTGTATTAAAAGGTCTCATTATTATGTATGGGTCCTATTCTTTGGGTCCTCCTTGTAATCTTTTTTCGTTATTTTAACCAATTTTTTGTTTTACTCCTCCTCTGCCTTGGTCAAATTTGGACCAACTGCGAAGCCGGTCTTTATTTTGACAAAAAAATCATTTACATCAAATTCCACTGAAATCGGTTGAGATTTTGATGAATTATTAGAAAAATTTTGGAGGCTCTAGACTCCATGATATTAGAATCAATAGGTACCAATCAATAGTCTATATACCATATTTAAGCTCATTTCGATGGTTAGAACTCGAGATTTCTCGAAAAGTCTAGTGTTTTCGTATGGAAGCCTCCCGATCCCATAACCCGATTTAGTCCTAACCTAACTTTGAATGTAACAAACTGCAAAATCTCAAATGACGAAATGACAAAATCTCAATCTGAACAATGAAACTTCAAAATCATATATTTTTAAAGTCAAAAAAATCATCAAAATTGAACAAGAGTTTTTTTTAAAAAGGTAAAAAGGTTTTTTTTTTTTAAAGTTTTTTTTAAAAAGGTACCAGTGTCAAAGGTACTTCTTTTCAGGCTATAAATAAATTAATTTTTTTAATAATATTATATAAACGCTAACGCATTTCCTTCCTTTCTATCCCAATTTGTTTAATAGACTGTCAAGACAATATTCGAATTGAATTTCGTTCTCAAATAGTAAATTGACGTTTAAAACTAGAAATAGAGACAGTGCATAGAGACAATTTGTAAACGCCAGGTAATGAAAAAGCTCAAGGTTCCTAAAAGCTTTTTATTTAATTCGAAGAATTAGACAGCAGATCTTCTTATTCGAGACAAAAAGGCTTGAACAGTAAAAAATTTTCTTATTTTGTTCTGATTCAGCTACTATTATTTATTATTGAATTATAATCAATTGAAAAACCTAATTTATAAAACAAATTATAAAATTTATACTTATAACTCACAGACATTAAAGTAAAAAACAAAAATACAAAAGTCCCTGAGTAGTTGGAAGGTAAGAAAATACAAACTAATATTAAATGTACAAAAAATTCAAAACTAATGCTCTTTTGAAAATATCAAAACCCAAAGCCCGCAGAAATGCACTCTGAAGAAAAACTGTAGAAGGTTTGTCAGAATTTGTAGTATGAATATGTGGAAAATGTGGATTTTACTTGTTATTGCTCAAAATGGAAACTTTGAAATAAATTAATTTATAAGTATAGTAAGTTGGTTGTGGTTGATTTTCATGAATTAGATTTGCTAATTAATCTTTAATTACTTATCTTTAATTTAATTTAATTACAAATATAGATTATACTTTTTAGAGATTTTCTAATCATTGTTTCACTTTCACCTCAAAATAACATGCTATCAAAAGTTTAATTATTTTTAATTTTAAATTTGAAGTCCTTAACAATTGAGTTTTTTAAATTTTTGGAAGAGTACAGACTGCATGGCTACCACCTTTTTCTAAAATATAAATAAATATGTTATGTTCTTTTTTTTAAAATTTTTTCTGCACTCACAAAATTCAGTTTAGAAAACCAAAAGTAAAATGTTTTAAAAAAAATTTAAACTTTTATATATTAAACATGAAGCAACAACGTTTTTCAAAAAAAGAAAAAAACAGAAAACAAAAACTATTTGATAAAAAAAGTTAAATTTTAAGAGAAAATAAAAACTGTTAGAAATAAAGGTAGAAAACAGAAATGGAAATACAAATAGTATAAAAAAAAATTAAGTAAAAATATACTATTTTCAAACAAGGGCAAAAAATTTCGGGACAAGCGAAAAAAAAACTTTTATAAACAATCTGCATGTGCAAAAATATTTAAAAAAAAAATAAATAGAATATTGTTTATTCAAAACAACTTAGTGATACCAAAGAATAGGTAAAGAAAAGGTGAAGTAGTGGTAAATTTTGTATCAGGTTTTTTAGTCTATTCCACTAAACGGCGGAACGTGTCATGTACACGTTCTGCGATAAATTTTTAAAATAATCAACGAATATTGACAATTTAAGTTTTGACAGTTAGCTGCAAGTCACCTATTGCGAACATGTTGCAGAGAAATATTATTTTAAAATATATAAAAAAACTTGTCAAAATAAAACGCACTCAACATCATTCCAGTAACGTCATCGCGTAACGTTTATTAGAATACCAGATTTTAACAAAATATAGCCAGTTTCTAACATTTTGAGGAATGAACATTGATTTTATTTATAACTAATTATTTTTAGATTTTGGACTATTGTACTATTCAATTTAATAAGCAAGTGTACTAAACTTTTGTTAAATACTAAAATGTTTGCGATTATTAACCTGATTTCCTCATTTTAAATTTTAAATTTAAAAAAAAATGCCATTTTTCGACAACATTTCGAATATAGAATTTTATGTTTCTATTTAATGTTTTTTTCCATTTGGATTTTAATGCAAAACTAAAAAAAATATATGCGAGTATATGTATTCTAATTTAATCAACCAACTTAAAAAATATTTTAAAAACTAAAAAAGCAACTCTATGCTCGCATTTAAATATAAATTCTGTCGTTTCTGGGACTTTTGTTGTGTATTTAATGTAGGCAAATTAACAAAAATTGAAAAAGAACATGAAAAACAATTAAGTGGTATGAATATCATATGATATTAAAATCTAGTGGATATTTAGTGTATTTTGAGTATTATATAAAAAGTATACTTGACTTTAAATTAGTTATCGTATATTTTAAGGATTTTTTTTAAAGTGGGTAACTAATAAAAATAAATAACTTAAAATGTATAATATTTTATTTAATATTGAATATTTTATTTGTAAATAATGTTTTTTAAAACGGAGGTTATTTTGTACACACTACATTATTTAAGTGTTGAATAATCGTGTTGAATGTGGTAAAAGACCTTGCCGACAAATTATAAAACTAATGAAAAACTAATTTGAAATTTCCGAGACTATTTTAACATTAAGTTACACATTTTCTGACATTTACTAGAAGCCTCAAATCACTTCATGAATGTCATTTGACTCTGTTTCAATTGACTTGATATATAACTTTCATATACAGTTAAATATATATATGTATATTGGTGACCTTCAATGAAACCTTGCCGAATAAAGCCCCATTCTTAGCGTAAGATCTTATTTTTTAATCAAAAACAATTTTAATGTACAATTTTTAAATAGGGTTCCCCCTTCTACAAAAATATTTATAAATATGAATGTACCAGATTCTGACTTAAAGTAGAAGAATTTTAAAGTTGAATTAAAAAAACCGAGTATGTATTCCTTTTCTGTAATTTTTTTTTTATATTTATATGAGTACCAGTTTATATAAGTTTTATAGTTATTTAAAACAGAGCTGTGTAATTATCAATTATTTTAGTACTTAAATAGTTAAACGAGTAGCAGTACCGATACTGGGAAAAGTAATCAGTAAAATACTGTTCCTGATACTGGAAAAAAAAATAAGTACGATTAAAAATACTCGTACTGGTACCCACAAGTATTTTTGCAGTATCAACCATTACATTCCAGTATCAAGCAGCACATTAAGTAGGGTTTAATAACATATTTATAAATATTTATAGATTTTAAAAGGTTTTATTCCTGCTCTTTTTAAATTCGATATCAATTAAGTAAATTATAACTGGAAGAATACTGGTGAGTATTACTATCAATATTTTTAATTGTAATTATATATTTTTCAGTACCAGTACTAGTTTTTGAATTTTATTTAATATTTTTTTCAGTAACGATACTGGTACTTGACAAGTACTCGAACTTGGAAATTACTACCTCTAATACAAATAAAACCAATACAGTAAAGCAATGAGTCAAATGACACCACAGGAAAGCACTCTTAAGTACACAGGAAAGTACTCTGAAGTACTAACAATATTTATTAGTCACACATTAATTATAAAATTTATCTGAATCTCTCCCATTTATAAAAGTTTTAAATAATTAGATTTGAATAAATTGTTTAAAAATTCTTTCTTTCATAATGCCATTAATTCTTCCTTATCATAAAACTAAATTCATCCCTTATATATTTAATCTAATAAATTTTGCCAGTGTTTTCCCTAAAAAAAATCTAAAAACACTTTCTCTTCATTACAAAAACAAAAAAAGCTCAAAAAACTTTTAATTTATGTCTTAATTTATTTAAAATTACAACTCTGAAAAATTCCCATCCGATTTATTCAAAATAAAAAAAAAACAACAAAACAATCAAAACAAAATTTAACAATAAACTTTCCTTGTAAATATTTCTAATAATCTCCTGTAAAACATATCCTCTACTAATTCGTTATTACTCTTTCATCTAATTTAAACACAAACACATAAACAAAAAAAAAACACCAACTAATACAAACACAAAAATACCAACTATTACAAAAAAACAAACACAGAACTAACAAAATTAAAACTAAAATCTCATTTTCAAAAAAAAATAATTTACAAATTTCAACATAAATGAATAATATTCCTCATGAATGGAAACCTCCAACTGGTAAAGGAGGAAAAAAACAGAGAAGTAAAAAACAGACACACACAACCTTACACAAAAAAAAAACAGTTATTCCTGACAAAAGTACAGGAACAATAAAGCAAATTAAAAAATAAAAAACTAAAAAGACAACTTTTGACATTTAAATTTAACCCGCAAAAAAATGAACAAGAAAAAAAACCCCCAGAACCAAAAAGTTTCCACGTCGAATTAGAGAATACATTTTGTTCCGCATTTAACCCTATGATTACCAAAGTACAATATGAAAAGAAAAACATCAAAATAAACTTTTAAATAATTTTATTTTGAACCTTTTAGAATAGAAAAGCCAGAAAAAAAACGAGCAAGTGTGTAGTAGAGTAGACTGTGTCAATTCTGAGATACTCGTATGATAGTTGGATGGACATTATATCATCCGGTTAATTACTTTCGACAAAATTTGAAATACAAAAATTATTAGATTACGTAACAAAAGCAAATATATATTGAAGGGGAGGTCTTTAATCCTCTTCCACTGATAAAATCTAAAAGTGTTAACTGGCCTTTAATTAGAATTAAAAATCCTTTTCCAATACATCGACTACATTTTATTCAGACGTTGGCCATTAAAGTTAACTACCATTGGCAAAATTTCAAACACAGCTTCATTAGGTATAGAGTAATGCTCATATAAAAGATTAAGTTGTATGACAGCTACCCAAACCCATGGACCAAAATGGCTGTATTTCAATAGCGATGACGGATATTGCATAAAAAAGAGTTTGTGAAAATTTCAAATTTCTAGCTCCTTTATTTTCTGAGTTATCATAAGGACAGACGGGACAGACGGACAGATGGACGGACACACATAGCTAAATCGATTTACTTTTCGAATCTGTTCCGATCCATACTTTTGAGTCTGTATCTAATCGCCCTCCTTCTCTGCGTCTCAAATGTAATGGTAAATTTAGTATACCCTTTTGACCTATAGTCATGCGGGTATAAAAACCATAAAAATACAAAAAAAAACAATCACAAAAGACAAATGACTTAAGGTAAAAAGCAAAAACACAAACCAACACATACAAAAAAAACAAAAAAAAAAAACACAAACAAAATAAAAATTCAAAAGATCAAAAAATCAAAAAGCTTGCTAAAAATACTTTCAACTTTTTTTTTTCTTTTAATTTCTTTTTGTCCAACTTTTAACCTCGAATTGAAAACACTATTACTAATATATATGTGTATATAACTCAACTACAAATACATACATACTTACATGTACGTCATACATTAAAGCAAAAAAAAAAAAACAACAAAATAAAAATTGTAAAAACTTACCTTCCGGATAGCTATTTAAGATTTCATTCTCCAATATATGATTTGTAATTGCGGTCTCTTTAACTCTTACGACTTCGTTAATGTTTTTATTGTGATTTGTAACAGTTTTACGACGTGCTTTCGGTGTTGTTATATAGGGTGTTGGTGTTGTTGTTGGTTTTGGTGGTAATCGAAGTTCTGCAACAAATTATGTCAATTTTTAAATTTACTGTTTTTCATTTATTTTACAAATGAAAAAAAAAAAAAAAATTCTCAAAATAAAAACAAAAAAAAAAAACAATGAAAACTCACAAAAATAAAAAAAAAAAATTTATTTAAACTAACTGTATATTGAGTGTGAAAGAGAAAGATATAATATTGAGTAATAGAAAAAAATAAATGAAAAACTAAATTGGTGAAATTTAGTAATAGAAAATAAGGAAACATATATATATATATATATAAATATATATTTAAAAAGGGAAGAACAATTACTTTCAGGGTATATATATATATTTGACTTAAGGTATATATATATATATTCTTTATTTAGAAAATATAAATACAATTATTTGTTTTTTTATTTTAACTTTGCAGATCTGGACTTACAATTCTGGTGTAATGACTTCTATCGGGTTACAAATATACAATGTATATATACAATTGTATTTTGTGTGATTTATTTTGTTTTTGTTTTTTTTTTTTTTTTATTTATTTTCATAGAATTATGTGAATCAATGAACTCTTCTAAATAACCCAAAGTAATAAAATAGAATGTAATACGTATACATGTATGTATAAGATATAAATTATTATGTACTGGGATACCTATACAGATTAATAGTACTGAGTACTGTATTGTTTCATGAACTGGTTGGTTTTTTTTTTTTTGAGGTGAAGTAAATCAAAAAAAAAAAAAAAAAAAGTAAAAGTGTTTCAGTTGGAAAAATGAAAAGTTTTTTGTTATTCAGGTGAAAAAAAAAATATAATGAAAGCATATTGCATAAAAGGTAATTTCAATCAGTTGATTGGAGAAGTTTTTTTTTATGTGGTGTTTGTCTGTTCTTGTGTTTAGTCTGAACTTAAGATTTTTTGGGAGTTTTAATGCTTTTTAAATAGAATTTTGAAAAAAAATACAAATCTTTTGAAGACTCATAATAAAATGCTCAATTGAATGCAAAAAAATTGGATAACATTTCATCAGATTAGTGCAATCGTATAATAACAACAGACTAATAAAATTCAACTTTTATAAAACTGAATAAATCCTTTTAACTTACTTCTTAATTACTAACATGTATCTAATAAGACCTTATAGAATTCCAGAATTAATTCAGGCACTGAAACCTAATTCAATAATTAGAATGCATTTTTTTATAAAATACAATATACACTGAGATTTGATAGTTAATATTAGAAACTTCAATTCTAAATTAATTTCGAAAATTTATTGAATTTCAAAATTTAAAAAAATTATTTAATCAAAGTTTTAAATTTTGAATATTTTTCATTTTAGATGGAGCTATATTAGTCATTTAAAACATTAAATAAACTTTAAATAGGTATAAGTGAACTCTTTTATAAATAGAGGACTTCATTATTTTAATTTTATCTAGGTGAAGGTATATGTAACGACATATTATTAAAGGCGACTATATTATTCGGAGGGCCTGTATTATATAAAACTGGACCAATTACCAATTGAAAAAAAACTAGAAAATTTGAAAGAATGTCCATAAGAGTTAGTTTTCATAAACAAGAAAAACCTAAAAATACGACTGAAAACATTTTTTACTTCAATATTTGTTCAAGAAATCCAACATCACAAGAATTGATCAGTTTATGTTTAAAGTAATCCGAGATCATTATGAAAGAGCACTAAAAACTCCAGAAAATTGTTTAATATCACATATATTTTACCACAAAAATTATTTAATTTTACAGACCTTAGGTATACCTATTTCCAATCAATTTTTTCATAAATTTAATGGACCTTTAACGAATATTTAACGGATCAATAATGGCATGCAAGAAATTAAAAATCCCAAGCTACATTATAGTCTTAAGATATCCCGCCTTTTTGACATCCAGTAATGGTTCATTAATTGATAAGAACTGGATGAGAAATAATATATAACTGATGAGCTACCTCGCACGTCTATTGCACTATTCAAATCCATTTCGTATCAATTTTTTTGACATTTTATAAAGTCAATTTTTCTCGCTCATTCTGTTTTGACATTGATGAGAATATGGATGAAAATATAGGATGAATGAGTATCTTCAATTATTTTCTAATAGTAGTTCTCATCAATTAATAGACTATTATTAGACAATTCCCGAATAGACCATTACCGGAAAAGTATCAAACAGGCTGAATACTTTTGAACTATGGAACTGGGAATTTTGATTTTTTTTAAAATAAAAAACCTTAAATTTTCAGATTGGATTTCTCTATTTGGAAATTATTGGTTTAATTTACAATCCGAAATTACGTCTCTACACTTTTTCATTCTAGCAAAGAAGCATTTTGCGCTCAAAAGTACTTTATTTATTTATTTATTTAGGTTTCTAATATTACATAAGAGTTTTAAGTAACTTTAGTATTACCCTAGACTGCAACGGCCATTACAGGCGCTCAAAAAAATTTTACGATCTCAAAAAAAAAATTTTATTCCATGAATTTGCATACTTTTAGGCGTTCAAAATTTATTTCAAGAATAAAACTATCTAATCACTTACAACTGTGACACTCAACATTTCATATTTACTTAGAAATTGTTCAAGAATGAAATTTAAGTAAAGAAAGGAGGGGAGGTTTAAGGGTAAAAATAAAATCTTTGAAAAATAAATGAATGGAAAAAAGATCAATTTAGAAAATAAATACTTTATAAATAAAAAGAAAAATATTGGAATGCCATTTCTATATATACATATACATGTATTATATAATCTTAATGTTTTTATAATAAACACAATATATTATTTTTTTTATGCTAAAAAAATAAATGTTATCTGCATACACAATTTTACACAATATAAATAATGTTAAAATTGTTTTCTATTTTTTTTCAAAAATATTGTAAGAAAAGAAAAAATTTTACATGATGTGATGAAACTTAAGAAAACAATTGTGCATTGTAAAAAGTGTAAAAAGACAAGAAAATTCTTTGAAAAAAAGAAAAATTATAAAATTTTCTTAACAATATAATAGAAATTTTTTTTTTTTTTTTTACTCTGTAGAGTCTTTAGACTCTATAAAGTTTCATTTAGTTCAGTTAGTTTCAGAAAATAATATTGTAATAAAAAGTCCAGAAAATTTGTTTTGATATAAATGTAATTCTCCTAAGGAGGATAAGGATATAAATATTTGTGTATATGTTTAGGAAATTTCTTTAATTTTTCCATGAAAATTTATTATATCCTGCATATATATATATAAGAAAATTTAGTTCTTTGACTTAAGTGTTGCACAGACGATATTAGAATTTTCTTTTTTATTACATTGTAGTCAGTTTTTTTTACATATGTAGTGATATCTAGACATAGAACTCAACAAAAGGACATTTGTATATAGGAAACCAAAAGAATAGAATATAATATAACGCTTCAAAATTTATTTTAATAATATTAAATAACAATTTTTTATATATAGCAACAAAGATGAAATTCACAATGTAAATTTCGAAAAATGAAAATTTTAGAACTAAAAAAAAGTTTAAAAAAAAAAAACAATTTTCATTGGAAAATCTCATTTATTTTGAAAATGGCATCATATAGCCAAAGTCACATTAAATCCAAAAAAAAATTTAAAACCACAAGAATATAAAATTTGGAAAAAGTATAGACAAAAAAATTGCTTTAAAATATTAAAAAAAAACCAAAAAGTTTGATAAGAAATATGATCGGAAAATTCTTTTTATTTTAAAAATCTACTGCAATGCAAAACTTATTATTATATATCTTGAAGGCTCGACTGGATTAATATATAATAAATATATATATATATATATATATATATATATAAATAAGTTTCAATATATAAATGTTTGTTTTTAAATGTATAATCCTATAAAAGTAATTTTATATTTATAGAATTGTAATAATTGTCCTAGTATGAACAAATTAGTTAAATTTAAAATCCATTAAAATTATATATATATAAACATTTATATAGTCTGAAATATGATAGTATAAACCACAATAATGCGGTTATAATAACTAATACTTTATAATACTCCATAATACTTTATAATAATACTTTATAATAATAATAATCATAAATCGATTCTTTTTCAATAGGTAAAAAAAAAATAGAGATACTGAAATACCTGAGATAACATTTATTTTTTTTAACTGCAACATTTTGCATATTTTAAATATGTATGTATTATTGTATACATTAAAAGTAGTGCAGGGTCATAACTCCCAAAACCATAATTCCATTTGGAACTTATGACTTATTTAATAGGACATATAGTAATGAGCCATAACTCCCTAGGGAACTTTTGACCCTTGGAGTTTTTACTCAAAGTTGGCGGGGGTCATAACTTCTTTATCAGTTCTCAGGTGAAAAATGACTAGTAATATTATAAGAAATATATATTTTAAATATATAACATCAGTGATGGTAACAAATATATACAGACTTTCTTGAACTATAATATCAAAAATAATTAGCACTCTTGAAGTTTAATTCGAAATCAGGGGTATTCCCTTTTTTTAAAAGATTTTGAAAAAAGGGTTATTGTAATCAAAGAATCGCACACATTAATTCATAAATACTGTGGAAAAAGGGTCAACTTTGAATTTTTAATCAACTTAAATATGCTTCCTAATATAGAATCTCGCATTGGCAAATATCTCAATATATATATTGTTTTATACCTAATATTTTACTTGTATAATTTAATTACACAATTTTAATTATATGATATTATTACTGCTATGTAAAATTAGTAAAGGTGGTTATATCTCACTTGATGGGTCATAACTTCCAAAAGGAACTTATTACCAACTTGTCAAGGGACTTATGTACTATGTAAATATTTTAAAGTGAGGTAAATGCCACTTTGGGACTTATGTCCTACTAAATGAGTTAAAGGTCTCTAAAGGAACTATGACCCTGGGAGTTATAACTCTGCACCATTAAAAATTATTAGAATATCCAGAAGAAAAAATAAATTTTCAAAAAATAAATTATAAATTAAAAAAATATTGAAAAGAATAACTATATAATAATAATATAAAATTTACAACATATAAAATTACCTTGTAATCGAATTAAAGCTTCACTTTTGCCCAAAGCATTAACACTTGAACAACTGTATGCACCAAAATCAGATTTTTGTAAATTTCTAATTGTTAAATTTAATTGCCATGTATATAAATTTAACATTGCTTCTGATATGTTATATTTTGGCCCATCATGTAATTTAATATTACCTGTAAATTAAATTATTCTATTATATAAAATATATTTTCATACAATATAATTTTTATTTTAGTTTTTATTATATAAAAGAACTGTGTAGTTTGGTGGGAAAAATGTATATATATTAAAAATTAGTTTTTATATTATACCTTCATTTTTATACCATCCATTTAATGGTTTTGGATATACTTCTACAATACATTCTAATGTTACGGATCGTTCAACTGGTGCTGCTAATAATTCATTAATTGCTTTAACAGCTGGTGGAACTGTAAAAAAAAAATAGTTTTTTTTTTGTTTTATTTTTAAAAATTTTAATAATTAAATTATAAATAAAATTCTGAAAAATTTTTAATAGTTTTTTAAAATTAGATTGGACGTAAATTAAAATAAAAAAAATTGAAATTTTGCTGGAAATTTTGAATATAATTAGGAATTATAAGGGTACGTGAAATAAAGTCAAATTTAAATTATAACAAAATGTGTGATTATTTCGGTTTTTGACTTTATTTAAATTTTTTCTAATTCGAAGGTATATATCATGTGAAGGAAATTGAATATAACTTATTTTTTTATATATCCATGATTGAAAGGTCAAGTATCATGCGATGTTCTGAATATAAGGTTAAATTCATAATCAGGATATTCCCTTTTCCCAGAAAATGGAATTACCTGATATATGTAAATGTACATGTTTAAATTGAACATTAAATATTGCCCAATTTAAAATCTAGCCTATAAATATTTATATAAATATTCATTAAAAGACGAAGTCGGAAGGCCTGTACGGCAGCCTTTAACACCCGAAGAAAGTTTTCCAAATTTTTAAAACGGGATGGAAATTTATTTCTCATTTAAAATATTTTTTGCTTTGTTATACCCGTGTATATAATAAAGACCGCGAGTATTATAATTGACAATTTTGTATGGCAGTTCCCTGAAAATAAAGCCCTAAAATTTTTAAATTTGACGTTGGTACTTGTTGTATTATATAACTAACCGAGTGTAATTTACCGAGAAGCCTTTTCCGATTTCTACTAAAAACAATAGTTTATATAGCTTTTTTTTAACAAAAATTATGGAGTAGGGTGGGCCAATATTTTTCAATCATAGTTGGTATGCACGGGTATCTGAAAGTGGACAGAGATAACTATAATCTCCCTCGTTACATTTTAAATTAGCTTTGTGTATTTATTAAAAAATTTTAAAAATGAAATAAAGTCAACATCTAAAATTTAATAATTTCGGCTTGTTTTATTAGGCGTTATTGTATGCACCTGTAATTAACATAATTAAAAAACAAAAATTTAATTTTTAAGTTGATTTTAAATTTTGAAATTGCATAAATATTTTGAAAAATGAATTAAACTATTTATAAACTTTGAAGGTTTGTAGTTAAATTCTCTATTTATTTATAAAAGTCTAAGATAGTGTAAAAACAATTAGTATTAGAAAAGCCTATTGTAAAAATAATTAACTGTGGTCGTATAATTATATTCAACTATAAAGAATCCGGGCTGGTTGTGCCTTCAATACAAGTGATATGCATATACGGTCAACACCATATTTTATGAATTTAAAAAATTAATCTTTAAGTTTGACTTCACGTTTCAAAAAAAATATTTAATTTATATTCTATGCAGCAATTAATATACATCTATTGCACTGCTTTGAGAACTTATGTTTTCTTAAAATTTGATTTCAGTGGCTCTAAGAATGTTTCTGTTATTTAAAGGGACCAAAGAAAGAAATGTCTAGTAGAAACAAGTGTGTAAACAAGGGATTGGTTAGGAAATTCCAAAAAAAAATACCATTACCGAGATACAATATGTAGAGATACTCGAATCGTACTTGTCTAATAGATTATTCAGAACTAAACAAGATGAAGAGTACCCTTAAGAGAATAAAAGCAGTATTGGCATTAGGATCGAATATTGACGAAGCTACAATTATATCAATTTTAGTAATAGAAATATAAGAAACCTACCTAAAATGGTGCATTTGTATCAATTGAAAATTCAGCAAAATACATAAGAATGACACTGGATGTCAAGCTAAGGTGGAATGAACATGTTAAAAAGAAAAAACTACAACTTGAAAATAAATATAGAGAAAATTACTGGCTCGTAGGGCGTTAGTCTAAATTAACAATATATAATAAAATGCTAATTTACATCCAAGTAATTAAACCTATATGGTCTTATGGCATTCAACTTTGGGGTTGTGCCAAGCAAACGCATATTAAAACGAGGAAGATTATAGTTGCCCTTGTCAACTTTTAGATACCCGTGCATGCATACCCACTATGGTGTATAAAATAAACCGTAATTTACTTCCCTTATACATTTAACTCATTACTCCATAATTTTGACGTAAAAAAAAAAAAAAAAAAAAAAACACAAAAAAAAAAAAAATCACAATACAAAAAACAAAATTTTCATTCATTGTCCCATAACTTTAGCTAAAAAAAAAAAAAAAAAAAAAATTAAAAAAAAAAAAATCACAAAAAAAAAAACTAAATTTTCATTCATTGTCCCATAACTTTAACTTAAAAAAAAAAAAAAAAAAAAAAACAAAAAAAAAAACAAAAAAAAAAAAAAAATGGCCCACCCAAAAATTCCGATGGTCCGAGTGATGTCCAACTTTGCCAACTAACTTGCCCTATTACTTTACCTGGCCAATTTTAATTTTAACCTTGTAGCTTCATTAGATTCACAGTTATTGAATCGCAAACTTTGTATGGCAGCCCCCCAAAATGGGGCCGTAACATTTTGAAACTTCATATAAGTGCTCGATTCATTATATAAATAACCGTGTGTAATTTTTATCGTCGTAGTATAATTAGTTTTGAAGAAATTCATATTGGTGCAAATAAGTTGTATGGCAGCCCCCCGAAAATGGGGCCCTAACATTTTGAAACTTCATATAAGTGCTCGATTCATTATATAACTAACCGAGGGTAATTTTCAGCCTCGTAGTATAATTAGTTTTAAAGAAATTCATATTGGTGCAAAGAAGTTGTTTGGCAGCCCCCCGAAAATGGGGCCCTAACATTTTGAAACTTCATATAAGTGCTCGATTCATTATATAACTAACCGTGTGTAATTTTCATCCGCGTAGTATAATTAGTTTTGAAGAAATTCATATTGGTGCAAAGAAGTTGTATGGCAGCCCCCCGAAAATGGGGCCCTAACATTTTGAAACTTCATATAAGTGCTCGATTCATTATATAACTAACCGAGGGTAATTTTCATCCGCGTAGTATAATTAGTTTTGAAGAAATTCATATTGGTGCAAAGAAGTTGTATGGCAGCCCCCCGAAAATGGGGTCCTAACATTTTGAAACTTCATATAGGTGCCGGAGTCATTATAAAACTAACCGTGTGTAATTTTCATCCCCGTAGTATAATTAGTTTTGAAAAAATTCATATTGGTGCAAAAAAGTTGTATGGCAGCTCCCCGAAGCCTTGGTCCGATTTTAACCAAAAACAATAGGGAACCTAGAAATTGTCTAAAAATGACTTTGTGTGAATTTCAAGACTCTAGCCCTTTTAGTTTTTGAGTTATCGTGCTGACACACGGACGGACGGACGGACGGACGGACGGACGGACAGACACACATAGCTAGATCGACTAATTTTTCGATTCTGAGCCGATACGTACCCTTGACACTATATCTAGCTCGTCTAGATCGATGCGTTACAAACGGAGGAGCAAATCTAATATACCCGATGTTCATACATGTATGCACGGGTATAAAAATGCAAACCTTTCAGAATAAAGTTTTACGTAACACAGTAGGTGCTCCCTGGTATGTACGTAATAGTGACATTCATAAAGATTTACAAATTCCCAAAGTTATAGATGAAATAAGTGGATATGCGATAAAGCATAAAGCTTGTCTAGAAGTGAATGTAAATAATAAAGCTGCTCAGTTAATAAATAATCAGATTATTACAGGAAAGCTTAAAAGAAAAAGTGCATTCGATAATATAGTATAAAGTACAGATTTCCTAAGGGAAAGTACACAAAACCTATACTCAAACCAAAGATAGCAAAAAATTAATGATTAGTCAGTTCAACAATTCGAAGATATCCACCAATCCACGTAAAATTAAAAAAAAAAAAAAAAAAAAAAAAAACATTACCGAGATACCATTTACATAATTCCAAAAAAAAACTTCCAAAAATAAAATTCCACCAGTAAAAATTCTACAAAAAAAAATTCCAAAAAAATAAATATTCTGTGAAGGCGGTATTCCTGATTTTGAATCCAACTCTAAATCCCCTGCTAATTCAGAATCTCATGTAGAATTTTGTTTTTTGGAATTATTTTATTTTTGGAATTAATTTTTTTTTATTTTTTGGAACTTAGTAACTTTGGAATTTTTATTTTGGAATTATGACACCATCCCTTAAACAAGTTAATTACTGTAGCACTATTAATAAAACTTGAAAAATTCTTTTAGAATAAAATATAATTAAATCTTAGCTTTAATTAATCTGTGTAAGTATATATATTCAATTGAAGAATCATTTCAAAAACTTAAACTTTATTTTGAAATTTATATCTTTTAATAACACAAAATTTGTCATTAATTACCACTTCGTTATAAAACTATAGGTACTATATAGCACTGTCATATTTAACTCTTTAATTAAAAATATACATTTAAATATTTCTAATTACTCCTGACTTAATAATTTTTAATAATACTAATACAGTTTAAAGACAGAATGATGATATTCTGATTTTAATTATGAATATTAAACAAGTGAGGGGAAAAAACCAAGGGTTTTTAAAAAGCACATTTTTAAAATTATATACGGTTTCTTACTGAGTATTTTATCATGTATTTTTATAAAAATATATATTATGATAATATTTTAATTTTGTTATTTCATTAATAATTAATTATATGACTAATAGTGAATTACTTAGAATATAATCCCAATGCACTCAAGAAAACCTGTTAATAAGTGCAAAATATAATGTTGGAGCTTCAATGTTAACGTTTAATTTTGGAAAAACTTACAATGGTGAATAAGTTATTATTTTATAAGAACATAAAAGTTTTAATTTTGAAGACCTGGTAGCCCTTCAATTGGGAAGGTTCCCAAAATTTTGCTTAGCAAACTTATGATGGATCTGCCCACCCCCTCCTGTTCACCCTTCCATTTTTTTCGGTTCTAGGAAATCAATTTTGAACTCCAACAAAATTTGGAATTTTACCTAGAATATTATTATCAAACCAAAAATGGTTAAGACAAAGAACAATTTCTTCAATTTAAAGAGACCCTTTCAAATTTAAGAAAAACCTTTAACGTATGTTGAAATATGATGCTGCAGCTTTAAATTTTGCATATTTGTAAAACAAAATTTGAACAGGTGTTAAAGTTACAGGTGGTTGAAAATAGCAAAATTTCAATTTTCGAGCCCTTTTAGCTCCGAAACAGGGGGCGTGACAAAAAAATTTTGTTAACCGACTCCTACTAATTTTGGAGGACCTAGTTGAGTTTAGCTTAATGGTAAATTTTAGTACCGTATGGTAACCCTATACATTTTAGCCTTATATTTTTGTGAAGCTTATAAAACCAGCTATCTTTTGCCGTTTTCAGATTGAAAATACACTTAACAAAACTCATGTTATAATAATTTAAAAATAGGGCTTTTTCCAACTTTGAAGAGCTGTAGCTCCGTAACGGGTGGGGCTACAGAAAAAAATTCTTCTACGAAATTATTTTTTTTGTAATATCTACCCGTGGTTAAAATTTCTTTACTCTATTTCAAACGGTGTAAAAGTTTTTGTAAACATACGGACGGACGGACAAAGTCAAAATTAAGAAAAACCTTTGACACTTATTTAAACCTTCGTTTTGGAGCTTTCAATTTTGTATACAAATAAAAAAAAATTTTAACTGGTATTCAAGTTATAGATGTTTAAAAGCTAAATTTTTAGCAAAATTTCAATTTTCGACCCCTTACAGCTCCTAAAGAGGGGGCGTGACAAAAAAAATTTGTTAACTGACTCTTACTTATTTCTAAGTATCTACCTTCTCCCAAAATTTCAAGTTTCTAGATTTAGCCGTTCCGAAGTTATGAGGGACCAAAAATTTTGTAAAACTTAGTTTTGAATAACGGTAAATTTTAGTACCGTATGGTAACCCTATACAATTGGTTTTTAAAAATTTGTAAAGCTTATAAGAACAGCTGTCTGCTACCGTTCAGGTTGGAAATATACCTTATAGAACTCTAATTATAACTGTTTAAATATGGGGCTTTTTTCGACTTTGTGGGGCTGTAGCTCCGTAACGGGGGGGGCTACAAAAAAAGTTTTAACATTAAATTATTTTTATTGCAAAACCTACCCATTTCTGATATTTTTTAGTCAATCGTAGGTAAAAAGGGACGGACGGACGGACGGACGGACAGAGTGAAGCTATATAGGCACATTTTTACAAAATTTTTTGAAAATGTGCTAAAAACTATACTTCCAGCTATTTTAATAAGTTACATTTAATTTATATTCAACAATCATTTCATTCTTATTTATATTTTTTCAAAATATTACTGTATTCTTTAATAATAATTCTATTGTTTAAAAAAAAAAAAAAAACCGTTATAAATATGACAATTTATATCTCTCACTAACATATATCATTAAAATGTTAATTGGAATTTCCTTTCAAAGGAAATAAAAATGGTGCCTATTTTAACATTTAATTTTTTATTTCCGTTACATTTCTCCACTCATTTTGTACAGATATGTATATGGAAATATAAATATGTTTATATATATATAAATATATATATATATTTCTATTATTAGAACACCTAATTTTAAAATTAGATCTATTGAAACGAAATATACGTCATTATTCTACACATAGGAAAATTCTATACATGCAAATTAAATTATAAACTTCAATTTATATTTAAAAAAAAAATAATTGCATACATGTAGGAGTTTATTAATTCATTTTGAAAAAAAGTTAAATTGTAAACAATTTATTAAAATAATTTCATTCGCTGGTTTTACTTTTGTTTTTATAAATTCTCACTTTGAATTGTTTTTAAAATGAATTAGAAAAAATTAATTGTAAAAAATACCATATCACCCATCCTTTCCGTTATTTTGAATTTTTTTAGAAGAGGGGTGAAATAAAGTCAAAGCGGCTTTGTTACCAAAAACTATAGAAATAAAGTCGAATTAACCCTTCCATATATTCCGAAAAAAGAAAATACCCTGATTTTGTACCTAACTCTTAAAAACCAAAATTTCTGGAAAACTTTTTACAGAATATTTATAAATTAGAAGAAATTTGATAGTTAGTTATTAAATTGACCCCTTTTCCGGAATATTAACATATTTGTATTTGACATATTGTTTATTAATAAGAATTGAATTCAGCTTTAGGATTTAAGTACTTTGTTCTTTTTTTTTTTTTTTATTCTAAAACCACAAACTAGGAAAATGATCATTTGTACTTAACTTAGTTGTAATTGCATGGGATAGGAAAGAAGAGGAAAAAATGAGGACAACGGTGAGTTAGATGATAATTTGTGAAGTCTTAAATTTGGATAAATTATAGTTTTCAAAATTGTCAACTTTAGAAAATACAAAAGATGGTAATAAATCCCACATTTTTGCAGTTCTAACAACAAACGAATTACTATAACCAGTAGAGTACCACTAAGTTAGATCCTCATAGTAGAAATGCGCGTTTGCAGTTTTATGTTGCTTCATATTACTTGAACGACGTACGAATTACGCTTAGTAGAAGTTTGGGGACGGTAACCAAAAATGTATTTCAAATGGATCAGTAGAAGGATTTCATCGTTAGTTGCTAAATTAAAGTTCCAATATTTTGTTTATTTGGAGGGGTCTAGACGACAGCCTTCGAATGCTTTCTTGAAAATATAAGTACAATGAAAACCATAAGAAGGGATTTACGATTTTTTTTAAAATCAAGGTATTCCCTTTTTCCGGAATATTTCTATATTTTTATACTCCAGATAGTGAATTTAAAATTGGTATAAAATCTAATCGACTTATTTCCATTATTTTTGGTAATAAAGTCGATTCGGCTTTATTTCACTCCCTCCTCTCCCCCGCCATTTTTTTTGCAATTTATTTAATAAATAATTACGCAAAAAACAACGAGTAAAAATACCAAATAAAGGGTGAAACACACAGTATAAAAGAAAATTAAATTCTCTTTATATTATTTTCTCAAATAGTTTCTATCTCACTCTAACATTTTATTTAAATAATAAAATAATTTTGTTTTGTTTTTTTTGCCGCCATAATAAACGCAAAACCGTTAATAATTTTACTCTTTATACTTTGTACACTAGTAAATAAAGAGAAGAGAGAGTGGTAAAATTTTGAAGAAGAACAAGATAACAGTATAATTTTTTGGGGTTTTCATTTTTTTGTTGTTTTTTTTATTTTGTTGTTTTTGTTTTTCTTGTTGTAATATTTTTACTTGGGACGCGTTAAAGGATAATGTAAAGCCATAAATAAAATGGATTAAAGAACAATGATCCTTTCCTGTAAAATATGTGCTATTTTCTGCAGCTGAGCATTTTATAACACTTTCAAATTAATCATGAGTTTGTTTTAAATTTATATAAAATTTTTGTATGTATATATTATTTATATGTGCATGTGTGTGTGTATGTAGGACGCAAAAAAAAAATAAATAATATAACGGGTATTTTAAAAAAAAGTAAAAAAAAAAAAAAGTATTAATATCTTATATATAGAAATGTTGCTATTCTTAAACACTGAGGTTTTTTCTTACCATACATATATACTTTTATTTACCTCAGTATAACATGTTGCCTGACAGTTAACTGTTTTTTTTTTCTAAGGATGTGACGTTTAGAAATAAAACAACAACAACAAAATAATATAAACTGAGTTTTAAGGTGCATTTATTTGATTCATGTTGTAATTTTTTTTTATTTTTTACAGTTCTTTAAAATTTTAACCATATTTTTTTTTGCTTGTTAGTATATGGTTGTATGGTTGTGTGTGTGTGTGTGTGTGTTAAAACTTAGTTCAGAAAATAATGAGTGAATATTTTTTTTTTTAAATAAACTTTTTTTACTTTTAAGTGATCGCTTAATTTCACTTAAAAGGAAACTGAAAAGTGTTATAATAAGGTTTTAAGACATTTTCCGTTAGTTAGTTATCCGGTATAATTATTTGGTTCATATATATATATATATATTAATATCTTATATATGAATATACATATAGTATATACCATATATATATACATATATTTTATAAGTCAGTTAAAAAAGGATATTCAAAATTAAAATGATGTAAGATAATAAATAAAGGGTATAAAATTTAGAGTGGGGAGAAAAAAAAAATAGTAAATTGAATTGTTATATGGTAAACTGTAAGTGGGTTCGAGAATGATCTATGTTAAAAATACAAACCACTGTTTGTAATTAAAATAAAAATGGATTTAAAAAAAAACATTTTTAAAAAAGTGAAGTTATAACTAAAGAGAATATTTTTTTTTTGAAAGGAAATGAATGAAAACTATGTAATAATTTAATTGTATATTATTTGCATAATGTATATGTATGCGTATGCTTATGTGTATAAATGTATATGTGTGTACATTATATTTTATTAATTATTTTATATTAAATATAAAAAAAAAAAGTGAAACTAATATGATATGAAATGTGACGGGGGAATTTTTTTATTTTAAAATTTTATTTATATTGTGGTATAAATTATATATTTTAATATTTTTTATTATTATTATTATTAATGTTCTAGTTTTTATTTTAATTAAATTAATTAAATAGAAAATGTAAAAAAAAACTGTATATATTTGTATTTTTTAAAAAATTTCATATTAATTTACTTTTCAATTATAACCTAGTAATTAAAAATGTTTTTAAATACATGATTATTTAATTTTAATAAAATTGGTACGAAATTTTTTGTAGTTGATTTTTAATTTGAAAGAATTTTTGAAAACTTTCTGAAATACTGAATCCAAATAAAGTAAAGTTAGAAATTTTTTAATTTTGATTTATAGTTATGTTAAAAAATGTACACTCAGACTAAATTTTTTTGTTCCAGTTGCTGTGCTTAGGAGCACGAATTTTTCTGTCTCCATTCATTTCTATTCATAGCTTTTACTATACTATTTCGTTCCAGGATATTTTTTGTCTTCTAAATTCATCCAGCACGGATCATCTCCATGTTTTATTTAGTGTGTGGCCAATCCACCTCTATTTCCTTTAGTTGAATTCTTTCACTCTTGGTTCTTCGTTTAATGAGATGTTTATTTACGAGGATTTGCAATTTATTCACTAATGAAATTAGTGACATATGTCAATTTAGATTTTTCGCACAAGTTAAATATTGTTAATTTGGTTCGTTTTGATATTTGGGAGCTACTTATGTTGTTATATTCTGTGTTCGCACATTACGGATCTTTCCATCCATCTAACTTCTTGTCGGTTTATTGATGTTTGTTTTGTGATTTTATTGACGACGGTATGCACAGTTCTCATGTCGTATTTATTTGCTCCAGTTTCAGTCATTATGCCAAAATGTATTTTTTTATCTGTTCTTGCAGCTCATTTAATAACTAAGATGCGTTGAGGTATTACTCTATTAGTGTTAATAAATTATTGATGATTAATTAGTTTTCGATTTGTTTTCTAATTTCGATTAGGGAGATCCATAGCTTCCACAAAATAACTATTGATGCCTAAGGTATTAGTTATTGCTTGTCTTAGGTTCCAACTTGTAGCCTCCCATTTTTGCGTTGTGCAATTTAACAAAAGTTTTTAATAGCTGCTGTAGTTTTTGCCCTCACGACTAGGTCTTTGAGCTGTGTCAGGTTTATTTTTGATGTAGGAAGCTGTCTGTTTTGTTATTTATGTTATTCCTCAATTTTAATTATAGGTCTTCAATTATTAGCTTGGAATTGCTGTGTATATCCGCACGTCTTCTATTTCGTACGTTCATTAGCAAGTTCTTCTATACCTTACTAAAACATATATGTTCGATTCGGTTTTTTACCCTGTCGCCTGGTGATACTAATATGTATTTGTGACTGTTCTTATGTGGGTATATTGTGCCACTTATTATGAATATTGTGTCAATTAGTTCGTCACCATTATTATTCCCTGAGCCTAATTCGTGTTTACTAATGACGCCTTCTAAATTCTTGTTGTTGCTGCCTATTTGAGGGTTGAAACCACTCATGAGTATAACTATATCTCCACTCCTGGTATTATTGAGTGTGCTGCTCAACTGGTTTGAAAGTTGGTCTTTATCTTTCATTTCTGCATTTTCAGTAGGACTAAGTAATTTCTCCAATCCTAAACTACAACATATTTATAAATATCCCAAATTTCATACTTATATAACCAACTTAATTCAATTAAATACATTTTATTTAATAATATAGAATGTCAAAAAAGGTTCTTAAGCAAATAGAGTAAGAACTACAAATTTTAGAACTAGAATGGTGACAATGTCTTAACCAGTTTTTATTGGCTTTAACTACTTATTTCAATCGGTATTTTTTAATATTGTTAAATATAATTTTTTTTTTAATTTAAATATAATATTTATACTTACAATTAACATGTACATCAAATCGTTTACTAACTGATGGTGGTACACCATTACTAGCTATACATAAATAACCACCCATATCTGTCCTCTGAACATTTGTTAAATATAAACGTTCTCCTTCAACAGCTTTAACCGCTTTAAATTAAATCAAAAAAAAAAAAAATAAAGAAACAATATAACAATTTATTTTATTAAAATAATATATTGAATATATATATATTAATCAATAGATTTCTAATGACATTTTACAAAATAATAACGACATATTCTCAATAATTTATTTTAAACATATATGTACATATAATTTATTCAATCAATTCTATAAATCCCATATATATATACTCGTATATATTGGATAATTTTCATATATTTAAATATTTATAATTTTATTATTTATTTTAAAGATTTAGAAATAATATTCTCTATTTGTTTTTCTTTTTATATATTTACACAAGTATATAATATATACGATGAATAAATAATGTACATACATATGTAAAATTGTGGTGTAGGGTCATAACTACCAGAGTTATAATTCCCTTAGGGAAGTTATGGCTCGTTTAGAAGGGCATAAGTCCAAAAAAGACTGAAGAGTCATAGTAATGAGTCATAACTCCCTAGGGAACTTTTAACCCTTGGAGATTTGACTCAGAAAGGTGGGATATAACTCCGTTATACGTTTCTTAGCTGAAAGGTTATTACTAATATAAAATAAAAACGAAATTTTGAAAAAAAGGGCAATCCTGTTTTTGTAACCAAAGTCTCGCATTTTAAATTTTTATAAATTCATGTATGCGAGACGTCGATTTAGAAATCTGGAAAAAGGGTAAACTATAATTTCAATTTAATAAGCCTTCTAATTAATTTAAATATGCATTCTAATATAGAATCTCGCATAGACAAATATCAAAATACATATTTTTTTACATCAAATATTTTACTTATATCTTTTTATTTTATCATACTTCAATCATAAAAATCGGAAAAGACTTCTAGAAATTATTTTAAAATAAATGTCGACTTAAATATATTAGTATATGTATACGCTCAATTACACAATTTTAGTTATATTATGTTATAACTGCCTTTAAAAATTAGTAAAGGGAGTTATAACTCACTTAATGGGTCATAACTTCCAAAATGAACTAATGACCAACTCGCAAGGGAGTTATGTCCCACCTAAATAATTTAAATTGAGTCAAAGGTTCCTTAGGGAGTTATATCCCACTAATTGAGTCAAAAGTCCCTAAAAGACTTATAACCCTGGGAGTTATGACCCTGCACCACAATTGTATTAAGCAAATTTAAAGATAACATTTTAATACATTTATTGATAAATTATTCTTCAAAACCCAATTCAAAACCCAATAAAAAGAAAAACAAAATACACTAGAACATTTTATGGTTTTTAGTTATTAAATGTTTCTCATCATCATCGCCAACATCATTGTCATTCTCAACACAATATATATTTTCAAATTATTAAAAACTTTAAAAACTCACCTTGTTTTTCTCTGGTTTCATGCCTCAATACAATATCTTTACCACCTTCACGTCTCCACAATACTGTTGGTTCTGGTACACCAATTGCACTACATATTAATAATATAATACCGCCTTCATTTGTTATACCTTCTTCGTGTACAGCAGCTCCCGCTCCATTTGAATCTGGTGTACTTATTATATCAGGTGGTACAACAACATTTAAATATCCAGACTATTTTGTTTTGATGACCAAAAAAGAATAACACAAAAAATAATAAAAAAGGAAATTGTAGAAAACTAATAGTAGTAAAATTTTATTAATGATAAAATGAATAAAATCTTTATTCTTCAATATTATAAATTATAATTTTTTAGAAAGGACGAATAAATGAATGAAAATTCTAAGGAGTAGACGCAATAATAATATTAATATATTCTGTAAATATATTTGTAAATAAAATCTTAAGTATAAAAGAACATGTTTGATTAAATATTAATATATTTGTGTATATGTAAGGGACATAATATGAACATTGTACAGACATATGTTAAAAAAAACAAATGTTTTGCATTAGAAATGAGAATTGATACATTAAAATTACAATATATTGATTTTGTCTATTTTAAATTAAATTAAATTTTTGAGGTATGGGATATCATTTTAAGATCTGAATTTAAGGGAAATCACACAATTAAAATTGAAAATTTTATGATGATACAATTAAAATTAGATTTAATTGAAAGAATTTTTATATATTGTAATATAATAAAAATATTTAAAAAAAAAAGTTGATCTTTTAAAAAAAATTAAATTGCATTTTGAGTGTAAATTGAAATGATTTTGAAAAAATGTAATCATCTTTGTCTGCCCATTCTTGGGATTGTTCTACAACTTTAACACCCCAATTGATTCGAGAGAAAAATTAAGTTTCAATAACACTAAAATCTAAATCTCAAATAGATTTGTATTTAAAAGCATCATGGTTCATGCATTATAAAGCATTTATTCAAACTAAGAAAGAATTTCACTCAAATATCTACTTAACTCAACTCAAACCACTCAGTTCGTTTATATCATATCTATTATATCTTAATTTCATATTTTTTATATCATGTGGTCATAGGTATTAAAGTTGACTCAACTATAAACAAAATAATAAGTTGACTCTTAGTAATTTGTTAGCTCAATCAAACTGTTAGAGAATGTATATTACACTCAAAATACAATTGAACTCAAAATTTGAGCAATGAAATGAGTTAAATGTGAGAATTCAGTCTACGCATACACAACAGTGTTCAAAGTGGTTTTATTGATCAAAACTTAAATATTTATTATTATATTAATCAAATATTTTACAAAATATTTAAAATATTGAAATATTGACATATCTAATAGAGAATACAATTCAACTAATACCAATATTTTTCAAAGATTTAATGAGTGATTTTAAGATGATTTAAAATACATTCTCAAATAGTATAGCACCAAATCATTAAAATTTTTTTTTATAGATATCTTGTAGGTATTGAGACCTGCTCTATTAAATTAGAATCAATAATGCCTCTTTATAAGCTATTCCAACGTAACACCATGAAGATTTGAAGTGCTCATTTCTATACAGTGGAAATTTCTGGGTCGTCGAAAACAGTTTAACAAATGCTCTCCTCTTCTATCCCATTTGCGTTATAATTCCTTACTCTCATAACCAAAAGACATCTTCAGTCCTTTTGCCAACATTATTATTTCGTAATTTCCTTCTTTTAAATATATCTTAGATACGCAGCACAGATATTCACTTAAAATAAAAATTTAATTATGTCTGCTCTTAAACAATTTCAATTAAATACTGGATAAGTATATTTTTTTCCTTTTTCATAAAAAAAATTTTTATATTTCTAAAATAAACGCGTTCTTTTTATAAATAAAAGTTGCGAATTCTTCAAATACAAGATAAAAACTTGCAGAACAATTAAAAATTTCAAGAATTTTTTCCATAAATTTGTTTTTAAAAATACGTCATAAATTGAAATAAAATCAAAATTAAAAGAATTAATATAAAAATTTTATTAAACTAATTTCAAGTAAATTGGTCTAGACAAATATACATATATAATAATTACTAATTTTAAAATACCTAATAATAATTATGGTTATTACATATACTTTTTTATTTTATAATTAAAATTTGTCTTTATTATTTTAAAACAAAAAAAAAAATTTAATTTCTTATTATAGTACCTATTAAAAAAAATTCTATTTAAAATGCAAGTATAGTCTTTTCATATATAATCTACTTAAACATTTATCCATACAATACTAATTATTAATGTTTGGGATAAACTTCTTGATGATATCCAGTTAATAAAACTTAGGATCTTTGTCCATCTCTTCTTGCCAATTTGTAACCAATGGTCAAGTTAAAAGCTAATCATACCCTATTTGTTCAAAAAATATTTAGGCAAAAAAAAAATATACTGTATCCATCACAGAACCAACCGCTCTTACAGGGAAATCGTAATGTAAAACTTCCTTTTCCTACGCACAAATCAATATAACGTTCAGTTAACGAAAAGTTTTTTCCTGAGTGAATTTATTTTGCAATAACTCATCTTCTTCTTCTTCTTCTATTGCCAATCCACTACTGCATACTAAGCGATCACTTTATACACGTTTTATTGTAAGCTTGCGATGATATTAGAATATTCTTCTCTGAATCCTGCACTGTGAACCAATCCTACTATTGCTCTAATATCCGTCAAGTTGCGAATATTTCTGAGTCACGATATTTATTTCTTCCCGATGCCCCTCTTGCCCTCTCGATTCTTTATTTGATAATTAATTGTAGTAGTTTGTATTTGGTGCCTCGTATGATATGACCAAAGTAACTAAGCTTTCTGCGTTTAAAAATTAGAAGGAGTTCTCTATTTATATTTAATTTTCTAAGAACTTCAAGTTTTGTCACTCTATCGATGTATAATTTTGAGTATTCTTCTATAACACCGCATTTCAAAATTTTCTAGTTTATTTAAAGCCGTCACTTTAAGCGGACATGCTTCTACTTTATATAAAAGTACAGACCAAAAAGTACAAATAACCCTTAAAGTACGGTAATCGGAGTAAAATAAACATAAAATGCTATAAATTATATAAATTACAAAGTACATTTCTATATTTTACAAAGGAACTCTGGCCCAATTTCCATCTAGATGACATCCAAGATATTTGAAACAAACTATGTGTTTGATGGGCTCGTTGTTGACTGTGATCAAAACCTTACATGTGTCATTTCTAAGGACCAGAGCTATGCTTATATATAAAAATCACAGATTCCAATTTTTGGTGCGAAAACAATACCTATCGCTTAGCACATTGTATATTAGCGGTTGGTAAAAAAATAATTTATTCAAAAAGAATTTTTAAAAGTATTTAAGATTCCTATACACATGTCCTTATCATTTCTATATACATATGCCCATATCATATCTGTATACATATGTACTTAGCATTTCTATATACACATAGTCCCTTTTTCTTCTATTCAAGGAAATCCTTGATTCTATTTGAACTCAATTAGTTTTACTTTCAAAAATTTAATAATTGAGAGAAAAAGGGATGGCAAATCTAATTCAAAACTTTCTTCAAATATTTATTTTAAGATATTACATTCACTCATCCTACCCTTTACTAACACCCTTCTTTAGGTTCATAGTAATTTGTTCTCTTTGGAAAATGTATCATTCATAGTACAAAAAAACTTTTATTTAATTTAAGGTCTTAATAACCAAGAGTAACTATATATATATATATACGTAAAAGATTATTATAATATAATTACTTTATATAATATATACATTCCAATGTAATAAATATATGAGAAATTCTATCTCTTATCGAATTCAACCTCCTGGAAAAAAGAACTTTTCATAATTTACAAATTATATTATACATTTTACACTTTATTTTAAGTTAAAAACACAACCTATTATATGAATATTAACTAACTCATGTATTATATGATCCAAAAAAAATTAAATCTTATTCATCAACAGAAAAACAAAAAATGAATAAATAAGGACAGCAAATAATGGGTAATAATACTAGGGTTCCCAATCCAGTTTTCCAAAAAAAAAAACTACCTACTTGTTAAATCAATCCTACAAAAGCAACAAACAAAGATTCTTGTAAAATATATTGAATCAAGTTCTTTAAAAATAAAAGGGATTCTATACTGAAGGATAGGCTTTTACTGTATACCATTACCAGTCAGTATATAGTTGTTGATGACTTTCAAGCAGAAGATAAGTTTATTATTTTTAATTTTTTTTTTGCTTTTTTTTGATTTGGAACTGACCAGAATATTAATTACCATGTAAACTGACTTTTACTAAAAATAAAAAAAAATAAAAACAAAGAAAAAGAATAAAAAAAAAAAAAAAAAAAAAAAAATTAAAATAAAGTTTGCCTTGTAAAGTTAATCGATTTATCCCTTTTTCTTTTTATTTTTTACTTTTTATTTAATTTTGTTTTTTTATTTGTTGTTGTTCTTTTTTTTTTTGACCCTTATAATAGAGCAATCAGTCGACTTAATTTTCAAACACCTCATCAAACAAATAACAAACTCTTAAAGATAACCGGTCCTTTGGGGATGTTTTGTTTTGTTTTTTTTTTTTCTTTTTTTTAATTTTTGTATCATTCCACCACCACTTTCGGAAAATCACCCTTCTCTTTTTTTTGGTTGTACAGAAAATTTTTACGTAGATAATTTTATTTATTTTAAAAAGTTCTAGTACAGAATGTGAAGAAAATTAATGTATGAAATTTTGAAAATTGTCCATAGTTTGCTTAAAGTTTTTTGTTCTTAGAAGCTGCGTTTCCAATCACAATTTTTTATATACAACTTGTATTATTATTTAAAAGTTATTGTTTCAACATGCAAGGTATATTTTCGACATGTCTATTTCTTTAAGATTCAATCTCCTTTTATTTCTTTTGGTTTTGATTTGTAACGGTTATTTCTTTGATTTCATTATGATTTCAATTTTCAATTGTTCATCCTTACAGTATCATTTTTTAAATACTTTTTTTAAGAACAATCCTTAAACACTGCCTAGGATTAGTCAATAATTACTAGATTAGATTCTAGCTACTAAGTTTTAATGGACCCTGTACTTTATTCAAATGATGAAATGCATTAAAGCTACTTAATACTTTTTGATACCAACAGCGCAGAACTATAATCTAAAATAATATTTTGAATTAGATTCCACATATTTTGAATTAGATTTACACATTTTTCAATGACTCTGTACTTTGTTTGTAATAACGAGATGTATTATAGCTACTTGATACTTGTTGTATAGCAACTAAAGAATGTTTTACAAAAAAAAAAGGCAAAAGAAAGGGATTTGCATATATAATTAATAATTACTTATATACACATATACGTACATAAAGATTATATATATATATACTTTATATACATATATATATAATAAAAAAAAATAAAACCTTCAATATATCATCCACCCAAAAAAGAAAAATATTGTTAAAGTAACTCATACTGATTGTGTGAATGTGTAAATGTTTAATGAAAACATTAACAGTCATTATTATTGTTATACTTAGTTTATATGTATGTTGTTTTCTTGTTTTTTTTTTTGACAGCACAGTAAATTCTTTTTAAAATGAACTTTACAAAACTTTTAGTATTTTAAACTGAATCTCCGATCTATCTCGTATATTCAATTAAAATATTCTTAATTTCTTTTTCAAAAGGACTTCTTTTATTTGGATTGAAAAATTTTTGGGAATTCATTGGGGTTCTTCAAATGATTTTGTTATGATTGGGGTTCTTCATTCTATGATTGGGGTCCTGTGATAATAAAAGCTTCAATTAATTAGTTTATTATTTTCGACATCAATTTTCCAAGATAAAATTTCAGATTTTTAAATCAAGAAACTAGGATCCTAGAGTAGTTATAAAACGTCGAAACAAACCAATAATTGTCGGCATGATATTATTTTGGAGGTTTCCTCCGAACAGTATCATAGTTTAACAAACTAAAATCTGCTCATTGAAATAAAAATGATCTTCATTTGAAATCAAGCTTCAATTGGAATCTTTAAATGAAATGTACAGTTATAGGGCTGATTAAGACTAGAAAAAAGCTTGTGCAATAGGAATCGGGGGTTATGAGAGATATTATGCCAAAAAAGTAATTAATATTATCTTTTCCAATGTTCGTATTTCGTATATTTGTGAATTATAAACTTTGGGGTGTGTAGCAGATAGTATGTGGTAACATAATAGAAAAGAAGAGGTCGTCTAACAAATTAGCTGCAAAATTCTGTATAATGCCATCTGGACAGTTCAATACTATCATGGAGCTTTTGCTTCGGTAAAAATAGCTTACAACAAAATTAACATTTCTTCCAAAAAACAGTTAATCCTCTTCTAGCTTCTTCCATTCCGAAGATAATTAAATATTCGATTATAAAAATTTTGATTGTTTTTAAATATCTTTGTAATTGGATATTTTAGTATAACATTATCAGATTATAAATTGTTTATAAAAGGCTTATTATTAAACTTATGAATAAATTTAAAGTGAACATATTGAAAGAAGTAAAGAACAATGTAGTTATACCCATATTAAAATTTGTATACGTAAAAAAGTTGATTTCTGGAGTTTACTGATAAAATTTGTTCCTAAAATAATCTTCAGAATAAACTTGATATCACAAAACTAACAATTAAGTTCTTAAAAATCACAATTAAGAACAACAAACATATTGATATTATAATGCTATTGTATAGCTGATGGTGTACGATATAGAATTGTTTTAACAAAAAGCAAAATGAAGAGAGAAATATTTAAATGCATTAAGAGTTTTGATCTTTCCTATGGCAAAATTAAAGTGAACACCCTTTAGAAATTTTCCTCCTCGCATCCTTCCGTACTAAACAGAAAATTCAAATAAAAATTAGTAAAGTCTAAAAAAAATCTAATATTTTTGCATAATTGAGTTTATTTGATTTAATTTGATAATCTTCAAAGAAAATGGATAAATGAAGTTTGATTGGGTGTAGGCAATTATTTGACTTTAATTAAGTTCCAAGATAAAGAAATATTAAACATGAGTACTGGGTCAAATTTTTTAATTAAATATTCTAGGTTTATTGAAATCGTACCCTAATTCATTAATTCAAATTTTTAAAAAAGATTATTTTCTATTATCCAATGATTTAATAGTTCTCTTCTTGATGAAAATTTTTAATTTACTATAAATTCTTCCTTTGCATTTTTTATTGCATTATTAAATCCATAAATCGTTTGAAATTTAATTTAGAAATTAAAAATTAAAAAGTCTCTTTATGTGTAAAAGATTATTCAGATTTGCTAGGAGTTTGCTAGCTGTTTGGAAATGGGTAAAGTAGAATTTAAGACTTCTGACGAAACCGTAATGATTTTAAGCCAATTTAGATTGAAGTTCTAAAGATAAATTTTTAAAAAGTCCTACATTATTAGACCATAAAAAGACAAACTACATAATAAGCATCAGAGTTTCAAATGTTCCGAACTACATCTGACTCTATTCCAAGCAGTAATTTTAGCTTGCTCTCATGTTTTTCAGTTGAGGTCAGTTCTTCCAATATCGTTCGCTTCCAGGTGTTATTTAAACCGCCTCGTCTTCGTATTCTTGTTGGGTTCCATTCCAGTGCTTGGCTTGCTGTTCACTCTTGCGGCTTTCCAAGTGTGCGCCCTATTTATTCCCATTTTTGTCTTTTGATCTTTTGCACAATCGATTTTACTTTGGCAAGCTTTCATAGGTCTGTAATTAACATTATTGTATTTGGCTAGTATACGCGGCATATGATTCTTAAACACTTATTAATGAATACCTGAAATTTCTGTGTGATGTCGTTAATAACTAACCAAGTTTTATTTCCATACATTAGATTCGTGTAATAATAATTTAATTCAGTAGAGCTAGTAATAATTTAAGCAAGATGAGAATTTCTAGAGTTTTAACAAGTTTGTACACCTGGCTACCAATCTTTAATAGTAAATTATAGGCTGTTCAAGATTTACAATTTTTCTAAGAATCAATATATTAAATAAACAAATTATCTCCTTTTAAATACCAAATGACTATTTCTTCTAAAATCAATTGACATGAGTAAACTTTAAATTTATCTTCTTATTAAATATTAAATTACATAATAATCGAAATTTGTTTCTATTCAATTATTTTATTTAAATATTAAATTTTAAAGATAAAATATTTAATATATTTACCAGACTTTTCATTGGATCTGTATTAATTTGACACATATAACTACCAGAATCATTTAAGTGTACATGTGCTATATGAAGTTTCCATGTATTATGACCATTATGTGTCACTGATAATCGAGGATTTAATGATACCATATGTGTATGAATACCTAAAATCGCTTTTGAATCTGATTTAATCCATGCTACCTGAAAATATATATAAAATTTTATTTATTCACATATATATATATATATACAAATATATTTATATATTAATATTTATAACATCTAATTAATATTTATAAATAGAATTTATTATAGTAATATTATATTTAATATATAATAATTAGAAATTAATACAAGATTATTAAAATTGCAATATGTTTTAATTGAGGTGGAAACAAATCTTTAAATTTATTTATGTATTAATTTAATAGTAAAATTTAATAAATGTATCTTATATCTATACATATATATATACATAAATATATTATTTTATTTAATTATAAATCATTATTTTTAAAGCCTATTTGTAGGAAAATAGTAATTTATCTCTGGAATTATATTTGAATAAAATTACTTGAATTTGAATATTATAAAAAAAATATGATCAATAATATTAAATTGTTTGTAAATTTAAATAATTAATTTGATAAATTTTATAATTAATTTAATATTAACCATGAAAAGAGTTTTTAAATACTTTTTAGTCTGGTCATGAGATAAATAAAAAGTATTTACTTGTTTATATTTAAAAATGTGTCAAAAGTGTCAAAATAACATTTTGACAATTCTGACACAAGTCAAACAGATTTAGAACATTATTCCAAAAACAAATGTCAAAATATTAGATTACAAGTATTAGTTCGATGTGTAGAATACTTGACGTGATTACAAGTAATTATTTAGAATTGACGTTGGCTGAAAAGTAATTAAAGTAAACTTTTATATAATATATTAAATTTATATTAATGAAAATTTTTTCTCAACTATATGCAACAAGCTTTTACTTAAAATTTCGATTTGAAAGAATGAATGAAATTTTGGTGCGTACAAACTGCAGTAGCATTCTTTAGAGCAAATAGCTCAAATGTTGGAAAAATGCTTTAATACAGATCTACTGTAGGGATTCTGTAACTATTAGCTTTAAAAGAGCATCTTTTATTGCACTTAGCTGCAACTGCTCTTGAACGACGCTTTAAAACAAAATTTATCTCTTTAAATATATAGAGCTACTAGATTTATTAATACGCTCTATAAATCAATAAATTTACACTATTGAAGAGCTGTTTCTTCTATAGTCGCTTTATAGAAGTTTAGTGAAGCAAATTACATTCACAAATAGCTGTAAAGGAGTAGATTTTTTTTTGTCGTTGCCTATATTAGATTTTTTTAATGAAGCTGTAGAGCACATACTGCAGAGAAACTTATTTTAGTAATTAGTAGAAATCACTAACTCATGCTACTCCGTTTGAACGGATCGATAGATAAAGACCCAATAAAGACGAGCACATCATGAAAGATTTAAAAGTTTAGAGCTTCGGTTTGAAGTACCTTCCATAAAAATTTTTGGAATACTGCTTACATTTTCAATTCTGATAATTCAACTACGATGCTGAAATTAAAAGTAGGCAATAGTAAAGTAATATGGCAAATTTGTTTGCAAGTTTTAAGGTTTCTCGGGTCAAAACTGAGAGTGGTCGCCATAGCAACTGCTAAAACCATAGTACATATCTTTGCAACTAATAATAACAAAAGATTAAAAATTTTATTTTCGGCTTTATGTTTGGAATAAATTTAAGAAAAAATAAACATTTTTCTTTTAAATATCCCATTAAAATTCTTTCCATCCCCAATAACCCATTAATACTAAATATTCAAAATCTAAATCCCGAAATTCTTTCCATATCCTCGTCCTCGAAACCAAACTGTAAATTTATATCACAAGTAGCACACTGAGGTTAGGTTCAAAAACGGTCGTAATTTTGGTGCGCTAAAGTCGCAAACTATCCAAAGAAACATTGCACAGTTGCAATTTGGTGGCTTTTGAGCTATCCACTGCCCCTCGAAAATAAAAAAAAATTTATACTTTAGGGATGAAATATTTATTTCTTTATTTATGTACAGTCCCCTACCACATACAATGTGATAAGTCAGTGAATCTGCCTTTCCTTTTTAGGTACGCCAGTTGAATTTATTTTATATTATGGTGTAAACTATTATGACATCAATTATAAATTGTATTTTTTTATTAGATATGATCTGACCAGGATTTCAATCCAAGACTTTTTGACTGAAAAGCCGCGACTCTAACAACTAACTGAGTTATTAGTCAGATTGGGATGAAATAATTATAATAATAAAGCTTCTTGTTTTAAGATAACGGAACAGTCCCATTTGTACTGCTATTTCGGAATTGAAATACATAAAATTTAATTTGAAACATCTTACTTCCAAATATTTTAACAGATTTTCTAAAAAAAACCCTCAAAAACCCTCTCTTCTTACTCTCACTTGCCACTTTTTGGTTTTCTATTAAAGTTTTTTTAAAATTAAATTTATTTTTCCACAATTGCAATTTTTTCGGAAAACTATTTTACAACCCATTTTTTTTTTGCAAAAAAATGAACCTAAAAAACGTTTTACCACAATAAAATTTTTTACTTTTGTCAAATTAACTTCACCCCTATATTATTTGTTTGTGAAATCTTTTTTTATTATTATTATATATTATTATGTACATATATACATATTTTATATAACATTATGAAGAAAAAAAAAAAAAAAATTATGAAACGCTTCCAAATGTCTGAAGGAAATAATCATTCGGTTATGTTTTATATTTTTCGTATATCTTTTTTATACCCGTGCAAACATATATGAACATCGGGTATATTAAATTTACTCCTCCGTTTGTAACGCATCGAAATATACGAGCTAGATATAGTGTCAAGGGTACGTATCAAATCAGCATCGAAAAGTGAATCGATCTGGCTATGTGTGTCCGTCCGTCCGTCAGCACGATAACTCAAAAACTATAAGAGCTAGAGTTCTGAAACTTTCACAAAGTAATTTTTAGACAATTTGTAGGTTCCCTAATGTTTCTGGTTAAAATCGGACAAAGGCTTCGGGTAGCTGCCATACAAATTTTTCGAAATTATATGAATATTTTCAAAATTAATAACTAAATAGAAACCAAATATAAAAACAAACAAAATGTAACTAAATTAATAATCAATTCATGGTGTAGTGGTTAGGACATGTTACATGTAACAAAAATGTCTCGGTTCAAATTCAGGCAATTAGGAAAAATTTTTTTTTTTTTTAAATTCATTTTTTGTTATCTATTTTCTTTTTAATAAAATATATGTATTTATTTTATGTATGAAAAATTTTATTTTATAGAAAATTTGACAGAAAACTCGCATTTATATTAGAAATTATTATTTTTTTTTAATATTTTTATAAAAAAATTCAAAACTGTTATTTAAAACAAACAATTGATACCATAGCAACTATAATAATTAAAAAAAAAATTGCGATGAACAAAAAGTCGATGGCTTAGTGGTTAGGACGTCGAGCTTTTAATTGAAAAGTGTGGGTTCGAATCTCGTTCAGAGCATATTTTTTTTTTAAATTCATCTTTATTTTTAATTCATTTTTTTTTTTTATTAATTTTTTTTGTAACTATATATAAAAAAACAAATATTTTGAATTTCTGTCAAACAGTTCAATTGCAATATATGAAATTCTTATTTATTTAATACATAATAGTGCACGCACGGGTATCTAAAAGTTGACAAGGGCAACTATAATCTTTCTCGTTTTTCTGGGATTCAATGACGGTGTTGTTATAAATTCATTTTTTATTTCACATTTTTATTTTTTAAATCGTCAAAATTTTCACTCATATTTTGTATATACATACAAACATATATTCATACATATAAATATTATTATTATGTACTTTAAGTTCTTTTTTAATAATAAACACGTAATTTTCATATAATTTTCGGTTATTGTGTCCTTAATAAACAAAAATCAGTATATATTTCTATATGTATAAGTGTTTATATATATATATGTATATTATATAATACAAATAAAAATTCATAACATATATATATATATATATATGTATTTACAAAAATGAACAAATTGAGTGAATAAAATATTAACATACAAACAAAAATATTATGATATTCATAGTAATTTTAAGCCTATTATGATTTTATTGTTATTGAAAAAAAAAAAAAAAAAAAAAAAACATGCTGCAGGACTTAATCTGATTAAAAAATATATGCAATTTTCATATCTTATACAGAGACTTCCGTTTTTTTTCTTTTTTATTTCGGTATACTGTGTATATTTAGAATGTATAACTTTATATACATTTATAAATTTTTATTTTATATTGCAAAGGAGTTTCCGTTTTACATTTAACATAGTGTAATATAGTTAATTTACTGCATATTTCATATATACATTTTATGACAGTTGAAAATTACCGTTTACATACATACAGTTTAAAAATTTTTGAAAATATGTAAGTCTGGCTATAAATATCTTAAGGCATATTAAAAAGACAGACGTAAGATTATGTACAAATGTATTAAATGTCATTTGCTTCTGTTATTATTAGCTTAATGTCTTTCGTTTTACTCCAAAAAAAAAATAATTGTCTTTGTTGTATATTAGATTAAAATGTAGTAAATTACTGGACATACAATGTATTACATTGGTAAAAAATTAGTCTATGGCAAAATTTTGCAAACTATGTTTAAAAGGTATATTCTGTTTTAAATTAAAGATCGGAATATAAACGCAGTCACCTTATTTATTTATAAGTCTTGACAGAAAAGATTATCTATACAACTCTAGTTAACTGAACCGTTTGCCTATTGCTTACCAAAATTTCAAAAAAAAAGGAAGTTCTAATTTTCAGAAAAATTAAGTAAAGCATTTTTCATTAATTAAGGTGAAAACCCAATGTACGCATATGCTTCGCTTTGATAATTTTGTTTTTTTTTCTAAGCTTTATGCGCTTTTTGTGCTTTTGATACCTTTAAAATATAATGAACACTTTTGACATCAATTCCAAATTGTAAACAAAGAGAAACTGTGGTTTTTAGTTTAAATAATGCATATAAAATATATAAATTTTAAAAACGTAAAAATACAAAAAAGTTTAAAGTTGGCCAACTTTGTACTTTTCATGCGGTTTAGGTTTTTCTAATTAGTCACCTCTTATATAAACCTAAGTATTCAACTTTAAGGTCAACCCTGTCAAAAGTTTGTCAAAGCGAAGAAAGCGCGTACATTAAATTTTCACTTTTATAAAAATTCATTCATTAAACTGTAATTTTAAGAATTAGTTTTTACAATGTGTCTTATAAACTAAATATTAAACTAGAACAACTTCTTTTTCTATACAAAGTCAAATTGGTAAATTTGTGTTATTATTTAAAAAAAAAAAAACAAATTTCAAATTAAGTTTTGATATTACAATAAAGTTTACAGTAAAATTACTGCAAAGTAATAAAAACCAAATACACTGTATAATATTAAGAAAAAAATGACATTAATATTTAATAATAGTGTTATAGGAAAGTCACGTCCCACACTATATTCCTTTTAATGTTTACTAGCTTATGTTTTCTTCTGCTTTATTCCAAATGCATTAACATTAACATTTAATATAGGAATTACATACATATACATATATATATATATACACATAATATTTATGTATATAAATAATATTCAATTTAAAATCTCTTAACTTTAATTTTATACAAGTATATAAAATTTTCTTATCTATGTTGATACATATCAAATATGTATTTTTATATTAATATACATATATATGCATATATATACAAACACATTTCTACTTTTCAATATTCTACAAATGAAATACGAATTTAAGTGATATTTGTTTATTGTTCATATATATATGAATGAACACATAATTATAATATATATATATACTTATGTATATGTATTATAATATGGGTGGAACATGTGAATTTAAAGTTTTGTTATGGCAGTAAAAAGAAATACCATAGAAAATATTTCTTAATTTACTTACAATTGCAGTAAAAAATAAAATATAAAAAAAAAATATAAATTGAAAAAAAAAAATAAAAATAAATTAAATTAAATAAAATAAAAAAGGAAATGAAATAATACAAAAAAAAAAAAATTAAGCTTATATTCTTTTTCATTTTTTTTGATTGTTGATGAAATCTTTATTATAATTAAAATTTATTTGCAGAAAATTGAATTTAAAAAAAATTAAGATAAAAGAAAAACAAATAACTATGTTTAATTATTGGATTTTTATGTCAAGACTATGCTATTTCCCATTTGGTAAAATTATCATCAGAATATAAAAAGAATTGACTTTGAGATGATCTGTTTTTAAATATTAAGGAAATAAGTGAATTTAAAAAGAAATACTTTAACTACATTTAAAAACATCAGAAGTTTTTTAATTTTTCATTCATATTTAATAAAATTTCACAATCCTAAATATGTAAAAATTTTGATTGGATTTTATAACTCACAGAATTTTTTATATTTTAATGAATAATTTAAATTTAAACCAGGAGTTTGTCTGAACACTGTAACATTTCAGGCTTTTGAAGAGTCCACAGTATTACAAGTATTTGTAATTGAACCATTTTTAAACTTAAAAATTAAAAATAAAACAAGGGAGAGTGTAGTAGAGTAGGCTGTGTCAACTCTGGGATACCCATACGTCCGTAATATAAACATTATATCATCCGGTTAATTACTTTTGGCAAAATTTCAAACATACAGCTTTATTAGGTTTAGAGTAATGCTTATATAAAAGAAGGAGTTGTATGGCAGCTACTTGAACCCTCTGCAGTAGACCAACCAAATTTTGGAGTAACTTTGGTCATTACACTAAACTATTTATGGACAAATTTCAGACAACCAGCTTTAATAAATACAGAGTAATGCTCATATAAAAAAAGAAGTTGTGTGGCAGGTACTTGAACCCGTGAACCAAAATGGCTGGATTTAAATAGCAATGACGGCTATTACATAAAACCGACTTTGTGAAAATTTCAAAATCCTAGCACCTTTATTTTTTGAGTTATCGTGCTGATTGACGGATGGACGAACAAACATAGCCAAATCGATTTATTTTTCGATTCTGATCCGATCCATACACTTGAGTCGATATCTACTACTCCTCCATCTATGCGTCACAAACGTAATGGAACATTTAGTATACCCTTTTGACTAATAGTCATACGGGTATAATTAGGAAGGGGATTAGAGAATACTGTGCCAAATTTCGGAATTTGGATCCAACACGAACATAATACGTAAATTAAAATATCATGTGGTTTAAGGAAAACTAAAGCTATTAGTAACTAATACTTTCAGAAATGATTAAAATTGTCTTTGACGAACCAAATTTTGTGCAAATCTAGGTTATAAAATTGGATATTTAACATTATTGTAGTTAAGCGTCATGTTCAAATTAGAAAAGAACTTGTACGTATGTTACTCGAAACCATTGAGGAAAGTGACTAAGTTTCAATTATTGTATGTATGAGTTAATATCCTTTTCGTCTCCTATAATGTTTTAAATTGATATAAAGAACTTGAAATTGAATTTAGGTTTAAAGGTTATTAAAATATAAAATATCACTCAATTTAATACTCAATTGCATTTGTTACTGGGTTTTCAAATTGTAAAGTCAAAAACGTTAGTTAGCAAGTAAAGAAACTTAAATTACACAAACAATTTAAATTAACTTAAAGTGAACATGTCAATTTCATCAATGTGAGAAAAAACCTTGAAAATGTTAATTTTGACCTTAATAACATCATATTTATTTATACATGACAACATTATATACATAAATATAAAATATTTGCTATTTTAAAAGAATATATTGACATTCATAATTCAAAAAAATCATAAATTTTTTCTTTCAAATTCAAATATTGATTAAAATTCCAGATTTTGTGTGTTTTGTGCTTTTTTTTTTTTATTTAATAAAATTAATATACAAAAAAGTTGATTTACTTACTCGAAATTGTCCTAAATTATTAACAACACATGTAAATTGTACATCTCGACCTTGTGTTACCGTCAGGTTATCTAATGTTGATAAAAATTCTGGTTCAACTTCAATACCTTGGTTATGTCCTGTAACAAATAAAAATTTTTCAAATACAAACATAAACAATGAAAAGAAAATTGAATTAAATTTATGAAAATAATATAGATATTTAAATTTTAAAATTTTATCGTTATTTTAATAACAGTTTTTTTTATCAAATAATAATAATATTAACAAATTTAAAACAATAAATTGGGAAAAAAATATGTTAGCCCCAAAAAGTATGCAATTTTTTAAGTACTATAAAAATGCAATTGGTTTTAACATTATTCCTTTTCGTTTCTTGGCCGAGTTTTTTCTATAACAATAGCGTTTGTTTACTAACAGTTTTTTTTTATTGTTAAATTTTTTTTTTTTTTTTTTTTAAGCACTAACTGTTCAACTGTTAGGCTAATTAGCCTGTCTATACCATAGGTACATGTTGGAACAGGGGGTCATATTATATTCGTGTTATTAGAATTGGTCTTATTGAATTCCACATACAATTTAAACATGAGATAGTACTAGGCCTTATAACATGTAGAAACGTCTTAGATTTTCAATATTTACAATTCTATTTTTTGTTTATATTGTAATATTTTATATTTTACTTATATGGTATTCTATATCTGCGAGTTATATTATTTAATTAAATTATTTGTTTATATTTTGCATTTGTTTATATTTTTATATTAAAGTATTTTTTATTAAAGATTTATAATTATTAATTATTGATTATGCCATTAATTTGAACCCAATGGCGAATGGTAACTGAGTCGAGTCGAAAACCAGAAAAGTTTTTTCACTTTCACTAGAATTCGAACCCGGGCCCTTCTGCATGAAAGGTCGGCACTTAACCACTGTGCCACCCAGCTGTTAAATGTATTAACAAATTTGAATGAAATGAAAAATAATTATATTAGCCCACAAAAGTGTGCAATTATTTTTGTGCCATTGAATAACAATTGCATATTTTTGCACTGTTCGAAAAAGCGTTTTTTTGAGTGTGTGGTAAATACATTTGACTAATTTAAAAAACTCATAAAGTTTAATTTAGTCTACTGTCTTTAAAAGAGGTCTACAAAATTGTCTTACATAATTTTCACTCAAAACACAAAGGATCTGAATTAACTTAATAATATTAAAAAAATTTTAATTGGTTTTTATAACTCACAGAAGGTTTTCATAAAATACCTTATAAGTCATACAAATCAGGATAGTTTAGGCAACATAATAATATATGCCTAATGAGTTACTGAAGAATCCAGTAATATTACAGGACCAAACACCCCTAAAAACTGATATAATATTATTCAATCAAATTTCACCAAAACCAGAAGTAGATCAGAAGAAAGTTTGCTGACCATTGCAAAAAATGGAAAAAAAATAATCTTTTTAAATAAACTAAAAATAATTAAAACAAATTCTTTATTTTTGACTGAACAAAATTTCATATCTGGTGGAATATTTAAATTTCAGTTAATCAAAGGTCGTGCAAGAAAAAAAAAAAAATTAAATAACAAAAAAATATATATATATATTAAAACCATATATTTAATAATATTGTGTTTATCAGTGCGTTACACAATGCCAGTACATTTGGTTACGTTTAAATTGAAAATTAAAAAGAGAGAGAGAGAGAAAATATTTAAAATAACCAAGTAAAAAAGTTTACTTTTGACCATAACTAACAAATGTTTCAGTATCAACAGTATATTTTTTCATATATTTGTTTGTTTGTATATATATATATATGTTTCCCATATGTAAAGTAAAATTTATTATATACAAAATGAATGTGGTCCATTTTTAAAAGTCTCATGCATATTATTTTATTAATGTGATTTATACAGTTCAACTTTAAGTTTGAAACAAAATCGAAATTAAAGTGATATTCAATTATTGATTTATTAGACTTAAATTAAAACTTGCAAGTTTAATTAGAAAAGTCAGTTTAAGAGAGGGAACATCTCTTATAAAATGAAGGTGAAAATCAACATTTAAAGGAAGACCTATCTTTTGAATATCTTAAATTAAATATGATATTCTTAAAAGAGGGTTCAATCAACTCCTACGACCTTTGCGAAACCAAGATTCGGGCAATTTTAGTCAATCTAAGCCAGGATGACATAACGTATTTGTTATTTTAGTATCATGAGTAATATTATGATAAAATGTCTATAAATACAGAAGAGTTGTTTGAATATCGTACAATTTACAGTTATTGCGCACTAATTTCAGAAATGAGTGCGCAATAACTGTAAAGTGGATAACTGTTGAGTGGAAGTCAGTGTCAGTGTCAAAAAATCCCTGAATATACTAAATAAGTATAAATCCAATTACTGAATACCAATATATTCTATATATATCCAACTGTACATCAAAATAATTAGCCATTAACTTTTGTTTAATACTGTGTGTATGTGTATAATATTAATTTAAAAAACTCTTTTGATATTATTATTTTTAGCTGATATTATTAATTTTTTTTTTTCATATTTTTTTTTTTTTTTTTTGGAAAAAATTTAAATAAATAAAAATTTTATTTACTTAAAACTGAACCCGTTTAAAATTTAACGTTCTAAAAACGAATTTTTTTTTATTTAATTTTGTATATTTTTTTAAATAAATATTCTTTTTTCAATATTGATTTAATCCCTTAAAAATAATTGGAAGTATTTAAATTATAAAAAAAAAAAAATTAATTTATACAAAATTAATATTCAATATATAAAAAACAAAAACTATTAATACAATATCAAATGAATCTTTTTTATTGTTTATGTAGCAGAGGTCAAAGATGAGTACTAAATATCATATAATATATAAATACATAAAAATGAATAATGCAACATTTAATTAATGAAAATTTAAAATATTACCTACATAAGTTCTTCAAAAAAGGAATTCTTTTGTAAATTTTTTCCTTATTACTTTACAAGAAAAGTAACACTCAAGCGTCACAACCTTGATAACTGAATTTTATTTTAAATAAAATTTTGACAAATAAGAACTTGACTTTAATTGTCAATTTATATAGGTATATAATTTTAATTGATAATAAAATTCTTCAAAACTTCTGGAATTATTATCAAATATGAAATCCTCCATAATTCTAAGCCTCACATATCGGATACAAAAGTTTTGTAACACATTATTATATTATTAAATTTAGGGGGTTTAAAGTTTGCATAATTTTAAGTTCAATTAAGTTAAATTCATGTAAATTTAAATACTAAATAATATTTTAAAAACGTAAAAATAAATCCAAGATTGATTGTATAAGCTTTTCTTCTAAAAAATTGTTGTATTATAAAGTTTATAAGGTCTGTTAATATTTCTGGTAAAATCTGGTTAATTTAGCCGGTCCAATTCCGTGATCCAATTTTGTCCACCTGAAAAGTTTACTTGTCTTTTGGTTAAAGAGTATTAATACCTTATTTCATTAAACCGTTTGAGATTTTCATAAATTTTTAAACTTGACATTCCCGAAACTCTTTTTCTAGAAACTCTAGACTCCATGACACTAGAATCAATTTTTAAAACCTATTCTTTATAGGTACTTATACTAGTAGTCTTTGTACCAAAATAGAACTCATTCCGACGACTAGAACTCGAAATTTCTCCAAAAATATGGTGTTAATGTATGGGAGCCTCAAGATTCCGTTTTCCGATTTGGAAAATCTACGAACTTAACCTTAATATTGACGAAAAAGCCATTCATACCAAATTTCATCAAAATCGTTTGAGATTTATGCGTGTCATCATGTTCACAGGCTCAAATACATTAATACATACACACACACGATCACATAAAAAAGTTCGGATTTACGCGTTTCAGACAAAACGGAACAACTTTTCGTATTTTTTTTCACCGAGGAACTTACAAGCTTTTCTTTTATAGCATAATATATCTATATACTGAAGAAAAGCTAAAACTATATTTCATTTAATGAAGCTTTTCTTTCAGAAATTTCTTGCAGTATAATGTTTCAATATGGAAACTTCTATGACATAAAAGTTTAAGTGTTGTGATATCTTTTTTTTGTATGTAAGTATTAGAATAAACGTTCATTTACATTAGTACCCACAGTCTATATAACATTTAACATGACATTAGGGTACGCTAACCAATAGCGGCAGCAGTTTATCATTTATTATAAAACTAAAAATTTTAATCGAAATAGTTTATACCGATTATAATTGGAATTGTAATCAAAACTACTTGACTACAATTATCGAATAGTTATAATTTTCAAGTATTTTATTAGCGAAATTTACCGACATATTCAATGTATGCAATAGCTATTTGTATTTTTTCTTCTTGAACTACGCCTAGGTAAGTGAGGTATGCATAGAAATATTTAACAATCCCTTACATTTTATTTTTAATAAAATTTCAAATTTACTTGATAGAAAGTAATCATCATTATGACAAGTCAATCCAATTCATGAATTAAAGTATTTGATTCAAACTTTTCAAATACTAATGGAAATTTAAAAAACATTTAAAAATCATAAGCCGTGTAGACAAGCTATAAAAGCACTTATCTTAGAAAACTTTGTTACCTCTTATCTATTTAGATAAAAATTTAGTAATAAAAGTGTAACTGCTTGAGTTGAAGAATTACAATTTAGATTTTTAAAAAATAAAATTACTCAAACTTTGTAAAACAAATATTTTTTTACTAGATGAGCATATACAGAATTTTTATTTTACGTAGCCGGCAGCCCTGAATTAAAAATTAAACTGTCAAAACTGAGATTTTATAAAATAATATTTTTTTAAAAAAAAAAAAAGTACTTGTACACTTACCTTGTGCGAACACACATATTGATATGAAAATTGCATATACACCCAAACAAAATTGCACAATATTTGTGCCAATATTACATTTAAAATTATGACAATTCCTTTTTTTATTGACACCACCCATATTATTTTTACAAATTATCATTTAAAAAAAAATTTTAAAATAATTTAGAAAAAAATTTAATATTTTTTTTTAATGATTTTTTTTAAAGAAAAAACAATAAAAAAAATATAAAAAATAAAATTTTTAGAAAATTAAGAAATTTAAATGAAAAATTGATATTAATTTGTTTGCATTTATTGTTATGTTGAATAATATTTGAAAGGAAATTTCGATTGTCGTCGTCCTTTTTTGTTGTTGTTGTTGTTTTTCCATTCAAATTTATAACATTTCATCTAGAAATAATTTTCTGTTGTTCTTTTCTTTCTTTTTTTGTAAAAGTTTTTTTGTTTGTCTCTCTCTCTTTTGGTTTTTGTATACCAGTGAATTCAGCTGACCTGAAAAAAAGACATTTATGAGTAAACAATCATATAAAGTTTTATTAATAAAGGAACTAGGACCCTACTAGATATGTATATATATATATATATATATTTGCATATAGTCATTAATTTAAAGTATTACTAGAATAGAATATATCTAGATGAATATATAAAGTAAATATTTAAAAAAAAAAAAGTCATATTAAAAAAATGCAAGACCTATATGTAAAATGGTTCACAATCAAATTAAAAACTTTCTGAATGTTACCATTAACTTTAAAATAACAGAGAAATTGTTTTTTTTTTCTATATTTTTTGCTGTTGCTTGGATTCATTTTGGTTTGTTCTGGTCTTGCATTGAACAAATACAAAAAGTCCAGCAAACTGAATGGAAAAATAATAGTTTTCCTTTTTAATAACCACAAATTTAAAATAGATTGAATTTAGTTCATATGTGTATTTGTTGTAACAGTGTTGCCAACAATAATAAGAGTAAAATTTCGTTTAGGAACTCATAAAATAGTTAGTTGGAGACGAGTAATCTATCTTACTATTATTGGATTTCTAAAGTTCAAACAAAACTGCATTATGTATTGATTAATTACTGCATTGTTCAAATTATCATTTCAAATAAAAGCCAGTAAATGGATGGATGGATATGAAGCTAATGCCCAAGTCAGAAATGAAGACTAAACTAAGCTAAAAATAAAATTAAGACAATTTTGTTTCTTATAACTTCTGCTACCAGCGTCGTTTAATAACAACCAACGGAGTGGCCCAAGAAAATGCAGATTACAGGTAAAGTAAAGCAAGAGATGAAGTCCTCTAAGTATTTGCTGCTAAGAAACTAGAAGTGAAACAAATTAGAAACTAATAGAGTTATAACACGAACAGCCTTAAATTTAACCTAACAAGAAGACCCGAAAACCGTAATAACACCTAATGTAAAATAATTCGTTAGTGGTAAAATATCACATACACATGGGGAAATAATAAAAGTATCAGCTACAAACTGTTTAAAATGAGGGCGTCAGTGTAAGTCTTATATTCCCTAGACTCTAGAGGACTAATTACTTTTTAATACTTTTCCTTCAATAATATAAAATTTGAAGAAAAGTTGAAAATAAAAAAACGGTTAGATCCTAAAAATATGCAACACATCATCTTACTTTCAATTTCAAAAAACTTTCGAAAAATTGCTTAAAATGAGGTGTCTTGTGTAAGTCTTTAGACTCTAGAGGACTAACTATTTTCAAATACTTTTGTCTCAGAAATATAAAATTTTATCTTGAAGGAAAGTTGTAAAATAAAAAAACTGTATAATCCTAAAAATATGCAACAAATACTTTTTTCCTACATATCTTACTCCATCCTCTTGTTTTTAATTTACCTATCAACTGACGCAGTCCGAACTCAGAAATAAAAGATCAGTTGCACTATACTACAAAACTCCTCCCAAAATACATATAAATTAATTAAAATTTAATTAAAAAATTAAAAAGATATTCGTCCAGTCGTCCCTGATCAATATTCACAATATTATAGTTAAAATTTAGTTTTTGGACACATATGCAGAAAATATTTTTTAATGTTCACAATATAATGGTCAACTGAAAAACAATAAATCGGAAGCTATGCCAAAACCAAAAACTGAGTCCTATAAAAAAAATACATTAAAAAAAAAAAAAACAAAAACAATAAGGAAGAAAATAGCAAAAAAATAGAAAAATATAAATTGTTTGGTACGTTAAGCATTATTTTATAATATTAAATGTTCATCCCTTTTTTAAACCAATTCATTTTGAAGACTTTATACTAGTGACCAAAAGATATTTTAAAGGAGTTACTCTATACAATTCCTTATAAAACAAAGTCCAAAAAAAAAAATGGAACTGAACTGAACTGAATTAAAAAATTTTTTTTAAATTTCTTTGTATGAAAAATCGATTTTTCTTTTCATAAAAAAAAAAAATGTAAAATTTTTATTTTTGGAAGAATGGAAGTTATGTATCTATCAAATTCACACGTGACTTGAAAACTTAAACGAAAAAATAGAATAAAAAAATATAAATGTCTATAAAGATTTTCTATTTTTTGTTTTATTATGCATTCTGCATAAAATGGTTTTCAAAAACCAAAAAAAACAAAAAATCAGAAGGATATGGATCTTAGACATGTGTGAATGGGGTACAAAAAAAATGAACGATTCAGAGAAGGAATCTGAACTTTTGTTTTTATTTTTAAATGGTATACTAAATTTGCCATTACGTTTGTGACGAAGTGAAGGAGCGGAAGTAGATATGAATTGGATCAGAAATAAAAAGTAAATCGATCTAGCTATGTGTGTCCTCCCTTACGGCCGCACGATAACTCAAAAAGTAAAGGAGCGAGGATTCTATAATATTCGCAAATTCTCTATTGTAATCGAGCCAATTTACTCCTCAGGTTCGAGTAGCTGCCGACAACTTCTTTTTTCTTATGAGCATTACTCTAAGCCTAATGAAGGATTGTGTCAGAAATTTTGCCAAAAGGAGTTCAGTTTCATGACGAAAAAGTCTGCAAAATTTGGTGGGTCTACTGCAGTAGGTTCGAGTAGCTGCCATAAAACTTCTTTTTTTATATGAGCATTACTCTATTACAAATAATATCTGATATTTTAGCATTTAACTTAATGTCCAACGTCTGAATAAAATACAGTCGGGGTAGAGTAAAAGGTTCGAAGGTTTGCCTTTCAACTTATATTTTCTTTTGTTTGTAACTGGAAGCCTAATAAGTTGTGTATTTAAAATTTTTCCAAAATTAATTAATCAAATTATATATGGGTATCCCAAAGTTGACACAATCTACTCTACTACACTCTTCTTCGTGTTTTTTTAATAATAAAAAGTTCAAAATATTTTTTTTTAAACTTCTCTCTCTCTTCTTCTCTCTTTTGTCTTGTGTTAAGGCAATTTATCGAATCAACACGGTGTAGAACAAAAGAATCTTTTAAAAAAAAAATATCTGTATAAAAGTTGTAGAGGGAAGGAGGATACACTCTAGGAATTCCATTTTGTTTTTTTCCAATTTTAAAGATTTATCAATTTATTATTGTGTCATAGTATATGGATTGAAATCGATAGTTTTAGAAAAAGTGGAATTATAATTGAAATAATATTTTTCAAAGTTAAAAAGTTATTAAAAAAAAAAGAAAAATAAAAATGATTTAGAAAATTGATTCTTTTGGTGTAGAAAAGTTAAAAGGTTTGCATTTTTAACTTTAAATATTAATTTAAAAAAGTTTATAAACCAAAGAAAACTCTGGTTTTTGTTTTCCACGATAAAATATATAGAGATTCAAGGATTTAGATTTGAGAAATATTTTATATTTAAGTATTTTATTTAATCTTATAATATTTATTACTCAATAAATTATTATGAAGACAATTAATTGGCTAATATTCGTCTAAGCTTTAAATATGTAATATTATTCAATTAACTTTAGGTTATCTGACCGGGGCCCCGTGATTTAAAAAAACCTTAACTATAAATTTAATCATTTTGAATGCTTTTAATACATTTTCTTATTTATATGTTTTTAATAATATTTTACATATCACATTTGATTTGATATTATATTTACAGAATAATTTGGGTAAATTACGATTAGACATTTAGTTTTACTTCTTTTTCACTCCCTTAAGAATAATAGGGCATTTACCGAGTCAAGTTAGACTAGGCTTCAGTTTCTTTAATCATTATATTCACTAAGCCGTTGATTACTCGGATGTAACTATATTGATAAAATTATGAACACACAAATGTTAATTTTGTGCGCCATCTATTATTCTACACTTCTAATCTATTATTTATATTAAATCTTATCATATATTACGATAGAAACTATTATGATATAATTATACAATTTTACGATATTTTTTTATTAGATATTATGATATGATAAGAATTTGAACCAGAGACCTTTCCCATGAAAGGTGTCGTCTTTACCACTGCGCCCTAGATAATTACAGATTATATTTAAAATTTGAAAAACTCTATAATCACTTAACTAATTGTACCTAGCTTAAACTAAACTTAAATTTATTTAAACTCTAATCTCTAATCTTGTAAACTAAAGAGTATCATAGATGTTTTTAGATAATATTTAAAATGTATTTAAAAGGACATGGTCTTGGTGTTGAATATATCCATATTTATCTAAGAAGATGAAATTCTCAAGAGCGATAAAATCCATTAGAAAAGTCTTTATAATGTTTGCCTAGTAATGTATTATGTATGATTTGGTAAAATATAATTGATATTAAAGATTTTTCTGTAATTTTTAATGCTCTATCATAATGAGTTCTAATTACATTTGTTATAAAATTATCTGTTCTCATGATTTTTGATTCCTTGTACAAATATTTATTGGAATAAAAATGTTTGTATTTGAACTCAGGCTTTCTGTTTATTAATACAAACTCTCATCCACTTTCTTTTCAAATTAGCACTAATGTTAGACCATATGTATGCATCAGAGACAAAATTTGGCCTTATTAATTTTTGGTATTTTAACTCTATTACTAATATATTTTTTATAAAAGAGCTCTTTAGCTGACATCAAAGATTCATTGCTTTTATCAATTTTATCAATTATTATGATCAATAAAGTTCAAGTTTTGATGTAACTGAAATCTGACAGCGTAATTCTCTTAATATAAAATAATTCTGAATTATATAAATAAAATAAAATTTTATTGTTTATGTTATACGAGTACATATGTACTAATGAGATTTCACTTAAAATACTACTACAACTACAATTTTAAATAAAATACTTAACTTTAATTTCAATGAAATATTAATTAATAGCTTTTCATTCATTAATTTGTTTATTCTATGATTAGAATAATATTTAAATATAATTATTAATTTTATTTTATTTTTATTTGATTAATATTAAATAGTACAACGAATTGGTAATAATATAATGTTCAATTATTATACGAGTATAAAAACTTGAGTGTAAAAAAATTATTTCAATAAAATGAAAAAAATTTTATTTTAATAAATTTTACAATTCATGTAACTCAACTTTAAAATGAGAAAAATTATAGTTGACCCTGTCAACTTTTAGATATTCGATATGCACGGATGTTTAACATAAAAACGAACTATGATAACACATAAACTTACTTATATATAAAAAATACGATTAAATACAATAATATAAAAAAAATTTGCCCAATCCCACTCAATAAATTTATATGAATAAAAAGAAGCAAAATTTGGTGCCACAACTGAAAGTTGGTAAACATAGAGTAGTTTGAATAACTAATAAAGGTTTGAATTTATTTAGGATTTATTAGAAAAGTAAGACAAAAAAAAGAGACTTAAGTACTTATAAGTTATATTTTGTATTAAATTATGTCAAAATTTTTTTTAATCCTAAAAGTATGCAAAATTATGTTTTTGTACTTTCAAAATTTTACTTTTTAAAATTTTATTTTGGTACATTTGTTCGCATTGTTTTAGTAGTTTTATAAGAGGCATAGAATGGATGCTTACTTTATATTTCCAGTTCTCATTTTACTAACTTCAAAAAGATGATTGTCCTGTACAAAATGCCAGGATAACTTGTAGCTTTTAAGATAAATTGTTAGATTATATTTTCGATTAAATTTTTCGATTCTGATCAGATCCATACCTTTGAGTCTATATCTCCCGTCCATCCTTTTCTGCGTCATAAACGTAATTGCAAATTTAGTAAATACTTTGACAATCACAATTTTATTTTAAGGATAGGGCTTCCATAAGAAGCTTAGAAAACTAAAATCCAGATTAAAAAAATTTTAATAAAAATTAGTTTTATACTAAAGTAGAAATTATTTTGTCCTTTTTATTAAAATTCATTCTGTAGGATTCCTTAGTGGGACCTGAATGATCATTTAATCCAGACACCCTCTAAAAATTCTTTCAACTCACAAAATTCTTTAGATACAGTTCCGTGTATTGAAGGAACACTTGTAAAAAAAAAATTAATAAAAATACAGTTTTATAGTTATAAAAACTAAAATAAGAAGCCTCAAAAATGATGACAAGAATCTGAATATGATATCGCGATTGCCCCAGGCCTATCACTTAAGCCAATAAGTATTAAAGTAAATTTAAACATATCGTTTGTAATTTATGGCTTCTAATTATATCATTTAATACGAATAAAACACTAATACGAATGCTTTAAAATAACTCGAAATAAATAAAATATAATAAAATTAAATTTTTTTTTTAAATTCTAATGAAAATTAATTACTTTGAAAATTGATTTGAAAAGAACAGAAAAAAAAACAACTAAAATGTATAAAAATTAAATTATATTTTAATTTGAAATAAATCAAATCAAAAATTATAAAATAATATTTTTTTTTGATTTTTACATAAATAATAAAAGAAGATAATTAAAAAAACAACATTTCTATATATATATTAACAGAATTATGTAATTTTATTCAATTGATTTCAATAATTTTAGAAAAAATCAATTGAAATCATATTTTATTTGTGATTAAAAACCTATAGAATTATAAAATCTAATATTTTGAAAAATTAATTAGAGAGACTTTACTAGGAATAATAATTTCTAAATAAATATATAAATTTAATTTCTATACTATTATTGGGATTATCTAAATTATTTTAATTAACAATATTGCTAATGCAATTTGATATTATTATGTGGTATTTGTAATATAATAAATTAGGTTCAAAAGTTACACTCTCTATTCATTAGAGTTTCTTTTTATGTTGAAAAATATTTTCTATGAATTAATTAGCAATATAATAATATTTTTTGTAAAAATTAATTTAATAATATGCAGATTGAATTGTTTTATCTTAAAGATAAATTATTATAATAGTACTTAAATTGGAATGAAATAGAATGAATTTGGGGCTTGGAAAAAGAATTAGGCTGGTAGGAGCTGATGTCTAAAGATTTCAAGTGAAATCAAACTTCTTACAGTTATATACCCAAAGTTAACCTTCCAACATTCATTTAGAGAACTGTTCGTATTAACAATCATACTAATGTCACAAAAGACTTAACGTCTTTAAGTCCCCGCCGTAATGTAGGAGCAGCTTCTCTATTTTATAAATATCTACTAGGTAATACTTCGGAAGAAATTAAAAATATTATGCCAAATATCAAACCCTACCGCCATAACTCACTGTTAGCAGCTCAATCTCATTCATATACAGGGAAGGTTTTTAGAACAAGAACTCTAAAAATTTAGAAACTCTTTTTTAAGTCGCATCTCCAAATTGTGAAAAACTCTACCCCCTTATGTGTTTCCCAATACATATGATCTAGAAAAATTCAAGAAGGAAATCGTCAACTTATACCTCTTGGGTTGACCATTCAACCCTTGATAGGCATATATATTTATGTCTTATCTCTACTTTTCAGCCATTATACTGCGCAAGCAGCTATGATGCTTATCCCATTATTTTGGCTACGGGGGGAGGTTGTTTTAGTTGAGTAAAAATCTCACACTACCTGGGGGATTTGTATTTCAGATGCCTTTTGAAGGTTTTATCCACCCTTAGGAAAAAAAAAAATTTAACTTTGAATTAATACAGAAATTTATATTAATTGCAATTTTCCTCGAGTAGCAATTCATAGAGCAGTTAATCTAACAGCCATTGTATGCAAACAAAAGATTAGATAACTTATCGATACTATCTGATAGGGTAATAACCAGAACAATAGATGTGTTCCCGGAACACTGATTCCAATGATTGTGGAATACTCGCAGACCAGTCATGGTATACATTACAATTTTTGCAACTGCAATGAACAGAATGAGAAAGAAACTATTGCACATTTTAACTCTGTATGCTGCTTCAAGCTAGAAGAATAACTCTGGGAAATTCATCAATCCAAACCATCTAATGTCTAATCAACTTCGGAAGGAAGAAGTTCTGAATATATGGAAAAAACCCAAAACTAAAGTCAGATATGCTTTCCAATCCAATCCTTAGGCCATGTAAGATGCATCAAAACGTTTAATAACCCAGTTTAATAACATAGAAACAGTTTTTTAAAAATTTCTTAAGTTTATTTAAAAATTTTTACTTTAAATAAGTTTTTCAATATGGTAAAGACACACAATCGATAATTAAATTTCCATGTTTAAAAAACTGAAATTTTGTCCTTTAAATTTAATTTTTTAATAATTTCACATGGAAATTTTATTGTCATTTGCTGTATAACGATATTTATAATATAATTTCTATTTTTGTGTCATTTACACCATTATTTGGGAAATAAAAAAAAAAAAAACAAAAAGGTTTAATGTATTTAAATTAAAACATAACTTTGTCATAATAACTTTTACCTTTTTCAACATATGAAAATATTTAGGAATTTTTGTCTTATATGTATAATAATATATACCTACATTAATAAATATTTTGATTTCAATATACGGCAAAATGTTTTCGAAATTAGAAATTTCTAAAGATAAATGAATTTTTTTTTTTTCCTTTGTAACTCTAACCTCATGGGAACATAGATCTGCCACTTGGCATCTGCATGTCAAACTGTCTCTACATCGATCCAAATGAGATTGCATTTCCTTAGTTCCAGAAGTACTAATCGTCTCTAGGTGTTTTTGAAACGACCTCTTGTTATTTTTCCCTGACGATTCCACTATAACGCCATTTTGGTAATGCAGTCAGCTTTCTTCCTGATAGTATGTCCGATCCACTTCCATTTGCATCTCTTAATCTGTTTCGTATTTGGTTTCCCTCTAGTGATTTCTAAGCGAATCACGCTTTTGATAGACAACTGACTTAAGATTTTATTACACGTATACCAAAACTCTATGAAAGAATAAGGACTAGAGAAGAATAGTAAAAAGGATAAAAACTTAAACAAAAGTTGTATGGTAAAGAGTTGGAAGTAAATGGTTACAAATCTGGACAAGCCTCATTATATAAGCAATTTATACAATTAATAAAAATTTATCAAATTATTCTTAAAGTGAGGCAATGAGTTCTTAAAGGATCTTGAGTGTTAGCTAGAAATATTTCAAGAAAGGAATTTTTGATTTCCCACAAGATACCTATCTATAAAAAGTGCTAAAGCTGTTTTATTTTAACAAGTGATTAGAGAGAAAAAGTTGCCTAAAAAATGCAATTGTTGTAATGTAAAATTTTACCAACGTAACCTAATTAATTTTGAAATACGCCAGACGAATTATGAGAACGGTTAGATGCAAGCGGATTTCTCCAAAAATTTGACCAGATTAAAACAAACTTTATGTTGAAGAGTATGGAAAAAAAAAAAAGAATTTCTTCTGTCCTAATAAAAGTTGTTCCATTTTGTCTGAATATATGATTGATGAAATAATCTCAAGTTTAAACCAGGAATGAGCTCAAATTTGGTGCATACGATTTGAATGAATCTCTAACGATTAAAATGAAATTTGGTATTCAAGCTTCTTTGGTAAAAACAAAAAACTTCGTAGATGGGCAAAATTTGGGCGGCTCTAGCAGCAGACCCTAGATACTTTACAATACAAACCACATTATGCAAGAAGAAAAGCTTATACAATCCATCTTGAATTTATTTCTACGTTTTTCTCTGTTTAAAAACTAGCTAACCTACAAAAAAATCACGCATTCACTAATTACTTTAATACGCAACACATGGTATACAAATAGCTTCCTCATCCCACTTTATCTCATCTCATCCATCAAATTTATAGATATAATCTAGTAAAGTTGGATATACTTCCGGAGAGGGGTTGTGAGCTATCAAGATGACGTCATCACTTAACGGAACTAAATATCTTAAAGTTTCCAAATATATATATCATTAGTGGCGATTGCGCCATCTAGTGGTCGAAAAATGCATTACAAAATGTTCCTAAGATTTTGTAGCATTTTAATTAAAATGTTATATTTTTCCTGTAAGGCAATAAACTGGAACTAATATCTTACAATATTGTAGGGTATATCAATTATGAAAGACAATCTTACGATATTGTCTTTTATAAACACCTTGTTTCATCTGAATCGGTGCTATAGTTTTTGAGATATTGCAATTTCAAGTGGAAATTTAAAACAAAAAAAAAACAAATTTTTAACTTTCAAAAAAACCACTATAAGTATGAAACTTTCTAACAATATATAATAAGTATGGTATATGTTGACAAATAGCCTTTATGCATTTATGTGTTTTTGTGATTTATGTGATGACATTTATGTGATTTATGTGATGACGTCATCTTGATAGCTCACAACCCCTTTCCGGAAGTATATCCGTAAAGTTTTTAATCGAAATCCTTAAATTCGACAAATACCATTATCAAAATCTAATACACCTTCGTACCAAACAAATACATCTAAATTTCAATTTTCGAATATATAACCTTGTAACTTAAATTCAGGATTAAGAATTTTGTCAAAAATTAATTTTTATTCATTTAAAAAAAAAAAAATATTTATATTAAAAGTATCATAGACAAAACATTACATTATGAATACATATCTACAGACAACAAATGTTAACTTATATGCACTATCTATACAAAATATTTTTATATAGACATTTTTACTATTATGTACAAATATTTTCAAGAATAAAAATTTTTGTATTTTATTAAATGTTTTTTTTGAAAATTTACCTTTAAAAAAGTATTTCTAGTATATATATATATATATATAGAGTGTATTTATATATGTATATAATATATATATATATATTTATATACTTCTTTTGGATTGAAAAGGAAAGCTGCAGACAAAAAATAACCTTGTAACCCTATCTGTATGCTGAATGTAATTATATATATATATATATATGTAATATTAAATATATATAAACATTTTCCTTTTCTATTTATGTATTCATAATTTCATTTAAGTTAATTATTTAAAGGAAAAGTTTTATTTTGATTCTATTAATAATGATAATATAAAGAAAATAATTTTCATTTTCAATATAAACATGGTTAATGTTTAAAAACTGATATGAAGGAAGGAAGAAATAAAGTTAAAAAAATAATTGTATGTATATATATATATATGTAATATAATTTTAAATAAAAAAAAATAAAAACGAGGAAGAGTGTAGTAGAGTAGACTGTGTCAACTCTGGGATACCCGCATGACCGTAACATATACATTATATCATCTGATTAATTACTTTTGGCAAAAATTCAAACATTCAGCTGTATTAGGTGTAGAGTAATACTCATATAAAAGAAGGAGTTGTATGGCAGCTACTCGAACCCTCAGCAGTAGACCAACCAAATTCAGCAGTAACTTTGGCCATTACACTAAACTATTTTTTGGTAAGATTTCAGACACGCAGCTTCCAAAGGTATAGAGTAATGCTCATATAAAATTAGAAGTTGTATGGCAGGTACTCAAACCCGTGGACCAAAAAGGTTGGATTTAAGTAGCTATTCCGGTTTTTGCATAAAAACGAATTTGTGAAGATTTCATAATCCTCGCTCCTTTATTTTTTTAGTTATCGTGATGACGGACGCACGGACGGACGGATGGATGGACGGACGGACGGACGGATGGATGGACGGACGGACGGACGGATGGATGGATGGACGGACGGACGGACATACATATCTAAATCGATTTATTTTTCGATTCTGATCCGATCCATACACTTGAGTCTATATCTACCCCCCCCTCCTTCTCTGCGTCACAAACGTAATGGCAAATTTATTATACCCTTGGACTATATAGTCATACTGGTATAATAATAAAAATAAAAACTTTGGATGTTATTATTATATTGAAGATAACACTATTAAGCATGTAGTATCTCGTGATTTTTTCAGAAATAGATATGAGTATAAGTTTTTTTGTTTTTTTTTTTTTTTTTTTTTTTTTTGAAAAATATTTATGATGTATGAAAAACAAAGTAAAATATTAAATTAAATTTTCTCTTAGAATATTTTTTGAGACTTACATTTTAAAAAGTAAGTGAACGAAGTTATTAAAATATAAGTTTTGTGAAACAGATGTGTTTGTTGTATCATACAGAAGCACTATCGATGGCTTACAAAATCAGGATTTATTATTACGAAGTAAGGTTCAAATTTAGAGCCAGATTTCGCTTTCTCGGCATAGCATGTTCTGCAACTTTAGTAAATTCTTAAATTACAAAATCAAAGAATTGATTTCGGTTCTGAACTTCTCGGGTTAGGAATAAAACCACTGGCCACGTGAGTGCAGTGCTTTCAAAATGGAGTAAATGCGTTCTAATAAAGACCTTAACGCAGTTTCATAGTGATTATCAACTTACTTTGTATATAGAATTTTGTTACCTAATTACTTAGCACAGAACTTTAATTATTTCGAAATTAATACAAGACTGATATTGAAATAATTTTATTCCTTGCAGAAAACGAAAGAATTTAAATACTAGTGTTATTTTTCCAAAATAATTTTTGCATTCGGTTGTTTTGTGCAACATAACTCGAGACTCATGTCTAACCGATACCTAGTAAGTAGTAAAGTGGCTACTTTACAATCGAAAAATCTCGGGTTCAAATCCTGGTGGGATCATATCTAATAAAACAAATGTAATGTATATTAAAATAATTTAATAAGAAGTCCGAATGTCAAATAGCGAAAGAATTAATATTATCAGGCAATATTTGCTATTGTTTGGTATTACAAATAAATAAATAAATCAAGACTCGTGCGACAATTGCAAATACAATGAGGAATTCAAATGTAACTAACTTTATTGTGTTTGTTCCTCCTGCATAAAGCTACTTTCGCATATTTTTTAAGAGATTACATTCGATATTAAAATCTTTTTTTTATATTTATAATAAAATCTTTATTTCGTTCACTAAAAATAAAAGAATTTCGATGATATTATTCGTGATATGCAATTAAACAAAACATTTGCAAAAGTCATCATCACAATCAAAACACTCTATTGTAAATGAATAAAATTTGTACTTTTGCTACATTCCTTTTGACACATAAAATTTTGACATGCATAGTTTTGACAAATGCAATTAGTATTGCCAAGTGTAATTATTTTTAATATTAAACTTTTTTTTTAATACTTAAAATAAAAAACAAAAGTTATTGAGTAATTAAATAAAATTTTTAATATTATTTGTATAAAAACTATCAAAAATGTTTATCTATTAATTATAATTTAATTAAACGAAAATAAATTATGAAAAAATATAGTTTATTTCTTTTTTTAAGAAATTTAAAATTTTTCTATTTATTTTGTGTTATGCAAAGTGTAAGTGTATAAAAATTAAACGAATTTTTAAGCGTACTCTACATTTTTTTTTTATTAAATTAAAAATTATAATTAAATTAAATTATAAATTAAGCGTACTCTACATTTTTATTAATATTTTAAAACTTTATTTGTCAATTTTTATTGACAATTGTATTATATTTGACATTTTATACCTTTAAATACAAATGACAGTAAACCCTACAGAATATGTGAATTAAAAATGAGTAGTATGGAATCAAAAATTGAAAAAGTCATTTTTAAATTACCTTTAATATACTCTCATCTGTATTTGAACTTTTATGTAGAAAATCATGATCAAATTTCGAAATCCATGTGTTCGAAATTTATAATTTATTTTCGTAATTTCAATAATATAAAGTCCAACAAGAGCTTTTTAAATTTTGATTCTCTAATAATAAATAAAAAAACAATAAAAAGGATTCATTTCAGAATATTTTTCCTTAAATTAAAAACAGCGGACGTTGTCAAAAAAAAAAATTAGCATTTATATTTTAAATTTAAGTATTCATTTCCTGTAACAACTCTTCATACCAATTTATTTATTCCTTAACTTATTTTTTTTTATCTATATAGTACTCTAGTAGATACCTGTAGCTCCTCTTCTTGTACAATATTATTCTTATATATTTATTTTTTTATTTTCTATTTCTACTTTTTTTTTATTTTTATGTGTCTGTCTCGTTCTCTCCTTTTCCGAAAGACAAATTTTGATGAAGAATTTAATGCTTAAAAGTATGAAGTAATAATAAAATATGCAAATAAAATTTTGTGTAAAAGGCCCTTTATTTTTTTTTTTTTCTTTACGTTTTTTTCTCTGCTGCCTTCAAATCGATTTAAAAAGACGACTTGTTGCTACAATATTTTTTTTTTATATTATTGTAAGATATATATATGTAAAAATATATAGTTGTATAATTGATTAGATAGAAAGAGAAAGAAAATTGAATATAAAAATGTTAAAAAACGAAATAAAATTAAATAAAAAAAAAAATATTGAATGAAAGTTCTCTCTTTTGTGTAAATAGAAGAAGATGTGGCCACTTAATGACGACCTTATGAACTTCTTGTTATAAAAGTGTTGTAAACAAATATGATTCTATAATAGGATCTAAAGTTCTTCAAAGTTCCTGTATATACAAACAGTTATATTTATATTTATATAATATTGTATATATATATAGTTATAGAAATTGATAGAAAGAAAAGGTTTCATAACAGATCATTTTTACAGTGTGTTTAGTACAAATTGAGTTTTATGTGATGTTTTGTTTTTTTTGATAGTCATTGCTCTCTGCCTTATTCTTCTTGCTTTTAGGAAGTTCCTTTGGTATTGATATTGATTGATGAAATTGTATTTAATTTGTTTTAAAAGTATGCACATTTTACAAAATTTAAAGGTTACATGCAATAAGGCCAAATGAAATAAAGCCAATTGATTATATTTCATTATCACATTTGAAATAAAGTTAAAAAACTTATTTCAATATGAAAAATTGAAATAAAGCCAATTTGATTTTATTTCAAATTGCTAAAATTTGTTATTTTTCAGAAATTTTGTGAAAATTACATTTTTATTTGTACAATATTTACACAAAAGTATACGTGGGATTCTGAATTAGGAAGGATTTAAGAGTTGAATTCAAAATTAGGTAATTCCCCTTTTACAGAATATTTATATACGAGTATGTGTGTATATGTGAGATGTTGAATTAAGAGTGATTTTAGACTTGGATTCAAGATCAGGATTGCCGCTTTTCCCAGAATATTTATATATGTGTATATGTGGGATTATGAATTACGAGATGTTTTAGAGTTGGATTCAAAATCAGGGTATTCCTTTTTTGCAGAATATTTATATACATATATGAAGTAATAATAATATATACAGACTTGGATTACAAATCAGGATTGTCGATTTCCCAGTGTATTTAAATATTTGTGTGTGTGTGGGATTCTGGATTAAGAGAGGTTTTAGATTTGGGTTCAAAATTAGGGTATTCCCATTTTCCAAAAAAAATTATGTACTATAAAATCCCTCCTAATTCAGAATCTGGTATATTCACATAATTATAATCTGCATTTATATACATGTGTATATATAAATATTCTGAAAAAAGCGGTAATACTAATTTTTATTTATCTCATGTTTAAAATGTTTTTGGCTTCATTTCTTTATAACTTTGGCTTTATTTCTTTTTCAAAAATTTTTAAAAATGAAATAAAGCCGAAAATTAAGAAATTATGATTTTGGTTTTAGTTTTATTTCAAATGTGAAATAATTAAGCCAAAAAAGTGCAATTCGGCTTTATTTCGGCTTTATTAGGGCTTATTGCATGTACCTTTATATACTTATATAATATATATGACAAAATATAATATGTATATATATATAATATACATATATACATATATTTGAAAAAAATTTATTTGACAACGGAACTTGGTTTGTATTTAAAAATGGAACATTAAATAACCATCAAGGAAGTAATTTTTCCAAAAATAAAAATATTATGAGTATTTATTAAATTATTTTTTTTTTTTTCTATTTTTATTGATAGAATTATTAAATTTCAAAATTTATTTTATTTAAATTTATATATTTTTTGGTCTTCAGTTTAATTTTTCTAATAATCATTGTTTGCATAAAATATAAGTTATAAATGATGCCCCAAAAAATTGATTGTTTTTAAGTCTGCAATAAGCAGACATAGTATTTTACCATCCAATTTCAAGTAAAATGGATGTGGGAAGAAAAGTACAATTTTATAAATGAAATATTAAATATAGATTTGTTAAAAGATTGTGTAAGTATTTATAGACTTAATTTGTTTGAAAAATGGTTTGGGCTTTTTTTTTTTTTTATTGAAATAAATTCAAAATTATTTTGAATATTTAAATATATATTTTTTTTTAATAAATTATTCTTCCATTACTTTTTGTTTTTAGTTCCATTTAAATTTTAAAGAAAATATTTTCTACTTTATATTTTATATGAAATATTTTTGATGAAAATTTAATTTATTTATTTAAATTAAATTTATAGTTTGTAGGGATGAAGGGATGTTTGAATTAAGATAAAAATGAGATTTTAAAAGAAGAATGAGTTTTTTTTTAGTAATTTTGTATAGTTTATAAAATGCATCTCTATATTGTAGAGTAAAATTAGCCCTTTTATATGGAAGATAGTTAATAAAGGGGGTTTTTAAATTTATTTTAAAATTTTTAATTCAAATTAAATCTTAAATTCAATCTTTCTGAAATTAAAACTCTGATCACTATAATTTTAAGATCTTGATAAATCTTTCAAAATATTTAATATTTTACCTTCTTCTTACCACTTCTCCTTAATTATTATGGAGTGGGATCAAAAGGTTTATTCAGTTATTCTAGATAAATTATTAATTAGTATTGTATTAGAGATAGCGCATGGTTCCAGAAACGGTGAGTGGTTGAAGTCATACTCTTAGCAAAAGTGCAGTGTTATCACCAAATATTTCTTTGACTAAAACAATTGTTGCATTTGCAGTGTGAGATGTAGCACCATCTTGCTGGAAGCAAAACACTTCAGGACATACCATTCAAATTTTAAAAACAAGAAAACATTAATCAACGATATGCATTGGCCTCAATTCACTGTAAAATTAGTTCTAGCATCGTTTAAAAAATATATGGGCATCATCGACCCAGTGTGTAAACCATACCATATGGTGCCTAGTTCAAGATGTAATAAAACGTTGCGTCGTGAATCTGCTTAATATAATTTTTATTTTAATTTTGTGTTTTATTTAAATTTTAAAGTTCTATCATTCTAAAAAAACAAACACCCATTACGTAAATTATACCGAAAGACACTTGTCAATTTCGTGTTTTCAATCAATTTTGTCAAAAATTTACAAAAATCTCGTTCATATAAAATGTATTTATTATTTTCAATTAATTAATTACCTAAATAGAAAATTTAATTGACAATTTTTTTAAATTACAATTAATTGTCTTTTATTGTAAAAATAATTCTAAAAATAAAACAATAAAAATAGAAATAAATATTCTACTAAATTCTAAAGAATATTTTAATTCAATACAATGTATTTTAGTGAAATTACTTTAATATTCATCTAATTTAACGATGTATTAAAGGGTAACTATACAAGGTGTCCGAAACAAAATGGTTAAAAAGGAACACAGGTGATAGAGAAGTTAATAAAAATGATTGTGAAGGAAGCTGCCTTCAAAATAATTTCTTAACTTCCCTATCATTTCCTTTCTTCGTCGTTTCCTAGTTTTTAACATTCTGTAAATTGAAGTACTCGTTTCAATTTTTATTTTTAGATCAAATAGCTCCTTGATTTTTGCCCAGCTCAAGGCAAATATTTTTAGTACGGTTTAGGAGAGCATATTTAATTGACAGTTCTAACACATATCACTAATTTACTGCTTGACTTATCATATAAAAAATCAAAATATGAAAATTAATCACACCAATTAATTTCAATCATCAGGGGCTTCGGTGGGTTAGTGGGTTAGAATTTGGCATACTAACCGAGGGGGTGCGGGTTAAATTCCCGTACGGTTCATGAATATTTTAATTGAAAAATCATTTTTCTTTACAAATCTCCATGGTAACCAAATATAATTTTAAATATTCATATAAAATATCAATGAAAAAATACTTTTATTTTTTTAAATCTTTAACAAGATAATGCCATAACCTTCTTACACGTTTTTAAAGAACTTTTTAACAGAAAAAATGTTAATTAAATTTAATTTACTCACAAAATTCAAGTAGACTAATTTAATTACTTGGAAAAAAAAAAATAAGTTAAAAAATTCTAAAAATAAATTTGATGGCTTACAATTTTTTTTTTTGTAATTTCCTAAAAATTTCTTTTAAATTTTTTTATATTTTTCCTGTGGTTTTTCTTTATTACGTCGCTAAACAGGTATCAAGCAGGTATTCTGACCTCGAACTTATTATACAAAATTCAACTTTTTTTGAAAAACTCAATTAAATATATTTTCCCTCTTATACTTTTGTTCTTATTGTACATGTAACAAAATTTATCTTAAAGAGTGAATAAAAAGATAAAAAAAGATTGAAACAAAGAATAAAAGAGACTGGTGATTAAAAGGATCTTAAGATTTTCTTGATTAAAGGATTTTACTTCTGTGATTTAAGAAAATTTGTTATTGTAGTTATTCTTTTGTTTTGTTTTAATTCTTAAGGAAATTAATATCAATAATAAAATAACTAAATGAACTTGTAAAATAATTTGTAGTTATTAAAATTATTATATTATATTTAATTATATTTAATATTTAAGAAGTCATCTCCATCTAGTTTTTCATCTTATTAAATTTATTAAATGTTTTTTTTTTCTTATTTCTAACCTCATTAAAGGATCTTCCAATCAAAATTAATACCATCATTATGAATAGATTTTAATAATATAAATTTTACATACCGAGTGTCTCAAAGAATAGAGAATCTGATTTTTAAGCAGGACTTGTTATTTTCAAATATTAAATTAAATATTAAATAATTAGGAGTTGTGAAAGTTAAAGCTATCGATTGACTACAGCGTCAACTTCCGAAACGAAACTTTGGTCTTTATTGGGTAAACACATAGACTTTATATGGTAAATAACGGTAAACTCATTATTTTCAAATGGAATGTGGTATTTTTCATCGCAAATCCGAATTTGCCATTAAAAATATATTAAATTTTAAGAACTACGAAAAGCAGCAAGTTAATCAGTTTTTCAGAAGACATTGTTTTTACTTTTCTTTTAAAATTGACTCTAGAAATTGAAGGATTGACTTCGTTAGGATTTTAAGAACTAATTGCATTCACACCTCTGCTCTGATAATTATAGAAAATTTTACGAAAGTCTCCTGTGAGTTATAAAAATGAATCAAAAATTAATTAAATAATACTTTAAAAACCAAAATATTTTTAAGATATTTGAATACAATGACTCTATTTAATACCCACCAATCTCTTAAGCATTCTTTGGGACACCTGGTATATACATGTATATAAATAAATATTTTTATATGCTTGTTTGTTTATATATATTCATAAATATTCTTAGAATTATAATTCCAGAACAAATTAGTTATATTTTTAATTTTTCCTGGAATAAAATTGATGTAAACTTAAGCTTAACTATTTTTTATATAAAATTGATCTAAATGATTGATTAATACTTATTTATTTAGATTAATTTAAAATTACTAAATATCTTATAATAAGGAATTAAATATATTTTTCTAGGACAAATTAAATTGATATTGGTAGAATTAAAAAAAAAAAACAAAATTGTTTTATCCTTAAAAGTGTAATTATTTTTAATTATATAGATTAATGGAATACTTATACATGTAGAGTATACTATATAACAACATTTTAATATAATTATTTTAAAATTTAATTAAAAATAATTTTTTTTTTTTATTTAATTAAAGAAAATTGTTTTATCAAGATTTTAAAGATTTTATTTTAATCTTTAAAAGGGCTCAAGGTTAATGGAATAATTCTTTATCTAGATTATGTTAATAGTTTTAACTAATAAGACTGAATTTTTAGGAAATATAGGAAATATATATAAGTGTTCACTAATACATTCAAAACCTGGAACATCTTTTTTTTTTTCTCAAAGCTATTTCATACTAAAAAAGTTTATTTGAATTTTTCCCTTTTCCTATTATCTTTACTCTGTGCTTTAATTTAAATAATAATCAAAAACTATCACTAACATGATTGCTTTGCAACCATCACTTTGCTTCAAAATTGTAAATAATACTATATAATTAAACAATTTAATTGATAGTTATTTATATATTTATATATATTGAAAAATAATTGATAAGTTTAATTATATATTTATATTTATAAATTACAAATCATACAGGATTATACAATATTACTAAAACCAATGATTGCTAAGTCTATTATTGGTTTAATATTATTTTTTAATTTATACAGAAATATTATATATTTTTGGCTTTAATACATTATAAATTATTTGTGGTTTATATTTTGTCACAAGAGAAAATTTAAAATTTGTAATTTTGAAATCCATCTATTTCCTGTCAATTAAAAATATTCTTTCCTGTCAAATAAAAAGTTTTAAATTTGCATCCGAACAATTTTGACAACCCATTGCTTGTCATGGCTTCAATGCATTTTAATGGTTGTGGCTTGCTAAATTAAGAACGGAATAATTTTTAGGCGGTTCTTGTATATTTATTTATTTAGGGTTAATACTTCAAATTATATTGGATTTTGATATATTTCTAAAACCATCCTCTACTCTACGTTATGGCTTAAGCTATTATTGATATAAATTATAAATTTTATTTATTTATTTGATTTGATCTAACCAGGGTTTGAAACCGAGATCCTTCAATTGAAAGGCAGACGTCCTAATCACTACGCCAACGATCGGCCTATATAATATCGGATCCTTTTATTATTAAAATTTGTATGTTACAGTTTTGGGATTACACTCCTAGTTTCTGAGATAAAAATTTGTATTTATATTGTCGAAAAATTGTTTTAAAAAAATGATTTTAATATATTGTCTTAAAATAACATTTACACTATGTGTCATTTTTGTGTCAATTTTTCCAATAATATCAACTTCAATAGGTTTTTTAAAAATTCATCAAAATCAATTGATAACATATATTAAATAAAAAACCTAAATTTAGTTTTAATAGTTCTAACAATTTAAAAAAGGGCGACATTTATATTATCCAAATTATACTTAAAAAAAATTTATTAAATTATATCACAATATTCTTCACCATTTAAAAATAGCATTTTTTTTTAAAATTTTATTTAAATAATTTAATACAAACATATATTGTTGGTTTGTGTTTTAATTAGTACTATACAACCAATCTGACTAATCACTTTATGATATTATTTTAATTATTTATAATACATACAATTATTTTATAGTGTTAATAATTATTTCAAAAACACTTTAAAAAAAATTATAAAATTACAATATAATTTAATTTTATAACGCGTTATTATTTTATGTTATTATATTATTTTGTTGAAAAACTATTTAATAATTAAAATGTGGTTAAAATTAAATCACTTACACAACACACACACAGAGTGTGGTGTTGTCATGTGAAAATTCACTAAGTCCATTTTTGATAAAATCGTGTTAAATTAAAAAGAAATTGAATATTCTATGTTTTTTAAAGAAGATAAACTTCTCGAAGAGTTTCGAAGATATTAAGGGCTTTATACTTAAGTTTTTAAATATTAGGATAGTTCAACTAACTAATGAACCATATAAGTTAGTTATTTTTAGATTATTAGATAATATTTTTAAATTGAGCAGCAATCAAATTTTAAAACAGCAGCGTTTTGTACAAATTTTTACCTTTAGGTTTCTTCTAACTAAGTAAAGCGTAACTTCTCACAATAGGTTGAAACTTAACTAAATTTTATATTAAAAGTTTAAGCTCAGTTTAGTTTAAAAAATTATATTAACATTTTAAGATTAAATTAAATTTAGGCCTTCGCTATACTATTTATAGCATTAAAAAGGAGTAAAAATGGAAAAAAACCTTAGAAATTTGATAACTACATATATATGAAGTTTAAATTTAAATTAATTGTCAACTTTGACATTAAATTTCAACTTTGCGAAAATTTTGCCCAGTATTCTTAACTTTAGAAAGAGAGGTATATATTATACTCTCAATAGGAGAGAAAGAGCAAAATAATTAAATTTATATTAAAATTTTCTTATATATGTTTTGACAAAAAAAATTGCATAACCTTATTTTTTAATTTTTAAATTTATATTTCGAGAATTTTTCAATTCAAAGTAAAAATTTTATTAATTTAAAATAAATGAGTCAGTTGCAAATAATTTTAATTAAAAATATGTATTAGTATGCAAAAAATTTTTGTGTAGAATACACTTTTTTTTTGTATGTAGTAACAACATTATAGGAAAAAGACTTTAGAGAACATCTTTTTGCTAAGAATTATTGTTACTCTCTCAATACTTGTCTACGTATTATGGATGACTCTCCACGTATTATGGACGACTCTCCCAGTAATTTATCGTTTTTTCTTTGTCACACGAATAGTATGGCAAAACTTCCGCAAAGGGGTTGTGAGTTATCAAGATGACGTCATCACATAACGGTACCAAATATCTCAAAGTTTCCGAATATATATACCATTAGTGGCGATGGCGCCATCTAATGGTCGAAAAATGCATTACAAAAATTTCCTAAGATTTTGTAGCATTTTAATTAAAATGCTATATTTTTCCTGTAAGACCAAAAACTAGAACCAACATCATAAAATATTGTAGAGAATGATATTGCCTTTCATATAAATCCGGTTTCATCTGAATCGGTGCTACCGTTTTTAAGATATTGCAATTTAAAATGAAAATTTAAAAAAAAAAAAAAAAAAAATCAAACTTTCAAAAAAACTACTATAACTGTGAAATTTTCAAAAACACCCTGTATTATTATTATACCATTAGAAAGGTCTCTTAAAACTCTTTCCAACGGTATATAATAAGTATGGCATATGTTGACAAATAGCCCCACCAGAGAACATAAATGCAAAAATGACGCAACAATTTTATTAAAAAATACATTTTCATACTTTATTTCTCATAAATTTATTTAGCCTTTTTGGCAAATTTAAAAATGTAAGAATGCATTTTAGGTTTGGATACAATATTGAGTTTGGTTCTGACAATTTGTTTTGAGGGATTTTGGAGGTGACAACATCAAAGTTTTAAAATTTTTTTTATTTAAATATGTATGTAAAAATATAATTAGAAAGGCCCTTAGGCTACAAAATCAGAAGTAATTTTATTTGTGAAAATAGAAGCAATTTAATTTTCCAAACTTTTTTATTTAAATAGTTAGGAAGGAGTTTTAGAGTTGGTTTCAAAAGCAGGGTTTTACGCTTTTTCCAGAATATTTATATATGTGTATATGTGGGATTCTCAATTAGGAGGGATTTTAGAGTTGGATTCAAAAGCAGGATTGCCGCTTTTTCCAGAATATTTATATATGTGTATATGTAGGATTGTTAGTTGGATTCAAAAGCAGGGCTTTACGCTTTTTCCAGAATATTTATATATATGTGTATATGTGGGATTCTCAATTAGGAGGGATTTTGGAGTTGGATTCAAAAGCAGGATTGCCCGCTTTTCCAGAATATTTATATTTATTAATTAGGGTTGATTATTTTTTGTATGAAATAGCTATGCCGAATTCTCATACCATTCTTTTAATTATAGTGTTGGATTCAAAATCTAGTTTCAATAATTGAGTTAGCGGGGGTTCTGAAAATGAAAATATAATATTATTTAACATGTTTTATTACAGTGTATTAAAAAAATTTGAAACTTATTAATTTTTTTAATGAAATAGGTATCCGAATTCTTATACCATTCTTTTCATTTTAGTGTTGGATTCAAAATCTAGCTTCAATAATTGAGTTAGCGGGGGTTCGGGGGCGGCAGCCCCCGTAATGAAAATATAATATTATTTAACATGTTTTATTACAGTGTATTAAAAAAATTAGAAACTTATTAATTTTTTTAATGAATTAGGTATCCGAATTCTTATACCATTCTTTTCATTTTAGTGTTAGATTCAAAATCTAGCTTCAATAATTGAGTTAGCGGGGGATAATGAAAATATAATATTATTTAACATGTTTTATTACAGTGTGTTAAAAAAAATTAGGAACTTATTAATTTTTTGAATGAATTAGGTATTCGAATTCTTATACCATTCTTTTCATTTTAGTGTTGGATTCAAAATCTAGCTTCAATAATTGAGTTAGCGGGGGTTCGGGGGCGGCAGCCCCCGTAATGAAAATATAATATTATTTAACATGTTTTATTACAGTGTATTAAAAAAAATTAGGAACTTATTAATTTTTTTAATGAATTAGGTATCCGAATTCTTATACCATTCTTTTCATTTTAGTGTTAGAACTTGTATCAATTTTACTATATGGCTTTATTTGGTAAAATTTTAGAAAATGATATGGCTTTATTTCGCATTCAAATGCGAAATAAAGCCATACGTAAAAAAATTCTCGATATGGCTTTATTTCGCATTTGAATGTTGTACAGGTTGTTGGAACAGTATAAGCGTAATTTTATATCCAACTCAAAACCCTGTCAATCTTCAAAATCTTAGTATATAAATATTCTGGAAAAAGCGTATAATTCTGACTTTATAACCTACTCTAAGGTCCTTTCTAATTATACTTTACATACATATAAATACCTCAAAAATCCTCTAAACAAAACCCAACTCAATATTGTATCAAACTATAAAGTACATTCTTAAATTTTAAAATAAATATTTCAAATGGAAAACAAAAAGGCAAAATAAATTTATGACAAATAAAGTATGAAAATGTATTTTTTAATAAAATTGTTGCGTCATTTTTGCATTTATGTTCTCTGGTGGGGCTATTTGTCAACATATGCCATACTTATTATATACCGTTGGAAAGAGTTTTAAGAGACCTTTCTAATGGTATAATTATAATACAGGGTGTTTTTGAAAATTTCACAGTTATAGTAGTTTTTTTGAAAGTTTGATTTTTTTTTTTTTTTTTTTTTAAATTTTCACTTTAAATTGCAATATCTCAAAAATGGTAGCACCGATCCAGATGAAGCACGATGTTTATGAAAGACAATATCATGCCCTACAATAGTGTAAGTAGTTGGTTCCAGTTTATGGACTAACAGGAAAAATATAACATTTTAATAAAAATGCTACAAAATCTTAGGAACATTTTGTAATGCATTTTTCGACCACTAGATGGCGCCATCGTCACTAATGGTATATATATTCGAAAACTTTGAGATATTTAGTACCGTTATGTGATGACGTCATCTTGATAGCTCACAACCCCTTTCCGGAAGTTTCACCAATAGTATTTTTGTATCTTCTGCCTGTGCTCTAACTTTTTCCCCAGAAATTTTTCTAATGAAAATTAGCCTTTAAACTTTTTTAAGTGCTTTTGATCTTAAAACATATCCAACGACTGTCAAAAAAACTGACAAAAAAATGACATTCAAAACATCAAAATGATAAACTGTAATTTTCAGCAGTGTTACCGTTTTGGATTGCATTAGGTATAAGGTGCACAGCAATTTTCAAAATTAAATCAAATTTAAACTGACAGTGTGAAATTGACATTTGATATCAAATATCTCAAAACTAAAAATATAGACTTAGTGATTTTTGAGATGATAACAACATTACATATTGTAAGCATTTATACAGACATTCATATAAATTTCGTCCTATATTAAAATCAATAATATCCAACAATTCAACTACACACTATTGCATTATTATAAAAACCAAAAATTTATAACACTTAAAAATAAAATCTATATTTCATTTTATCCCTTTAATATTTAAAACAAAATATCCCAAATAATAATAATAATAATGAATATAACACCATAAAATTAGAAAGGACATCAATTTCAACAAAAATAAACAAAAAGGACATGCAAGAAAAAAATGTTTTTTTTTCAATCCACAAAAAAATTACAACAACAACAACAACAGCAATAATAATAATATTAGGATCAGACAAATTATTTTGGTAATTAATTTTACTTGTTACAGTTTGTTGCTATTGTTGTTGTTGTTGTTGTTATTCTGTTTTATGGTAATGGTTATGTTTTCTAATTTATTTATTTAAATGGTCATCAGACAATATCTTAACTTTCATTCAAATCCCTTTTAAACGTGTCCATGTCAAACACAAAAAAAAAGGACAAAAGTCTTTTTTTAAATCAACAAATGTTTTAATTTACCATTTAAGTTAAGTATGTATTAGAGTTAGAAGACATACAAAAAAAAAATACAAAATCAATTATCCTTTAGGCTGATGGCTTTAGAAGTCATCAATTTTCAGGCAATAAAGTGTTCTCTGACTAAAAGATGAAAAGAAAATGAGAAATATTTGGACATTTGAATTTATACAGATGTTTAGTAAATTTATTACTTCAAAAGGTTTTTAAAAATGATTATTAAGTAGGTTAAGTAGGTTTGGTACAATTGCTCTTTTCTTAAAATCTCACTCCTTTTATAAATACTTTTTATGGTTTTTTTCTTGTAATTTTTACGATATATTTGGACGGATTCACTTGGACAAATTCACTTTGAACACGGATTCACTTTGGACAAATTCATTTCATTCGAAGTCGAAGCAGTTATGATCCTCAAATTTAGTCGAAGCAGTAGTTAATTAACTGTTATGAACCTCAAATGTATCGGCGCCGAAATAGAGGATTCAAAAATCTTAATGAAGAGGTGAAAAAGTTTAAATAAAAATATAATAAATAAAGGCAAATGCAACATGTATTCGACCAATCATGAACTAATTAGTGAAATGTAGCGGCATATCAACAACAAAAGAAAAGCTGAGAAATACAGATGCATGAAACTTCAAGCAAATTGCCGGAGAGAAACTTAGGAACCAAATAAGAAAATAGGATATAAGAAGCCTTCGGGATATCCAAGAAATATTTTGTATTGGAATAAAAACGATTAGCGAAGAACGAGGGCAATAGTTAATAGAATGAATACGGAGGACAAACTTGATAAAATGGCATATACCACAACCCATACAACCCAGTGCCAACCCGAATGCCCCCAATAAAAATTTAAATTAGTTGGATCTCTGTTTACAACTTTTAAGAACCAAAAAAAAACAGCATATAGTTCTATAACAAGAAGAAAAATACTCGTACTTCAAATTCGAGGTGAGGATATCAGAATAGCTTTGGATATCCAAGATAAACCTCATAGTGGAATCAAAAGAAGAGGAGAATAGAGAAGAGAATAATTCAAAGAATAAATTCGGAGAGACTTGATCAAATAGATAATAACAACAATCCATGCTTCCAGCGAAGATAGGGACGCCGGGAAAAAGTCTGAATCAAATTGGAACTTCGGCTTCGTAAGAAACAACCCTATACAATTAAACAGATCATAGTCCTATAACCAGAATAAGTTGCAAAACAACTTTTTCAACATCTTTACTAATTAAAAGATTTTGAAACCAACTGTTACCACAGTTCCGTGGTTAAAAAAACTCGGACAATTCTTTAGTAAATTTCTAAAATTAAATCTAAACTTAAAGAAAAACAAAAACTATCTAAAAAAATAAATAGTTCCGTTTTTCCTTAAGCAATTTTACCCAAAAAACATATCTTACAATTTCTTTAAAAAGTTTAAGTAAAAATAAAAATAAAAATGTATAGTAAATGATTTTATTTTCACTTTAGTTTTAGTTTAATTTTAATTTTAATCTAGGTCAAATTTAATGAGATTTTCATTTAATTTTCCTAACATTTTTTTTGTTTTTTTCTCAATTGAAATTTAAATGAAACGAAAGAGAAAACAAATCTATGTTAAAAAGAGACAAAAAAAAAAAAAAATTATAATTAATTTAACATTTCCAGACTAGTCAAGTACTCTGCTGCTGCTGCTGCTGCAAGGCGGGGAAAAAAAACCAAACAAATTACTTACAAAAAAAAAAATTCATATACATATAAATATTAAAAAAAAAAAATATTTTCTATCTCTTTTACTTTCTTTTACATTTTTTTGTCTTATCTAACTTTTTCTTGTTTTAATTTTTCTTATTCCAGCGGTGGTGATAATTTCATATTCATCTTTCGGTTTTTTTTCTTACTTTTTTTTGCTAAGGATAAGAAATTGTCATCTGGTACTACTTTTACTGTTGTTGCATCTTCTATTACTGCTGCTAACAGCTAGTTACATCCTCTTCTAGGTAAAAAAATAAGAAAGAAATAAAGTTTTCCATCCCCAAAAGCGAGAAAAAGAAGAACAAAACTTCAGAAACTCTTTCTTTCTTTAAAGTTTATAATAAAAAGTTCATGAAAATATTTTACAAGAAGAGTGTAAAAAAATGGAAACTTGAAAAATGGTTTAAGAAAAAAATGACAAAGAAAAACAAGTGATGAAAAAATCAAGGGTTTTTTAAAAATGTCCCATTTTGAATATAAACAATGTCCCATATATTGTGTTTGTAACCACCGAAGGAAGTCAAGCATTGATTAGAAAAGTTCATACATTTATGATCAGCATCACTTCCTGGTCAATTTAGCGATGTCCATTTGTCTGTCCGCCCCTGCTGCACAATGGATAACTCAAAAAATAATGAAGCTGTCTTGATGAAATGTATATTGTACGTAACTAATCCCGAAAGAAAGGCTAAGACTGCTTTTAAATGGATGAAACTGAATCATGGGTTCGGTTTCTCGAGGTTTCGATCAAACTAAGGGCAAACGACCATAATTCCAAACCAATAAAGAACCTTCAAATTGTGGTACATTTATGTCCCTTTGTATTTCCTTTTAGTCGCTAAAACTTGGGATCAATTGGAGTGGTGGTTAGGGTATCTACATCATACCTCCAACAACTTTAAAGCATATCTTCTAAATTAATAATGACAGTAACTTAAAATAAATATAGATGCTAAGTGTTCTGCAAGGGTGTTTTTTAACCTGTATTTTGTACATGTTCTGTCTTGTTTCAATTATGATATCTAAGATAAGTTGAAGTGAAGATTCGTGTAACTGTCAATTGGACTTGTCAGCTGTAGGGTTTTACTAAGTCGTTTGCATCGATTTACAGTTATTTCATCACTTATTTAACATATAACTAAGCTCAAAATTTTAAGTTCCGAAAAGAAACCATTTGGGACATATAAGGAGTCAAGGAATTTGCATAAATTGAATTTTGCATAATGCTTAATTAAAGTCACCCTATGTTAATTAAAGTACCATATCGTTACCGTATACATTTGTGTTACATATGTTTTCAAAATTTATAAAAACAGTTATCTCTTGGAATTTCCAAATAGAAAATGTTACTTGTAGAGCATTTATTATAACAATTTAAATTTTGGGCTTTTCTGGACTTTGGGTGGCTGCAGCTTCGAAACGTACCCAACGGTAACGCAGCAACAGAAAAAGGTTCTTCCTTACAATAAATTTGTGATTAAAATATCATTTCTTTATTTCAAACGGTGTTAATGTTCTATAAACACACGAACAGACAACCAGAAGAAGAAAATTAGGCACATATAATTTTTTGAAAATGTTCTTAAAAAAAGAACTGGGCATCGAAATCATATTCAGCAACTATAAAAACAGATAAAACAAAGGGAAATATGAGTTTTTTAAAGTTTAAATGATTGTATGTGTATGGTGTAAGTGTATGAATCTTAAGAATTAACGGGTGTTTTTTTTTTTTACTGTTATGATTTAAAAAAAATATCAAAAAAAATAACTGAAAATGTTATGCAAAATTAACCATGAATACCAAAAAATAAAACCCGTTAAATAGAAACCTACAAAAAAAAAAAATGTGTAAATTAGTGTAACAGAGTACCATTTGTGCAAGGCGGACATTAAACTTAGGGGTGTTTGTAAAACGTGTGTAACTAACTTCCTATTAGGAAGAGAAGCGCATAAAAAAAATTTAATTTTGTTGTTTTAGTTTTTACATTAAATATTGCAAGGGCCAAAAAGAGAAAAGGAAAGGAATATGAAAAAATTTTAAAACGTGCAGTTGCAATATCTTTAGATAATTTTCACTTAAAATTTATACGATAAACTTATAAAAGTTAAGGAGCACACAAAAAAAAAATAAAAATGGAAAATCTAGTTTTTTCCCATAGTTTTAAAACACTAAATATGCATTTATATAATGCATGTACATTTGAGTTGACATTTAAATACAATTACTAAAAGCGGTTTGGAAATTATTATTTAAAGTTATTATTCAGAAGTACTTTCCTATTGGTTATTATAATTCTTTGTATTTGAAATGGAATGATTATTTCCAGCTCTAGGGATTCTGTAAGGCAAAAAAAAGTGTTAAGAAAAAATAAAACTTTTGTCGGTTTTATTTAATAAAATTATAAATTAAATATTTCTAAAGCTTTTAATAATTAAATATTTTACAACAATAAAATTTATGTTTAAAGTTTAAGAAATTATAATTTGTATTTAATTTTATTTTTTGTATATTAAATATAAGTTATTGTACTCTGAGGAAATATTGGAATACTATTTGAGTTTAAAGTAATTAGATTGCATTGTTGGAACAAAACTTTCAATTGTTTTACATGTAATAATAAATCTAATGTATATAATGTTAAATCTACATTCTGTAGAGCAGTTTACAGTTGGTACAAAATAAGGAGAACAATGTCGGTATTTGGGGTAATCGATAGTTAAAGTATAAAATAAAAATAGTTAAAACGAATTTGAATTTACTTCAATAATATGAGTTGAAGTTTTACAGCTAAATGTTAAAAAAATATACGTTTAAGAATAGAAGCTAAGATTTGGGCTAGCTGTGAGAAATTATACCGCACGGTAACACGTGCGTTAATTGGCGCCTAGGTGCGTTGATTTTTATGCACCGCAACGCTTTATATAGTTTTAATGACATTTACAAATTTTTTTTTTATTTTTTATATAAGACTACATATATTATCTCTTAAATAAATATTTTAGTGATTAAGTGTCTATCGTATAAGCCAAAAGGGAGTCCGTGTTCGATTCCATTTGCAGATTATAAGGGTTTTCAAGGAAAATTATTGAAGATAGTATAATTTTCATTAAAATTTCACACATAAGTGATCGATTAATTTGAAAATTTTTTAAATAAAATTTTTATTAATTAACACAGGAAGAGCTCTATAGTACGTTAACTTTCGGTTCGATAAACGCAAGTATCGGATCTTTTATATTACTTCAAAGCATCATCTATTTAATATCTTAGATTATAATTACAAACGTGCAATAGATTGGTATTAAAATTTAATAAAAAAGCATCCAGTCGATGGTGCAGTGAATGTGGCGCCGGCCATTCAAGCGAAAGGCCCCGAATTTGATTGACACCATTGACATGTGCATACGCGACATGATATAACCCAACAAACATTTATTTTTTACGTCGAGAGATAAGGGTATGTAAAATCACCGTGACACTTTGCGGGAAATCTAGGAAAACGCAGTGACATCTTGCGGAGAAATTTAGCGTCAAGTTTTCCCACAAGGCGTGAGATTGAAAATCATGTGGAATAGCTACAGCAAACTAATCATCTAGTTTGGTGAAAAAACGATTAACGAAACGGAAACAGAGCTTTGGATTTAATAAAATAGCATCCAGCCGAGGGCATCAGAGCAAACGTTTTGTGGAAGCCCTATGCTTACCCATGGGGTAAAACAGGGGAAAAAAAGAAAAAAGTTAATAAAAATTGATAATATATCAAAGGATTCTAAATTTAAAGTCCTGTTGACCTTAAACTTTAGTAGAAAAGTTCGCTTGACTATTTACACTTATTTAATACCTTTAATAATTTTCGTATAAAAGATTACCACACCACCACATTACCGAAAAACTGTGAAAGTTATGTAAAAAGTTAAAATTAATAATTACACAGCTGCGGAATATTTTTAATATGATTATCCCTTTCACTTCCCCATAATCTAGTTACAATTGTTTGTATACTATTTAATAATTTACATTATTCTTTAAAACCTAAATAATATTTTACATCTTTTTTATTTATTTAAAGTATGCCAGTAAGTTAAAGCATCCCTTCTTCATTATATTTTAGTATTTTTATTTTTAAATTTATATTATGCAAATGCATCCCATTTAAGTTAATTTGTGTATTATTTATTTTTAAATATAATTTATAATTTTAATTGTTCAGGATTTAAAAAGATAATAGTATTATGAGTACAGTAGGTTGATTTGCATAATAAATTAAAAAGAAAACAAACATAAAAAAAACAAAATTTTTACTTTGTTATGCAAATATACATAAATAAAATATAAAATTGCTTTTAATATATTAAAATTAATTATATTTAATGTTACAAAATAAATTTAGATAATGGAGAGGGTTAGAAATGAGATATGAGTAGATTATATTATTTAATCAATATTAATTTTATAATATTAGATGACCACATATTATTTAAAATAAATAAATAAATAATAATAATTATTTATTATTAAAATTAATATGAACACATTTATATAAATTTATGTATAGATTATTAATTAACGGGGTCCTATATGGTGTTAAATTATTGGATGGTAAAATTTTATAATAAATTTCATGAATGAAAACTACTAAAAAACAATTAATAGTTTTTGGATAACAATTTTTTTGTGAAAAATTAATTTCAGAGATACAAAAACTAGATCGCGAATAAAAGTCAAACAATATGGATTTCATGCATTCCACTACATTAAATAATATTCTTTATTGTGGACTTTTTTTAAAAAGTTTGATTTGATTTCTATGGTGAATTGCTTTCTAAATGAAATGCTTGATTCTATGGTAAGTATCCTCGACATATCTGTGCTGTTGCGCATGTAGAACACGATGTATACTTAATCTGATTTAAAAAAGAGCTTCACATTATTTCGCTTTCGTTAATCCTCTTTTTAAACCTCGTTTTTAAAAAATTTCGCCATTTTAAAAAAATCTCGTCTTTTGTTGAAAAATTTCAATCTTTCCTAGAATATATGAAAAAGAGCTTTTCTTAAACGTGATTTTTTAAAAACGAGATTTTCTAAAAACAAGATTTTCTAAACAAGATTTCCTAAAAGAAAATTTTGTGAAAACGGGATTAAGTAAACTGAAATTTCGACCCTAACCCACTAACATGATCCCTAAAGTTTTCTGAAAAAAAAATTCAGGTCGTTTTTGGCAGTTCATGCTTTGATATGAGCTTTTTTTAAAAAAAAAGCATCATACTACGTATCATTTTATACACAATAGAAGTTTTGATTGCCAGAAACACTGGCATTGCAAAAGCTGAATTGAACAATGGTTTGAGTACCGATATCTCTTTTATTAAGTTCATATTCGAATCTAAAAAAATAAAAAATGTAGTCTAGAACCCGATTCAACCATCAATCTATAACATCAATAAAAATGCTTTAAAATTCATTGAAATCAATATAGGCAAATAAAAACAATTGTTGTATCAAGAATTATATCAATTGGCGTCTAAGGAAATATACATTTAAAGAAAGACGATATACCTTTGGTTTTAATAAATTCGAAAGCATCTATTTTAAAGATCTAATATAATATTTCTTGAAATGAAAATTATCAGAATGTAATTTCCCAATATTCACAACATATCCCCATTTCCCTATACAATATCCTACACATCCCTATTTTTTCTATTATATCTTCTGTCTAAAGTCAACATATTATATTTCTAAAAAGAAGTTATTATTGATTTAATTACAAAAAAAGAAGTTCCGTTTTCTACAAGATATTTATTAAAAAATAAAATTGGTAATAAAAGATTATTATCCGATAAATACTAAAAGAGGCAAAAGTTACCCGGAGTTTGTGATGGTCAATTAGCATTAAATGCCGGAAAGTCTCTACCCAAATATAATAATTTAACTCTATCTCATGTTAGACCTAAGGCTTAAGGATACTGGAAGGAAAATAGAATAAACAACAAGGGAACAAAATACATATTATATTTGGCGGCATCCTAAAAGTATGCTTCAATATCCATTGCATTTTTTATTTTTAAAATCTTCCAGATTCTGTTCAAAAGTTCATATGCAACTATTTTTTCTTTTTTTGTTTTAATTTTAAATAAACATAAACTAAACTAAACATAAACATAAAATTTTAAAATAGTATTAACTTAAAGTTTCACATATTTTTTTAGTTTAAAATGAAAAACAAATATAAAACAAACTTGAATCACTTTGGAATTTAAATTTTTTGGCAAAAGTAATGCCAACTTTTTATTTCAGTCGAAAAGAGAGAGAAAGCGTTGAAATGGAAAAAGGCATTTTGTGGTAAAGCTTACAAGCAAATTATATTTAATTTTCCCCAAAAACAAAACAATTTTTAAAAAAAGATTTACAAAAAAAAAAAAATTAATAAAAATTGTTTTAATGTTAAATCCTTTTAAAACACATTCTTTTCTACTTTTAATGCGTTAATTTTATTTGCATACATAAAATCTTAAATTTTACATAATATTGTAATAACTATATATATATATACATAAGAGTGGTTGTGTTCAAAAAAAGTATCCTATTTTATATGCATATATGTAAAGTATATAATGAACATTTATATAGAAAATACATTTTCAAAAAAAAAAAATAATTATTTTCATCTTAAACACAGATCTAAATTCAACACTAATTTTTATAACTTCACTTAAAATGAGATGTAATTAATTTCTTACAAAACATTTAACAAAGAAAAGCGTTATCATTAAATTTATAATAATAAAGACATAATAACATTTTAAAACACTAAAAATAAAAATAAGCAAAAACAAGATATAAAATTTGACGTTAGCAACTTTTAAAAAAATATATAGGGTGAGTGATAAAATTTGACACATAAGAATCCCATTAAGATTTACGTTGGCAGTAATCATCAAATAAAGCGAGTATTAGGGTACATTTATGTTGGAGTTGCGATAAGCGATAAAAGCGTCGATAAGAGTAACTATATACTTGATTTAAGTAGAGGTCTTTATATTGGAGCATCGCTTTGATCATCGATAAACAATATAAATTTTCTACGCTATGCTCTTATCGACGCTCATATCACTTATCGAAGCTCCAACATAAACGCACCCTTAGATACACTTCCAATGAAATATTTACACAATGGTGAGAATTCAATTCAAAGCAGAAATTAATTGGAACTATTCGCGGATGTTTGTTGTTTTCAGTATCGCATTTCAAATTTAGTTTTTTTCTAATGTTAAACTTATTCTGAACTTATGTGACTAGATAAGAACCGAATAAGATAAATAACGGATAGAATATTGGAACGGAATATGATGAAACAAATCAAAAAACTAATGTCAACCAGTTATGATATTTTTGAACTGCAAAATTAACTGACAAAAACATAAACTAAAAAGGAATTTTATAAAGATTAATTCACCAGCTGGATAGCACAGTAATTAGAGTGTCGACCTTTCATTTGAGAGGCCCAGGTTCGAATCTCAGTAAAAGTAGAAAAAAAACTTTTAGCCAATTTTCGGTCGACCTTAGCCAGCTACATTCGCCATTGGGTTTAAATTAATGGCAAAAAAAATAATTAACAATTGTATATCTTTAATAAAAAATACATTAATATAACCATATAAACAAATGCAAAATATAATCAAATAATTTAATTGAATAATATAACTCACAGATATAGAAATACCTTACAATTAAATACAAAATTATTAAAATATATAACAATATAGGTATATTATAAGTCTAAGACGTTTCTATATGTTGAAGTCCTAGAACTATTTCATGTTTAAATTGTATGTGGAATTCATTAAATATGGAATTCTCAAAATAATAAAATCAAAAATTATTTTCAGCTACTAAGAAACGTCAAACGTCAAAATATGCACTTTCTCGAACAAATTATTTTAAATAATTTTACAAATTTATTGATTTACATCCATAAGTAAACTTTAGAAAACATATAACGTAAGCAATAAGTTGCCTTGCAAAAAAAAGGGAATCGGAATTTCATATACTCGGTACCAATAATCTTTCAAAAATGATCACATATTTCAATTTTGAAGTTTATCACGTGAAATGATTCAACGTATTATTATAGTATAAAGCTTATAAAGCCGTTGAAAAATTTTTTTTTAAAAAAAATTACTTTCTATCTCTTTCTAACACATATTTGCAATCTATTTTATACTCTTATATTCAATTTTTAAAACAAAAAAACTAAAAAAGAAATTTTTATTTATGTATGTCAGAATTTTTTTGTAGAAGATTACAAATTTTTGTACATATACCTATATACCCCTAAAGAGTTTTACTGTTTTTCTTTAAGAAATATTTGTAAAATATAAAAGTTTTCCTTTTTTTTACACACACATATATACACGAATATCTTGTGTATAATTGCATAAAGTCACACAGACATACACGCACACATATATATAAAAAAAACATTCTATATGTATAAATATTTTAAAAGTAATATTAATTATACTTTAAGTCTTATATATATATATGTATAAAGTTTGAAAGGTGATAATAATTTAATAATTATTATGATGGAGTAAAAAAAAAAAATTGCATTCCATTCAGTTGAAAACGAAGACTATATAAGAAGAGCTGAGAGCAAAAAAAACAAAAACACAGAGACAAAAGTTTACAAAAAGAGAAGAAAATAATAACAAAAACGAAAAAAAATCCACTTATAAATTATGAGCTGAAAGTTTTTTTTTTAAAGAAGAAAATTTTATCGACAAGAGACAAGACAAGAGCGAGACAAAGAGTTTTAGTCGGCTGAGCAGAAAAGTTTTATGTTCGAAAATTTTATTTGAATAAAGTTTTTTTTGCATTTTTTGTTTGTTTTTGTTTTTTTTTTTTTTTTTGTTTTTAATTGTTACCATTTTTCATCATCTTTAAATTTTGAGAAAAACAACAATAAGCAAAAAAAAAGAAAAAAAGTTGTAATCAGTTTTAAACGTTATTTATAAATCGTTATGTTAAAAAAAAAAAAAAAAGAAAAAAAAGGAACCAAAAATATTCGAAATTATTTAATCCATAAATTTTCAAAAAGTTTTTTTTTTTCATATTTTTTTTTTATATAGACAAAAATATCTTCAACAAAAATAAACATTTATATTTACATTATATATACCTACATTATTTGTTATTTTTTTCAATATACCTTAAATATATATTTTCAGATACATTATATATATGTAGATATAAAAAAAATCAAGAAACAATTTAATGAATTTATTTTCGAAGAAATTAAAGACCTCTTATTTAATAGACTTTCTATACATATGCATATGTATTATATTGAGTTTTGTTTTAATGTCTGAAGAAATTGTGACAGTAACCGAACGGCAACTTTCTTTTTTAAAAGTTTTTCAATATGTCTGACTGATAGCTCAGTGGTTAAAGTGGCGTATTTTCAATCGAAAAATCTCGGGTTCAAACCCTGGTCAGAACATATCTAATAAAAAAATTAATTGTATATTAAAATAGTTTAATAAGAAGCCCAAATGTCAAATAGGCAAAGGATTATGATTATCACGCAATATTTACTATTTTCTGGTACTTCAAATAAATTATCTCAAATTAAATAGAATTTGAAAAAACTTCATTCAAAAATTCTTCAAATACTGTAAATTAAAAAAAAATCGTCTTACAATAGCCTAGGTGGCGTAGTCATACAGTAACTGGCGTATAAACCGAAGAAATACAGTTTCGATCCACAAAACAGATCGTAAGTTTTTTAAGGCAAAATAATAATTAATATAATAATAATTAATAATAAGTATTAAAAAGTGATGAAAAACCAAAGGGATTTTAAAAAGCACATTTTCAAAATTATATTGTGTTTAAAACTAAGTTTGATTTTGGAAATATATGCATTGATAACTAAGTCACTGCTTACCTGTAAAAACAGTAAATTTTTAATTTATATGTGGGAAGGTTGCAAAATTTCTCAAGGATCTAATCTCACTCCCTCCCCCCGCCTCTCCATTTTTTTAGGTTCTAGCAATTAAACCAAAATTTGAAATTTTACTTAGAATTTTACTATCTAAGCAAAAATGAGTAAATCAGAGAGACTTTCTTCAATTTAAAGAACCTGCTTTTAAATTTAAGAAAAACGCTTAACATATGTTAAAATATAATTTTGAACCTTTAATTTTTGTATATAAATAAAAAAAATTGGACAGGTATTCAAGTTAGAGGTGCTTAAAAATAGCACCATTTCAATTTTGGACCCCTTACAGCTTTTAAACGGGGGGTGCAACAAAAAAATTTTCTTAAACGACTCCAATTAATTTCTGAGTATCTAACATCTCCCAAAATTGCCAATTTCTAGCTTGAACTGTACAGAAGTTATGTGGGGCCAAAAATTTTGCAAAAATAGATTTTTAGATAACGGTAAATTTTAGTACCGTATGGCAACCCAATGAATTTCTTATTTAAAAATTTGTACATCTCATAAAAGCAGCTGTTCGACGTTTTCAAATTGAAAAAATACCTCATAAAACTCTTGTTATAACGTTTTAAATATAGGATTCCTTCCAAATTTAAGGGGCTGTAGCTCCGTAACGGGAAGTTCTTACATGAAATTATTTTTTTTGCAATACCCACCTGTTGCTGATATTTTTTAGTCATTCGTAGGTAAAAAGCGACGGACAGACGGACAGAGTGAAACTATATAGCCAAACTTTTACAAAAAATTTTTAAAATGTGCTAAAAAAAACCAATCTATATTCGTTTGAATTTTTATATTTATCCCACATTGGTAAATTAAATGAAAATCAATTACAAAATTTGTACCATAAAGGCTAATTTTTATTACTCTGGCAATGTCAGAGCATAGGCCAGAAGAAACAAAAATACTATTTGTGTGCCAAAGAAAAAAGATAAACTTTAGGTAGAAGAATCCATAAATTAAAACCATTTTAATTTTTGTAAACAAATAAAAGAATGTAAACAAGCACAAAAGAATTTAAATTCTATGTTTATATTATGAACAAATTTTTATTTAAAATTACTTATAATTAATTAAAATTTAGTAATTTACTATAATAGCAGACGCATGCCACTGCTCCCCTCAATGAGTTTTTAATTGAAGTTGATGTTATTGGAATTATAAAAATTACACATGATGCAAATGTTAATTTAAAAATGTATTCAACTATTAAAGGTATTTTTTAAAACGATGTTTCTATCGTCATGCCACAATGGGTTAACAAATACCAAGTTTGTTAATAGAGTCAATTTTATTTTCAAACAGCAACACTTATACAAAATTTATAGTCAATCGGTCAAACCATTTCTAATTTAGAGTAAAGTAACGAAAATGTTTTTAAAAAGTTGTTGTGCCGCAATGGGTTAACGGAACTAGAAAATATTATTTTGCAGACTTTCTTTTTGGCCAAAGCAGTACTTCACAAAATTGGACGTAATTTGTATCTAAATGTTCTTTGACCGATGTTTGGTTTTTAGCCGATTGGGGTTAACAAATTCTAAGTCTATAAATAAAGCATCGTCAAGATCATAACGTATACAAAATATGAATGAATCATTATTATTTTAGAACAAAAAAGTTTAAATATTTGAAGCACAGCCCAAACATAGCGGTACGTTAGAGTAAAATTGTTAGCCCGAGAAACACTCCGAGTACGCGCATGGAACCTTTATTTACCAATTTACGTAATAATCGACTGAGCAGTTCAGATTCTAAATTTTCCAGATTCAAAAAAGAGTCCAGATTCTAAATTTTCAATAAAAACTTGAATTGAAAAACCTTGAAATATAAATGTAAACATTAATAAATAAGGTCAAGTAAATTTGAAAGTCAAAAAATATAAAAATATAATCACTTTGCTTTCTCTTTCCTATTGACAGTATTTTATATTCATCTCTTTCAATTATTCAGATTATCGGCTATAAGATAATTTTTTGAATATACAGACAAAATTAATATAATACTTAAATATTTTATTTATAGAACAATTAAATATTTAATTTATTATTATTAATTTTATTTTATTTAGAGTATTTGAACATTTTATTTAATTTTAATAATTATTTAAAAATCTTTATTAATAAATATAACAAGTAAAATCTTCTAAATATTTTTTTTAAGTTAAGAAATTTTAAGAAATAACACACCTTTGTCCATAACATGGATATTGACTTTTGATTTTAATATTTCAAAGATCTTTGGATAAAATATTATATTTTATATGTGTAAATTTATTTTAATAAAAACATAAAAATTAATTATTTTGATATAAATTAAAAATAAAATTTAAATTACCTTGCGAAAATTATATTCTTTTACAATTCAAAAATAATCACAGTTTAAGCCTTGAATTGATAATTTTGGAAACGTATACCTTCAAAAACTTTTTTGATATTATACAGTATAAATAAATTTACTCAATGTTTAATTTAAATTTTCTCAAGGTTTTAATTACCTTTTTATTAAAAATAAAAATTCTTTAACAAATTAAAATTTTAAAATTGTTTCCAAATTACAACACTCATATTAACAAGACAAAATAAATGTAATCTTTAAAGAAAGTTCCAAAATTTTCAATTCATTGGACGCAGTACTTAATAAAAACACAAATGATTTTTCCGGTCTTTAAATTAAATGTAAATTTTATATAATATTATTTAAAAATAATTTTTTTTTCAAACAAAAAAAATACAAATAAAAAAGGCACTAAAAAACTTTTATAACTTTACTTGTCATACACAAAAGTTTATAAAAGTTTTCAGTGATTGTCTCATTCAAATGTCAATTTAATAAGTTAAATAAAGTTTCTAAAAATAAATATATGTATTTATGTAGATGTTTTAAATTTAATTTAGATTATGTTGTTTTTATATTCTTTTTGATGTTTCATAGAATTGTTTATAAAAATGACTTATTATTTTTATTTTAATTTCTATTTAAAGTATTTAATTTAACTTGTGCTAAAATAATATTGCAAATGACTATTTTTGCAAAATGCAAAAAAAAATACAAACGAAAATTTCAAATGTTTAAATTTGATTAAAAATGTAGTTAAGGTAGCGAATTAATATGCATGTGAAAATAAAAATTGATTTCGTGTGAAATACATTTTGGTTTTTCACTAGGCTAACGAATCATAAATAATGAGCAAATTTTATAATGTTTCAAAATTAAATTGGTTAATATGAGTTGAATAATATTTTAATTTTTTATTTAAAATTCTAAAATGGAAGGGTTTTTACATACATAAGCGAAGCAAAGGTAGTAGAGGTTAAAACTTAATTCATTTAAAATCCCTTTGTTATTTGTCAAGATTAGATGTTTAATGCGATTACGATTTCACTAACACTATCAAAAGATTGAACAAATTTGATTTTTCTCAAAAAGATTTCATACTAAAAACATTTATATGAATGAAATATCATTGAAATATTATTTCTTACTCTATGATAATACTCAGATATTAAAATAACAGCAGTAAAATTCAAATAAGCCTTTCAACCTCAGACACGTATATTACGAGTGAACGACTTTTTCGCGAGCGATATTTTGCAAGTAGTATATTTTGGGCGCAGTAGTTCCTCTTCCATAAGTCCACTTATATGAAAACCAAGATGTTTGATTTTTCTATAAAATTCTTGATTATCTGTGTGTCCGAGACCCTACATTTAAAAGACAACGTAATATACAAACTAAAGTTTCTATTATTCCGAGGTCTCCTGTTTTTAAGATAATCAAAATGGTTCTGGAATTTTTTAGAAATTTATATTAAAAAATTTTTTTTTTTTTCTTTATTTCTATTTAAAAAGTAATACATAGGTATATATTAAAATTATTGTTTTAAATTCCTTAAAACTAAATAAAAGAAAATTGATATTTATAGAGATCGTAGCACAAGCTTTCTGATCTCGTAAATTGGTTTTTGATTAGTAAAGACATAATTTTTCAATATGTAAAAAGTGATGGGAAAAATGTCTTCCCACTTAGAAAATATAAAGAAAAGAATAGAAACCAGCCAAGTTTGTTAACAGTCAATTTTCGCCTCTACAAAAGCACTTATCAATCTAAAGAAAACCAAAGAAAGTTATGACAAATCTTAAAATTGACCTGTGCAGCTTATTTAAACCCAAAACTAATAAATTATTACATTTATTTATAAAAATATTAATATTTTCAAAATGTCAAAAAAAACATTTATTTCCGAACTATAAATTGTAAACTTAGTTTTAAGTTTAAAACATAAACAAAAAAAAAAAAAAAAAAAACAGGAAAAATTCATTTGCAAAAATTTCACTTTAAAACTAAATGCGGTGATAGAAAAGGAAACAATAAAAGCAGACAAAATATATAACAGAAATTGTAGAAAAATATTGTAGAAAGAGACAACATTAGAATCCTATTATGGTTTTTAGAATTTTTTATTATTTTTTATTTAATTTTTTTTTTATTTTTGTTATAATTTTTTTTTTTTTTACTGTGTTTTTGGTACAATTTTCATTCTGCTAGTTTTTAGTAATTATTTAATACTTTTGTTATTCTTTATTTAAATTTATTTTTGTTTCTAATTCAAAGAAAAGAGAAAAGTTTGAAAAACTATTTAAAATTTTATTTATTTGTAAAGCAACTATTTAACATTTTCATTATATTATAATGTATTTACTTTATATGAATGAATATTAGTACAGAGTGTTGAGAAACTCTTATGATAGTTTAGAAAATTATTTAATTGAAGAGTTTATTTAGATTGTAAACTATTTAAGTGGTTTGCTATAACAAGTATGAAGATATATGATCGTAAATTAGTAAAGCATGTTTTAATTTTTTTTCACGAAAAATTTGAGCACCAAGTAAATCTGGCCTGGCTAAATATTCTTTTATCACTTAAGTACGCAAGTTCGACTAATGACTGACCAAGTCAAATTAATTAAAATATACAAGATTACTCATAATCTTTATAGATCAACATGTGAAACTGAATGTATGAAACAGATACACAAGCTTTTAGAAAAATTTGCTACAATTTTTTGATACAGGGCATTCGAATTAATAACTTCAATATCTAATATTCAGATATATACTTAAAATTACAATACAATTGTAGATTTACCGTTAGATCTTGTACATAAAACTAATGTATTATGTAATAAGAATGCGGAATCTTAAATATTACTCAAATTTTAGTATATCATATTGTGTCTTCACATGCTTGCAACTTCATTAAGCTGTCATTTTTAGAAGTACCTAACCTTACTTTTTGCAAATAAATATATTCCAACGACAACACTGGCAATCTGTCATTTATCTAATTTGCCTATACTATCATTTCACTATATATATATATTGATATTTTGGAAAAACCATAACCTTCATTTTGAATCCAATACTAAAATTCTTTCTAATTCAAAATACATATACATCAAACTCTTCGTATGCAAACAAGTGAATAAAGAAATAAAGTCAAATTAAATACATTTATAGAAAAAATAATATTGACTTTGGCATATGACTAAACGTTATAAAATTGTCTTTTATTAAACAAATTATCAATAAAAGCTAGCATTTGAACTGAAACAATGATAAGATAATTTATGCACCAATATCATAATTAAATAATCATGTTATGATAAGTAAGTGTTTTCTACTATTCCAACACGATTAAATTATTATGAAACTTGGTTTGAAAAAGATGACTTTTTTTTTTTTTAAGCGCTAACTAACTGTTCAACTGATATGCTAATTAGCCTGTCTATACCATAAATATATGTTGGAACAGGCATCATATTAATATTCATGTTATTAGAATTGGTTTTATTGAATTTCACATACAATTTAAACATGAAGTAGTGCTAGACCTTATAACATGTAGAAACGTCTTAGATTTTCAATAATTACAATTCTATTTTTTGTTTATATTGTAATATTTTGTATTTGAGTTATATGGTATTCTATATCTGTGAGTTATATTATTCAATTTAATTATTTGATTATATTTTGCATTTGTTTATATGGTTATATTAATGTATTTTTTATTAAAGATATATAATTATTAATTATTGCTTAAGCCATTAATTTAAATCCAATGGCAAATGGTAGCTGAGTCGAGCCGAAATCCAGAAAAGTGTTTTCACTTTCACTAGAATTTGAACACGGACCTTTCGCATGAAAGGTCGGCACTCAACCACTGTGCAACCCTTTTAAGTCTTTTTTAAGTAAACCTTTAACTTTTAACTATATATATAATTAGAACGAACAGACATAGTGATTATTAAAAATATTCTAGTTAAATCAAATCTTATATTTAAAAAAAAAAAAAAAAAAAAATGTTGATAAAAATTTCTTTTGTTAAATATCATTCAACATTGAAGCTATGTTACATAGCGTTAAGCATTACAGCAATTATTCCTTTTAGGGCATTTTATGATTTTGTTTTTTTTTTTTATTCTTTTGGTCTTTGTGGAATTTTTCAACTTTTATGTAAAATTCAAATTTGAATATAAAAACCAAATTTTCTTTGTTTTTTTTTGTAATTTAAAGAATTTAAATAATTTTTTCAATATTTTATAATTTTGTTTTTTTTTAATAATATAAAAGAAGTAAACCTTTAATAAATATTTCATAATTTTTAATCGGGAGAGAAATTAAAAAAAAAAAATTTATAAATAAAACGTGGATCGCCTAAATTAATTTTATTTGATTTGTTTTTGAACCAATTTTACACCCGCAGAACTCTGCAGAATGCCTTTTAAAAAACGCGTAATTTTTGAAAAAATTCAAAATTATAACAAAAGGTCAAAAGGTCATTTTGTTTACAATTTTCAACAATTTTAAAATGCCTGCCGCCATAAATAAATCGAATTCTTAAGAAGAAGAAATTTAAATATATATATAAAAAAAAAAATATGGGAAAATAATTTTTACTTTTTTGAAAAAGTAAAAAAATTCCTTTTAAAATATTTTCATTTTACAATTTTTCGTTCTTTTTTCTTCTTACAAATCCAGCTCATCATTTTTGTGTTGTAATTATTCAACAGTTTCATCACATAAACAATCAATATCATTTTAATCATTTTGAATTGGTTATTGTTATATATTACCAAATAAAATGGGCGGATAAGAGTTAAGAGCAAGTTGTGGCAACTTTAGGATATTGCTTCATGAATCTTATATAGAAAAGCGATTTTACTATAGCAATATAATTAATTACAAAATATTAATAAATATTTTAATTGAATAATATAACTCGCAGATATAGAAATACTTTTTAATTAAAATAAAAAATAGAATTGTATATATTGAAAATCTCAAACTTTTCTACATGCTTTAAGGTCTAGAACTATCTCATCATTAAATTCATTGAACTGATGAAACTTATAATAAGAAAACAAAATGCACTCCTTCTGTTTCACCATATGCCCAGTTACTGCAAAACTTAACATTCTATAGAATTGTCGCAATTCCAAATATTCCGACAATCCAATCCTTCGAAAATCCTATCGTCATTACATTTATATCACAGGTTCCTTTACAAAAGTTTGGTTCAAAAAGGGTGTGGTGTTAGGCACTGAAGTCGCACACTACCTAAAAGAACACCACTCAGTTCCAATGGTTGTCTTGCAAGGCGTTCCATTCCCTTGTACGAAAAAAAAAGTTGTAATAACTTTTACTTAAATGTAATGATAATTTGGAAAATTTTAGATGCAAGATATATTATCTAAGAGTTATGCAAACTTCTCAAACCCGTCAGTAGGAACGGTTTAATTTGAGTAGCAAAGTATTATTTAAATTCTATACAAAAACTATTAAAATTGAAGAAAGAAAACCAACTAAAATAAGAATCTTCGAGGCATGTGTCAAATCCATACTGCTATATGGAAGCGAAACATGGCTTGCATCAAGAAATAACATACAAAAATTACAAATCTTCATGAATAAATGTCTAAGAATAATATGTCGCATAGTCTGACCTAGGCGAACAATGAATGAAGAACTCTGGCTAGTAATGACGAGGCAAGAACCGATATGGGTCAAAATTAGAAAAAAGAAGTGGAAGTGGATTGGTCCCGTTCTAAGGCTTCCAACAACAAGAGTAGCACGCACAGCCCTAGACTGGAACCCGCAGGGTAGGAGAAATGGAAAAACGTGGTCCGAATAAAAGAGGTTAGCGCTAATCAGAGACAGTTGGAGAGGCTATGTGGAAGCCCTATGTTCCCAAGGGGAATAATAAAGGAAAAAAAAATATGTACACTTTTTAAAATCTAAAATTAATTAAATTACAAACGAAATGTCAAACTCATAATATCTTTACAACAAAATTACGATAAGGATACAAAAATTACAAACAACTAATAAATTGTTGTTTTTGTAATTGAAACTAATTGTTGTTGTTTTTGTAAATTAATTGATTGATGTTGATTTAAAGATAATGAAAATTATCAAATTTCATCATGATTTTGATGAATAATAGTATTTTCTACTATATATTTTAGATGTTTGTTTTTTTTTTTTTTTTATTTTATAACTACAGATGATAACGATTATTATGATGTTATAGATGATTCCTATACATAGGATACAAATTACAAATTTTCTGAATCTGAGAATTAATTTTAAATAAACCAAAATTACAGGAATGAACAATATAGTGGTTATATAAAACCATCAAAAGCATTTTTATTTAAATAAATTATATATATACATAATAAATATATATATATAGATACAAAATGTATATAGATATACAAATATTTATTGTTGAATATTATATAATTTATATATATATATATGTATATTTAAAATATAATATTTTATATAATATTGAAATATTCTATCAAAATTAATGAAATTCTTGAATCTGTAGAATAAATATTCCTTTCATTTTTCTGCTATATCATTTTAAATTCTATAAAATTTGGCATATTTTTGATTTTGTTATATTTTACAAAAAAAAAAAAAATAATAAAATTTATTTTAAAGTTGTTCTAGATATTTGTTTAATTATTATTTAAAAAAAAAAAAAACAAATATTTATTTATGTAGAATTAAAATTCTTTAAAAAAATGTTTTTTTTATAAATATTTATGTTTAATCGTTATTTATTATTAATTTAATTTATTTTTAGTGGATAAGAAATAGATAACGATTTAATATTTTATTTGAATATTTCAGTTTTTAAATTTTTAAAAATTTCATTTTATTATTGAAATATTTGTCATTGAAATTTGTTAGACAATTCAGTTTTTTAATTGATTCTATTAAATGAAATAACCAATTTTTTTATGAAAGATATAATATGGAAGAGAAGGTTATAAGATCCAAAGTGAAAAAAATATAATTTCGTCTGTTCTTACAAAACTTATTTTATTTTGTCGGAAACGCATAAATATGATAATTTTTTTGTGTGTTCATGTGTTATAAATTGATTCTAGTATTATGAGTAAATATTTCCAATTAAATTTAATACTATAACATGTTTTCTAAGTTAAGAGCTGCAGTGAATTTTCTTTAAATGCTTGTGATGCAATTGGCACATGTTTTTGGTTTAATTGTTTGCGGACCTTCTTCCATAAGACTTTCCGAGGCTCTTACCCTCTCATTAATTAGTTTTTGCTTTTAAGAATAGTTGACAACTTTTTTGAGAGCTCTCTCTTAACATAACTCCTTACCACAGATCAAATATTTTCAATGGGATTAAACATTACACTATAGGGCACTATATTTTTCTTGAAATTCAGCACCGATTTCCGCGTTTGACACGACAAGCAATTTCGTTTTTTTATATTCTTGGTCTATTTTTTTAATTTTTGTAGACATTTTTTGGGTCTTTTAATAAAACTATAAAAACATATTTGCAAATTGCAATTCTGATGTTAAAATTAAAAAATTTATTGAAAATAACTAAAAGGCATGTCTCATTTTGATTTTAAAAATTCTCATATTGAAATTTGTTATTTTAATATTTACTATTCCACTTCGAAGTTTACTATTCTCATTTCAAGGTTTACTTTTCTCTTTTTGGAATTAAAATGGTATAGTTCTAATAATTCATCAAAATTTCAACAGTTTTTTTGGCAAAAGGAAGAACGACTTCGCATATTAGAACTTATACAATCCATATTCTAAGCATTTTTTTAATATATATCACTGTTTTTTTATTCGTTTCAACTTATCTTTTGACGCCTTATGACGCTCCTCAAATATTTTTAATATTTATAAATTTTGTTTTTAATTTATAATAAGTCACCAACACTATTCAGTTTTAATTGTTTACAATTTTATTTATCTTATTCAGTTAGGATTTTAAGTTTAAGTTTCTTAATTCAATTCCGCCCTTAATCAAAATAATTAAAAGATATACAATACCTTAGAGTAAAGATAAAAGGAAGAGGGACAATTTCATATAAACTTTATTTTAGTATGAAATATTTTTTAGAAAAATTAACGATATTCCAGGTTTTGAATGTGTTAGTGAACACTTATGCTATTTAGAAAAAATTTCTTTACTTAATAAAATAAAAGTATTTATTTACCCTTTATGTAATAATATTATATACACAATTGCTCACATATTTATTTACTAAAAAAAAAAATTTCAAAATTTACATACAATACACACAGCAACCATTGCCCATCATATATTTACTTAAAAATAAATATATACGAACCATGATTTATAAGATAAGGCGATCTCAAATTTAAATATAGGGTTCAAATTGATTAATTTGATTAAAATCAATATGTGTAGAGTCGAAAGAGCGTACTTTCATTAAATTCTAATAGATAATCTTTGTTCATAATTTTACAAGTATTAAAAAGAATATTAAAATTTGGATTCTTATATTAATCTAAGTCTTACTTCACACGTCAATGATTTTGAAGCTGTGTTTATTATATTCAGTTTGATAAATTATATTATTCAAAAATTTTGATTTCTTTATTGGAACTAATTAATTTAACAGCAACCGATATAAGTAAATCTGTTTCATTCATACCTTATAACTCACAGATTTGTTATATATTGTAATTAATCCAAACTTGAATTATAATGTAATTCTGTATCTGCGAATTATAAAATTCAATATAAATAACATGCTTTAATTGTTTTTATTTTATATACAGTACATTTACAGTACTGTTTTAATATTGAATTATTGATTGGTTTTAAAATTGAATACTATGTTTTTTTTTTAAATTCCTACAGGTATATTTAACACAAAATTTAAAAAATTTTAATAAAATAAATTGACTGATTTTTTTACCTGAAAAACACAGATTTTTTACCACGAAAAAATTATTATAACGCCATAACAAAGTAAACAATTTCCGTTCAATTAATTTTAACCTTAATTTAATAAACATATTAATTTTTTCCAAATAAAATATATATATTATTTTAAATTGTATTTGATTAAAAACAGAAAATCAAAAATTTATTATAATTATGTGGTTTCGAATAAAATGTTAATATAACTATTAAAAAAAAAATTATTTAAAAAATTCAATTTATAAAAAAAAAAATGTGGAAAACTAATGATTATTAAATATGCGTGATAGCCGCGACGCGAGTTAATAAAAATATTCAATAAAAAATAAATAAACAAATACAAAGTATCTTTTATATTGTATTATAAATTTTGTAATATAAAAATTAAATGGTAATTTTTAGGGTAATTATTTCCGTTTAAAATGTGTGAATAATTCATTAAACAATTTTTAAATTTGCAATAAAAAAATTTAAATTAAAAAATAATTTAAAAATATTTTGAAAAATAATTGCAAAATAATTTTGAAAAATTTATACAAGTATTTTAGTAGTAACGACTTATATTTGCGGGAATCGTGTTTTTTTTTTGTATTTTGTAGGAAAGTTGAGTTGAAACCACTTGAATATCAATTATTTCGCAAAAATATAAGACTTCAGCTTTTATTTTTACAAAAGTTCTATAATTTTATATACAAAGAAGATCATCCTGGTTAAATTTTATAAGAATTGAAATTTTGGGGAAGCACCGTAACTTAAATCTTAACAATCATACAAAAAACCTTACAATCTAAAAACATCAAACAAATGAGTAACATATGAATCAAAGCTGAAATACAATTAAATATTTTTAACCCAATCTGTAATTTTGTAAAATATTTTGTAATGGAAGCTAAGAACGTTTGTAAAATTCAGCCCCTACAAATATGCAAAATTGCATTGGATAAAACTTTTTGTACTTGCCTTTGCCAAAAAGTGGTAAGAAACTGGCAAAAATCTAAAGCAGGTTTTACAAGTTATACAGCAAGTTATGTGGAACTTCATATCTGATCTAGTAAAACTGACATTTTTCACTGCTTAACTGAAGTTTTATGATTTTTATTCGTTATCAATCTTTTTTACATGAATACATTTAAATTTTCTGAATTAACATTTTGCAATTTTACATTTTTTTAAATTATGTATTCATATTTTTTTTTTTTTTAGGTATGTTTGGCTCGATTTCAGTTAATTAATTGGCCATAATTGTTTTTCGAAAACAAACTTCGCTTTGTTTTTCAATTCTAAGATATTCAAAATCATATTAGTGATTAACATCAAATCTTAAATACATAATTTCTTCAATCTTCTGGTTCATTACTTAATCGTCAAAGTAAATTAATATAAGATATTTTTGAATACCATTGACAGTTAGTAATTGTACTTTGAATATAAATATATGAACCTACGGGCATACACAGATTTTTTACTTGACATTTTTACCTCATCAAACAAAATGTACAATTAAATGTCACGTGTATATCTCGCTTAAGAATGAAATAAAAAGTTATTACTAAAATCCCATTTTACTAAAATCTAAAAACAAGAAAATATATTTCACTTTAAAGTTTCAATATATGGACACCAATACATACATATTAAATGCAAACATATATATTCAAACATATTTTCTCAATTTTGCATACTTTGGTGTCAATTGGCACATTTAACATTGAAAGAAGAATAAGATTAATTAAAATTGATGAAGATTATTTTGTGGTTTACTTTCACTCCTTAGTAACGAACGAGTGCCAAAAATATTTTTCAAGATAATAAAATTTCAATTTGAATTTTTTTTTTTTCTTTTTAGCACATTTTCAAAAATTTTTGTAAAAATGTGCCTATATAGCTTCACTCTGTCCGTCCGTCCGTCCGTCCGTCCGTCCGTCCCTTTTTACCTACGATTGACAAAAAAAAATATCAGGAATGGATAGGTATTGCAATAAAAATAATTTAATGTTAAAACTTTTTTTTGTAGCCCCCCCCGTTACGGAGCTACAGCCCCACAAAGTTGAAAAAAGCCCCATATTTAAACAGTTATAATTAGAGTTCTATAAGGTATATCTCCAACCTGAAAACGGTAACAGACAGCTGCTTTTATAAGCTTTACAAGTTTTTAAAAGCCAATTGTATAGGGTTACCATACGGTACTAAAATTTACCGTTATTCAAAACTAAGTTTTACAAAATTTTTGGTCCCTCATAACTTCGGAACGGCTAAATCTAGAAACTTGAAATTTTGGGAGAAGTTAGATCCTTAGAAATAAGTAAGAGTCAGTTAACAAAATTATTTTGTCACGCCCCCTCTTTAGGAGCTGTAAGAGGTCGAAAATTGAAATTTTGCTAAAAATTTAGCTTTTAAACACCTATAACTTGAATACCTGTCAAAATTTTTTTTTATTTGTATACAAAATTGAAAGCTCAAAAACGAAAGTTTCAATTAGTGTCAAAGGTTTTTCTTAATTTTGACTTTGTCCGTCCGTCCGTATGTTTACAAAAACTTTTACACCGTTTGAAATAGATTAAAGAAATTTTAACCACGGGTAGATATTACAAAAAAATTAATTTCGTAGAAGAATTTTTTTCTGTAGCCCCACTCGTTACGGAGCTACAGCCCCCCAAAGTTGGAAAAAGCCCTATTTTTAAATTATTATAACAAGAGTTTTATTTAGTGTATTTTCAATCTGAAAACGGAAAAAGATAGCTGGTTTTATAAGCTTCATAAAAATATAAGGCTAAAATGTATAGGGTTACCATACGGTACTAAAATTTACCATTAAGCTAAACTCAACTTTTGCTAAATTTTTGGCCCCATATATCTTCTAAACGGTTCCAGCTGGGGCCTTGAAATTTTGGGAGAAGTTAGGTCCTCTAAAATTAATAGGAGTCGGTTAACAAAATTTTTTTGTCACGCCCCCTGTTTAGGAGCTATAAGGGCTCGAAAATTTAAATTTTGCTATTTTCAACCAGCTGTAACTTTAACACCTGTTCAAATTTTTTTTTACAAATATGCAAAATTTACAGCTGCAGCATTATATTTCAACATACTTTAAAGGTTTTTCTTAAATTTGAAAGGGTCTCTTTAAATTGAAGAAATTGTTTCTTAGTATTAACCATTTTTGGTTAGATAATAATATTCTAGGTAAAATTCCAAATTTTGTTGGAGTTCCAAATTGATTTCCTAGAACCGGAAAAAAATGGAAGGGTGAACACAGGAGGGGAGTGAGCAGATCCATCATAAGTTTGCTAAGCAAAAATTTGGGAACCTTCCCTGTTGAAGGGCTACTAGGTCTTCAAAATTAAAACTTTTATGTTCTTATAAAACAGTAACTTATTCACCAGTGTAAGTTTTTCCAAAATTAAACGTTAACATTAAAGCTCCAACATTATATTTTGCACTTAATAACAGGTTTTCTTGAATGCATTGGGGTTGTATTCTAAGTATTTCACTATTAGTCATATAATTAATTATTAATGAAATAACAAAATTATAATATTATCATAATATATATTTTTATAAAAATAAATTATAAAATACTCAGTAAGAAACCGTATATAATTTTGAAAATGTGCTTTTTAAAAACCCTTGGTTTTTTTCCCTCACTTGTTTTCATTTTGATTTTATTCTATTGTAAAAAACTTTTGTAAATACAGTACTAATGTAATGTAATGTATATTGTATTCAGTATTCAGTATTGTTTTTCAAAAGAAATCCATGTTAACTTTCATTTTCATAAAAAAAAAAATAAAAAAAAAAAAATTTTTTAATTTTTTCGGAATTGGAGCATTACTTTTTTCAAAATGTTCAAAAAAACAGGAGGGAATTGTATAATAATTATTATCTACTCTTCTCTCTTGTATTTTTCTTCTATAATATGTTCTTGAAGATAATTTCCCAATTTTTTTTTTAATTTTTTTTGGAATTGGGTGTCGGAAACAGAGTGATATATTTGTTAATACATTTTTTACCACAACTTGTAGAGGAAATGCACTACATTTTTCTAGAATATAATGAAAAAGGAAGGAATCAAAGAAAAATAAAGAGAAATTTACACACATAATTTCTAGTGACAAAAAAACTAATTTCATTATACTTTTATATATAGTATCTTATATTATAGGGCAATAAAATGGGAGTTTTGTGATTCTCTTTTTTTAGCACATTTTCAAAAAATTTTGTAAAAATGTGCCTATATAGTTTCACTCTGTCCGTCCGTCTGTCTGTCTGTCTGTCTGTCTGTCCGTATGTTTACAAAAACTTTTACATCGTTTGAAATAGAGAAAAGAAATTTTAACCACGAGTAGGTATTACAAAAAAAATAATTTCGTAGAAGAATTTTTTTCTGTAGCCCCACCTGTTACGGAGCTGCAGCCCCCCAAAGTTGGAAAAAGCCCTATATTCAAATTGTTATAACAAGAGTTCTGTTAAGTGTATTTTAAATTTAAAAACGGAAAGGGATAGCTGGTTTTATAAGCTTTATAAATTTTTAAAAGACAAATGTTTAGGATTGCCAAACGGTACTAAAATTTACCATTATGCAAAATTCAATTTTTGCAAAATTTTTGGCCCCTTATATCTTCTAAACGGGCTAAGCTACGGTCTTGAAATTTTGGGAGTAGTTAGATCCTTAGAAATAAGTAGTAGTTGGTTAACAATTTTTTTTTGTCATGTCCCCTGTTTTGCAGCTATAAGGTCCCGAAAATTGAAATTTTGCTATTTTTAAACACCTGTAACTTGAATACCTGTTCAAATTTTTTTTTTGTGATTTACAAAATTGAAAGCTCTTTAATTATATTTCAATATGAGTCAAAGGTTTTTCTTAATTTTGAAGGGTGACGAAGCTGCAACCCCCGCAAATTCCAAAAAAGCCCTATATTTAAATTGGTATTATAAGAATTCTGTTAGCTATATTTTCAATCTAAAAAAAGCAAAAGAGAGCTGCTGTCTTAGGCTTTACAAAACTACATCACTAAAATGTACAGGGTTACCATACGGTACTAAAATTTACCATTATACAAAACTCAAATTTTGCAAAATTTTTGGCCCCACATATCTTCTAAACGGGCTAAGCTAGGGTCTTGAAATGTTGGGATTAGTTAGATCCTTAGAAATAAGTAGAAGTCGGTTAACAAATTTTTTTTGTCACGTCCCCTGTTTAGGAGCTATAAGGGCTCGAAAATTGAAATTTAGCTATTTTTAAACACCTATAACTTGAATACCTGTTCAAATTTTTGTTTGTTAATATACAAAATTTGAAGATCAAATATTATACTTTAACATATGTTAAAAGAATTTCTTAAATTTGAAAGCGTTTTTTTATATTGAAGAAGTAAAATTCTAAGTAAAATTCCAAATTTTGGTATGGTTTACAATTTAATTCCTTGAACCTAAAAAAGTTGGGGGAAGGGGAATAGTGAGGATTAGATCCTTGATAAATTGTGCAAGCTTCCCCATAGAGGAGCTATTAGGACTTAAAAATTAAAAAAATTACTGTTTCTACAAGTAGTAACTTAGTCACCAATGTATACACTTCTTAAATTAAACGTTAACATTGAAGCTTCAACATTATATTCCGATAAAATACTCAGTATCAAACACTATATTATTTTGAAAATGTGCTTTTTTAAAAACCGTTGGTTTTTTTCATCGCTTGTTTTTTTTTATTTTTTGAAAATATTTTTTTTAAATTTTTATTTAAAAAAAAATAAATGACAGTTTTTTGAATAGTCGAAATGTAAATTACAAGTTTAAGTATATAAAGAATCGTTGAAATGTAAATTGCAAGTTTTTTGAACGAAAGACTCTAGAAAAGAACAATTCTTTTGAGAGTTCAGTGTTAATATGATTTTTTCAAAAAAAAAAAAATTTAAAATAATTTTACTGGACTGGATTTTACCCGGGTAAATGGAACTACCTTCACCCTATTACCCTAATCAACTTTTAAATATATTTTAATGTGTTCATTTTAAAACGAAGAACACTAAAACATTTAACAATTCTACACTTTGTTTTATTTCTTGTCTCTTTTTATTTTTCCACTCTGATGGTTTATTTTTTTCTTTTATATTATTTTAATATATATATTTTTTTTTTCTTAGTTTAATTCCATTAAATTCAATTTAGAAAATAGACTTCTAGTTATACACTTGAGTATTAGAAAAATATATATTGTAAGTTTTTTTTTAATCTTATACAGAAGATAAGTTCTGACATTAAATAATGTCAAACGTTAGAACAGGGGCATTATAAGGTTAGAATAAAATATGAGGGCCAATATTATTTGAAGATAAAAGTTAAAAATACAGATATGTTTTGACTTTACTAATGACAATAAGTATCATTTTAATACACTGATTACATTTCAATTAAAGTTCAACATTTTCATTAAACGCTCAAACTTTTGTAGCTCAAAGCTTTTTCTTATCACTTTAATACGACTTCTTACTGTCAATTTGTAGCAATAGTTTTCTGTCACGATTGAAGCTTTTGACTCTAAAACCCCACTCTATCAACTATAATCATGTTTCAATACTAAAATATTCAAATTAAAGTCTTTTATCAATCATTTAACAATATTTTACGATATGTTTGACAAGATAAAATAATAATTTGACATCTGTCAAATTAAAGATAAGGGTTAATAATGCAAGTGTCAACTTTTAATAAACTTAAACCAATAAATAAAGATGTAATTGATTTAACATATCTAGGTAATGAACTTAAAGGTCCTGCAAGGATTCAAGAGTAAAAAATTAAATAATTCAATGGTCAGTCTTTAGTTTAAAACTTTTAAATTTGCTGCACAGAATCTTTGATTAGCCTTCTTATTAACAATTAAAATTATTATACATTATCTGGTTGGCAAAAATTAATCCCGCCTGATTAAAAATCATTTGATGTATAATAGTTTTAACTATTAATAGAAAGTTTAATCAAATGCTTTATATTCTTAATCTTAGTTAGTGTAAACTTTATAAAAAATTAAGTGAGCGATTTGTAATTTTATTTTAAAAATACTCACACTCAAACTTGAGTTGACTTTAAGTGTGAGTCTTTGAAAATTAACTCTATCTTTAGCCTATTAACTCCATTTAAATATTTGATTCGCTCAACTTGCGACCATATAAGAATGACTCAAATTTGAGTGAATCAGTTTTTGTGGATATACAAACCTACTCAAAGTTTAAGCTGCATATGAGCATTAAGTTGACTGAAAAGTTTCAGTTGAACTTTCACAATCAATTTAAAAATTCAAATTAAATTCTTTGATTGTGAAACTTCAGGTTATTAATTCTCTTCTATCAATATAGAGATGTGAGTTGGCAATGATGAGTTGGTTGGAGTGGCGTAATACACCTTAAAAAAATTTACAGTTTAACTCGCAGAATGCTTTAGTATATTAATATCCATGCTTAAAATAAAATAGAAATTATAAATTGTATTTCATAATATTTAAAGGTCATATTACATTTTTCTTTGATGCAGTCACATCTTTGACTTGCAGTGTAATGCATTTCAAAAATAAAATTTTTCTATAAAATGTGTTGATAAATGTTAATATGTTTGTGAACATACACACATTATATAAAATAGTAGAAAGAAAAATATAATATTACTTTAGAATCCATTAAGTATATTGGCGAGAAATGGAACATATGTTGTTGACCTTCTTCTTTTACTCTACGGAAACAATCTTTTTTAAACATTTTTATTTGATTTTCTTATTTTTTTTAAACGAATTTTCTGCCATATTTTATTTTTTTTTTTTCAAAAAACCATATTTTAAGTTGGTCTGGACACCAGATAGGGTTTTTCTGAATTTTGATGATTAAAGATAAAAAACAAATAAGTTTCATGCAGAAAAGGTGAATATTATAAAAAAAAAGTATACGAAAGAAAAATAAATAAAAGAAAAAAATTTATATAGAATGTTCCTCCTTCTTTCACATCATTTCCATTTTTTTTTTTTTATTTTTTCGAAAAAATTTGAATTTCATTTTAAAAATAATTTTTCATTCTAGAATCTTTCTTCTTTGCGTTTAAGCTTATGTCAAAAAACGAAAATTGTTTTTCTTCTCTGTTTCAACACTATTTGTAGCAAAAGGTGTTGAATGTTTAAAGTTTTAAATTTTTAAAGATAGATGGCAAACAATATGTTCTTTGATACGTAGTTGAAATATATTTTATTTTTCAAATATTTTTTTAAAAGTTTTTTTTTTTCGACTTCAGGTTCGGTTTAAAACTTTAAGAGTTTTAAATGCATTTTTAAAAAAAATACATTAATCATTTTAATATTTGCTGCAGGAAACGTCAAACAAATTACCAAAAAAAAAAAACTTAGTAAATTTTAATCCCCGAATTATATTTTAAGAGTATTATTGATAATAAAAAAATACAAAAAAAAAATAAATTAAATACAAATCAAACAACTTTTATATTTTTTGATTCGAACTGTAATAGCAAACTTTATTTTATTTAACATTTAGGTGTGCATGAAATTCTAAATTTTGACAGCACTTACTTTGTTAGATGAAATAATTTTATCATTGATCAATTTTTATTTTTTTATTTATTTGTAGACAGAACCCTTAAATTGTCAAAACTGTTTGAAAAATTATTACTAAAAAAGTTCAAGCCACTTATTGAAAAAAACAAACTAATTCCAAATTACCAAATTGGATTAAGGGGAAACCACTCTACAATAGAAGAAATACATAGAATTACAAATACTGTTGGAAACGTGTTAAAGGAAAAAAATATGCTCATAAATCTTTCTAGACGTAGCACAGGCATTTAATAAAATATGGCACACCTAGTCTAATGATTAAGTTGAGGATATTACTACCACCGCTATATGTTAGAATACTGGAATCTTACCTTTCTGATAGATTATTTTGAGTAAAACAAGATGATGGGTATACATCTTTAAAATTAATAAAAGCAGGTGTTCGAGAACAGTAGCTTTATTTAGTACACACTTGTGATCTACCAGTAGTAAAAAATGTAGTTGTTACCATATTCGCAGCATATACTGTCACCTTAGCAGTGGGATCAAATATCTATGAGTCAACAATAAACTAATAAAGGTCATGTGAAAAAATTATTGAATGGACTTACAAGTGAAAATTTAAAATTAATGAAACTAAGTCTGCGCAAGTAAATTTCACACAAAAAAAATATCTAATTCGCCAAAAATCAATTAAAATAATGTAGACGTATTGATCGTACGCTTAGCTAAATACCTAGGAATGATACCAGATGTCAATCTAAGGTGGAAAGAACATTTTTGAAAGAAAAAAATTGAACTTGATAATAAATATAGAGAAAAATATTGGCTCTTAGGTCATAATTCTGAATTGTCAATTTATAATAAGGTGTTAGTTTACAATCAAGTCACGAAACCTATATGAATGTATGGAATTCAACTTTGAGGTTGTGCCAAGTAAAGGTATGTAAGCACAATAGCAGTATTAGAAAATAAAGTTTGCGCAACATAGGTAATGCTCCCTAGTATGCAAGAAACGACGATCTACATAAAGATTTAAATATCCCGAAAATTATAGATCCATTAAAAAATTATGCTAAAAAATATTAAGTCACGTCTAGAAAGACATATAAATGTTGATGCGGCTCACATTCTCATATATAGGTTTACTAAAAAGAAGCTTAATAGAAAAATACCTCTAGATTTAGCGCAAAATATTAATTTTCTTAAAGAAGTCCCATAGGTTTTCCACAAACTAAAATGATAGAAAATGTTTGATCCCATTTTGACTATATTAAATACACGATATGAGAATTCAGATGTTTTTTTAGGATTGAAGTAATGATTTATCACAGCTGCTAGGAATAAGACGCTTATCGTCATCCTTGCGATGTCTTTCGTCAAATATTTTAACACCCAGAGAAAAAACGGACATTTATATTAAAATGAAGACTCTAAAAGTTCTAAGCAAACTTCACAGATCATTCTTAGAAAGAATTCAATGATTGTAATCTACTGCAGTCACCCTCTTTTAGAACCTTTTAAGTTTTGTTTTTATACCCGTATGACAATAAATCCAAAGGATATAAGAAATTTGCTATTACGTTTGTTACACAGAGAAGGAGAAGGGGTAGATATAGACCCAAGTGTATGGATCGGATCAGAATCGAAAAATAAATCGATATATCTATGTATGTCCGCGTGTCTGTCCGTTCAACCGAACGATTATTCAAAAAATAAAGGAGCTAGAATTTTGAAATTTTCACAAATTTGTTTTTGTACAATAGCCGTCATCGCTTTTGAAATTCAGCCATTTTGATCGATGGGTCCGAGTACCTGCCATACAACTTCTGTTTTTATATGAGCTCTACACCTAATGAAGCTGGGTGTCTGGAATTTTGACAAAAAAAGTTTAGTGTAATGGGAAAAGTTTCTGCAAAGTTTGATTCGTTTACTGCAGTGGGATCGGGAAGCTTCAATACAACTCCTTCTTTTATAATAATATTACATTAACACCTAATAAAGCTTAATTGAAATTTTGCCAAAAGTAATTAACCGGATGATATAATGTTTATATTACGGTCTAAATTTCCCAGAGCCATACGAGTATCGCAGAGTTTACACAGTCTACTTTATTACACTTTTCCTCGTTTTTTTTTTTCTAAAATAGAATCAACTTGAAATCAATTTCGTTCAAACAAATTTTAAAATTAGTTCTATTTGTAAAATTAATTAGTATAATAACTATATATCATAGATTGTTAATGTATGCTATATAGTTATTCTAATTAACTTTAAAAATTTTAAAAAAAAAATCGTTTATCTAATTCCAATATCAATAAAAAAAAATTTATTTAATTTACTCACTTTTTTTAAAAATCTATTGAAGTTGGCAAAAAAAAATTATTTTATTTTGTCTAATTGTTAATTAAAAAAAAAAATTTTGTTTTAAATTATATTTTTAAATTTCCATGTTTTTTTATATATTAAAATTTTCTCTTTGACATTTTTTTTGAAGATTTTTTTATACCTTCATTTCTTTTTAACATAAAATTCAGATTAAATATATATATAACTATATATATATATAGTTTTTTTCACTAAAATTGTGACCATATATTATTACTATATACTTTATGCATACATTAAACAGTTGCATTTCTATTACCAAAATCAACTCCACAATATCAAAAATCTTGTATTAAAATCATTAATTCAATTTTATAAATTCAAAAAATTTAACAATATATATTGCATTCCCTTCGAAAATATACTTTTTATTGTGAATATATTTTACTCTGATGAAGTTACTATAAACAAATCTCAAGATATTTAATTTCATTGAACAAGAACAAAAGTACTGGTACATAATTCAATAAATATAATTTTATATTTCCGTTTAATTTACCAAAGTGACATTGAGAGAACAAAGAGCGCAGCGCATCCATGTCCTTTAGTAAATAATATTTGAAAAATTTAAATATCCTGAAGAAATTGTATAATTGAATTCAATTGTTGTATACACTGTATACTAGGTATCTACTACATTTGCCACAAATTTTAAAGTAATATATAGTCAATATTGAATCTTTAGAATAAAGTACAGTATAGTATAATATAATGCATTGATATTATATTGTATTGTATTTTGTGTACTGCACATTGTATTCCACCATTCATAAAATTGATTTGAGAAATCAAAAATTAACTATCAAAGGAATACTTTTTAATGTAAAACCAAAACAAACCAAAAATTCGAAATCCGTAATCAATAAAATCATAAAAAAAAAATATAAACAAAAAATCACGTGAATTTTTAATTATTTTTATGTTAATTTTTTTTTTTTATTTTGTTTTTTGGGAAATCTCTTGTTACAAAAATATTAAATATATTTATATTGGATATGAAATAAAATGTAAAATATAAAATTTTATCCTGGAAAACTTATTTTTCAGGATGCAATCGTTTTTTTTTTTCATTTTCTTTGAGTAAATTCTTTTTATATATATATATATATATATACGTGTGCATATTCAAATATTCAGTACTACTCTGATGTACTCAGTACAGTACTCAGTACAGTTCATATATTCAAATGAATATATAAATGTTTGCATATATGTATGTTTATATATTTTATGTACAACTCATAATATAGAATTTTATATTCATATATATATATATATATATATACAAATGCACTACGTATACCGTGACAGCTCTTTGTAACATGATTTTTTACATTTAAAATTAAAAAAATTGATAGCTGTATTCAAAAAACAAAAAAAAAATAGTTTTAAAAAAAACTTTTTAATTTTTTTAAATTTTTTAGTAAATTTATTTTATTAAATTTTAAAAAAAAAAAACACTACACAGTTGTATTATTATTGCAACAAGATATTAAAATATGTAAGTACTATACTGTGTGTACAATATGGCGATATTAAAAAAAGTTCCACAGTCAAAAGCCCTTCAGGGACAAATGAATTAAAATATAAGAAGAAAGTTTTCGCGGAAGATTAAAACTTCGATTAGGGAGCCAGATATTCCCCAAGGACTTCTGACTGAACTTAAACTGAAATATAAGTTCAATATTAAAACTATCAAGTGTTTTCAAAATTTTCTAAAAATATAATCATGTTATAAAATGGAAAATTCTCTTTTACCAAAAATCAAATTTTGTAATTTTAATTAAATATGAGATAATACCAGGCCTTATGAAATAATACTAACATGTAGAAAGGTTTTAGATTTTCAATAGATACAATATTCTATTTTTGTTTATATTTTAATATTTTGTATTTGAGTTATATGGTATTCTATATCTGTGAGTTATATTATTCAATTAAATTATTTGTTTATATTTTGAATTTGATTATATTGTTATATTCATGTATTTTTTATTAAAGATATATAATTATTAATTATTGATTAAGCCATTTATTTTAACCCAATAGCAAATGGTAGCTGAGTCGAGATGAAAACCAGAAAAGTTTTTTTCACTTTCACTGGTATTCGAACCTGGGTTTTTCGCATGAAAGGTCTGCACTCTAAACACTGTGCTACTACCGTTTAAAATAACTTAAAAATAACTTTAATTAACAATTTTGCATACAGGAATTCATAAATATTTTAGAAAAGTGGACAACTTTGATTATAATCAACTAGCTTAAATATGCTTCCTAATATAAAATCTCTCACAGTCAAATATAAAAATGCTTAGCACATCTTACCGTACAGAAAATTCGACTCTGTTTGAATTTCAATTAGAGCTTAAAAACTGAATAACGTTGGTAATTATGTGTCATATTTTTTGGGACATTCGACTGATTTATATTGGAGTAATAGTCACCCATAGATTATTGAATTATTTTTTTACTCATAAAAAGTCTGCGAAAGACATTTATTCCGGGACTTTTGTCATCAAAGATGTTACCATGATTACCAGAGTATTCAACCAAATCCCACTTAAAAATTTTAATCCGGAATCTAAAGAACCGTTGTTAATAGACCAGACTTCTAATTAGAAATTATTTAAATAAATCTTATTCAACGGAAACTTAACTTATCATTTCTACTTCTACGAGAACTTAACTTATCATTTCTACTACTACAACTGGTATTCAATAATATATATAAATCTACGTATTATTTAAATATAAATTTACACATAAGCATATTTTTTTTTCATCTTAAAATAAAACCATGTGACCAAATGCATAATTTTTCATATATATATGTATAAATGTTTGAATGAATGTAAAGTATATATTCTAATCCTAAAAGTATTTGCAAATACATATTTTAAATAAAAAACCTAATGCATTTATCTAGAAAATATAAATATTATTTAAGAATATATATATCTGTAAATATATAAATGCAATTTTCATATTAAATATATGTATATACGATATCTTCTTTAAATTTTCATATATGATTTTAGTTAAATTAAAGAATATATATTTTTTTTAAATTCTAATATTGATTTTGTTTTAAATTTAAAAGATTTTCACAAACTGGAGTAAATAATAACAGGACTTGAATATGGTCTCCTCTAATTTATTTACTAACACGTTCTCTGTTTAATGCAGCAGACTCTTTTTTTAGGAATCTGGATTTTTATTAACTTAAAACTTTAAACTTTTTTTTTGAAATATTCCAATGTTTTAACACAAAACTATCTACTACCAGCTATCCCCTAAAATCATCATTTAACATGTTAAATGGAATAAATTTCCCCAGAAATAAATAATATTAAATATTATAATGATTTGTGAAATAAGATATTTTTGCCTGCATTCAAATTTAATTTTATCTACTAAATGCAATATAAAATTTATAAAAATGTAGGTACAACATCTGTTATTTGCTAAAATTTCACTATATTTCAGAAAAAAAAAACTTTAAAGCATAGAATTTAAATAAGATATTTAGCAGAACAGTAGAAACATGAATGGTTTTAGCAAACATTTAAAAAGTTATGGTGTCCAAATAGAATTAAAATATATTAGAGTTTTTGCAATTGAATTTGTCACACGTTATTATTTTTATAATAAAAATATTTTCCATTATCTTCTCTTTCTTTTAATATTTTCATTTTTATATTTCAAGTGAAATGACGTAGTTATGTACTAATTCCAGTGAATGTATTAATTAAATTGAGTGTAAAATTAATAAAAATCTAATTGACAATATAAAATATATATCAATTGTCGGTATAAATTTAATTGTTCATAATTACCTTTTGTACAAAAATTAACTCCTAAAAGTATGTAAAATTAATTTAACGCCTAAAAGTATGTGCTGTTTGAAAATCTTTAACCATTTCTCTTAAGAACATTTTAAACAAACAAACAGTTTTTCCTAAAAATCAGATACCTGTTAATAAATTCAAATAAAAGCATAAGACTAATATATATCACCGGCCACTCAGGAATAACAGGTAACAAGTTTGCCGACAATGAAGCGAAGTTGGCAATTGAAAGTCCAACAATATCTAGTCAAATAAATAAACAAATCTTCGCTAATAATTAGCTTTTTGAAAAGTCACTGGTCCACAGCATCGTGTCCAACATATCAAATTGGCAAAAGATCGCTAGAAGTCATAATATGTAGAATTCGTCTAGAACATACTTTCCACACAAAGCAACAATTATTTTTTATTTTAAACAATCCCATATGTCCACACTGCGGGAATATTATGTCGATTAAGTATATATATTTTGAATGCCAGATAACTCTAAATTTAATTCAAGCATCTAATAGAAATTTGAGTTCGTTATTAGTTCAATAAATATGAAAATGTAGAGGTAATCGGAAACATAATCAGGTTGTTTAACATATAGTCCACCATCTAGTTTTGCTTAGTATTTGTTGTATAACATGCATAACTTATAAAAATATTAACATAATTAACTTTTTAAAAATATTTGTAAATAATATAATGCAGCAATTAGTCATAAGACAAGTTTTTTAGCTACTTAAAAAAAGTTGTAATATTGTTATTCAAATAATTGTTTTTTCATGTTTAGATCAATTTTTTCTCGTACCCGTAATGGTCATAGCAGCCGAGGGTAATACTAACATTACTTAAAACTCTAATGTAATATTAGAAACCTGATAAAGGGCCTCGATAGCATATTGCAAAAGTACCCAGCACATTGAACCAAGGAATTGATATAATTTATCAATTATATAATATTAATATAAATTTCAAATAATAAATGAACGCCCAAAAGTATGCAAAAATAGTAAAATATTCTTGCATGTATAAAAAAAATGGTGTAAATAAATTAGTATCTGCCCACAATGGCCCTGGCAGCCGAGGGCCTCACCAATATTGCGTAATTCAATGTAATACGTAATATTCGAATAAATAAATAAATAAATAAATAAAATGGTGCGGCGTAGTGGTTAAGTACCTGACGTACAATTCGACAGAGTGCGGGTTCATGGAATTCTTCCTTACGATCAAATATTATAATAGTATAAAATAATTAAATAAATATAAATAGTATTAATTAAATAAATAAATAAAAATAATTATTTAAAAATTTAAAAATTAAAACATTATTCAAAAGTAAAATTTCCAAAATATTTTTTTTAAAAATATTTATAATACCCGTAAGTTTTTGTAAGTACGTATTAAATAAAATATTAAAAAGTATTAAGTACAATAATAATTCTACCAAAATTTGCTCGAAATATTCAAAGTCAAAAATTTACTGGGAAAATTGTAATAACAGTCATTATTGAAAATTTTTTTAAAATTTTACATAAGTAGGTATAGTTAAAATGAAATTAATTGAAAAAATTGTATAACCAATTATAAATATTTTTTTTTATGGAGTACCTACTTACACTTATACAAAAATTCATTTTTTTTTTCCAGTATATAAATTTTAATTTTAAATAAGATTACAAAATACTTAAATTTATTTTTTATCGAACATTTTTATTTCAATAAATATCCATTTATAAATATATATTTATATTAATTATTTTTAAAAATGTACTCTTATTTATTTCTAAAGATATTTTTGGAATTATATTCAAATATATATTAAATTAATTTAAAGAACTTGGCAAAGTAAAATATTATTAATATGTAAAGTAAAAAGTAATGTTGTAAAAACAATGTGTGATGAACAAATTAATTTCAAAGAACTTCCTGTTGTAATAAGGTAGGATCAACAAACAAATCTATGATTTTATAGCCTCTTGGTGCCAAAATCGGCCAGAAACATGATTTATTATATGCTCTGAGCAAAAACATTTTGAAATATTAAAGTCGAATCAATTACAAAATAAGTACAGATTTTTATATTAAACTTTTAAGTTCTTATTTTGTAATTAATTCTAAAAGTTTAACAATTTATTAAAAATAATGTTTCTTCCTCCATAAAAATCATAATTTTTAAAATTTCATTGGTCCAGCTGTGGATCAAAATCCGGTTTTTTTGTTTTTACACGCTAACTAAACGCTAGGAACGGATTCCTTTATACATATGTAGGTTTAGTTATTTAGGAAAAGAGAATGTTAAAGGGAAATTAGTGGGGAGTTTGGAAATGAACCAATAAAGATCCAAGTAAAGATCGATTAAAGAGGTTCTAATATGGAACGCTGTTGACAGAGGGAAACACATTAGATGGAAACATTACCAACATTTTAGCAGTCCTCACAACAAATGTGTTTACATAGCTAATTTTAAGCCATCTTGGATTTTCCACAGTGTAGAAGTGAGAACTTGCAGGTCCTGATACGCTAGAATTAATTACGCTAGATTTATTTAAGAGGAGGAATAATTTATTTTAGTTTAAAGCAAATGTTAGTACCTACAATATATCTATAAAACAGAGAAATAACTCCATTGCTTCGACTAGAGTTAAAAAGAGTAAGTGTTATTTGTTTGACCAGATCGCCTGATCGGCGTAAGATGCGATTTTGAATTTTATCCAGGTAATTCAAAGAATTTTGGGATGCGCCAGGATCCATGTTAGGTCGAATATAAGCTCTATTTCTATTAGACAGATTCTTTAGAGAGAAATGTGTTTTATAACAGGACAGAAAACTGAAACATGGAAAATTTATTCGTTTTTGGAAAAATTCAGAGTATTAAAACCAAAATTCTGTTTTTTTTTAATATAAAACCTTAGCCTCACTTAAACTAACTTAAAATACTTAACCTGGCTACAAATGTTTTATATATAATACTTAATGCTAATTAATTGTAGTTATCTAACCACCAATAATTCTTGTTTAATGATTTGTCGTTTTCTGGTATAGACTTATCATATTCTAAATTTACTCCGTTAATGTCGCCCGGGTAAAAATCTTTAACTTTGCATGTAGCCCTTCTATTATAGTGATATAATAGAGGGACATGATTTTGGTTTTGGATGTAAGCTTTTTGATCTAAAAAGATGAAGTGCTCAGAAGCAATGAAACAGGTGAGCAAAGTCTTTTTAATGTACTCCTCATTGTTGTAGAATATATGAGATATTAAACCATTTTATGGAGTATCTTGTACTCTATCATAGTGATTTCGAACTTGTTTTATTACAAAATTATCGGTTCTTATGATTTGGGCTTTCTTGTATAGATATCTGTTTGAATAATAATATTTGTAGTTGGATTCGGGCATTCTATTAATATTAGTACATACTCTTAAGCACTTTCTTTCAAATTTACGTAATGTTTCCATTTAACTTGCACTAGTTGTGTACCATATTGGTGCACCATATACAAGTGTTTGCCTGGTTAGTCTTTGATAACAAATTATTTTAGCTGCAAACCTAAAATGCTTCGACTATCTCAACGCTCAATATTTTCTCCTTGGAATCGAAGAATTAATTTAAACTGGTTTATTTTGCAGGTAATCAGGTAGTTTTGAGTTTTAGAGGTATTAAGCTTAATTCTTAGTCTAATTTATGTTCGAAATAACTGACTGACAATTTTTTAGAAGATTTTTATTTAAATTAAAATTTTTTTTCAATTTTTTGTTTTTTAAAAATATTTTTTTATTATTCTAAAATTTTTTTTATATGTATATATATATTTCATATTAATATCTTATATATATGTACTTTGGTTAAATAAATTAGTTTAATAATTTAAGATAAAATTTAAAAAAAAAAAAAAAAAATCTAATGTACATTTAAATTGATTTTAATATTTTATTAAATTTTAATACGAATAAATTTTTAAATTGTAAATTTTTGAAAAAAATATATATTTTTATGCACATATTAGAATATTTTTTTTTTTCGAATATTAAGGTTTAAATTAAAAAAAAAAAACCTAGTTTTATAATTTTAGAAATTATTTCATTTTAAATTTTCAAAATAATTTTATCGGAAGTTCCTTTTATCCGGATTTCTTAGAAAAGCACTTAAAATATTTAGTTTCAAAGTTATTAGAATTATGAGTTTTTTTTTTGTATAAATAATTTTTTAATTACAAAATTCTTTTTAATTTTAAAAGTATCTTGTATCTTAAAAATTATTTTTAAAAAATTGTATTATTTAATGCATGTATAACAATAATAAAAACTATTTTAGAATGCACATTATGCAGAATTTGTAATTTTTATTTAATTTTTGAAAAACCTTATATAACTAAAAAGAGAAGCCATAGTCATGCATTATAAAAATATAATAGAACTATTTAATATCTTTAATATATTTGTAGTTAATTTTTAGCAAAAAAACAATTATTATCAGGGCCTATTTACTACAATTTCCACAAACTTGTAAAATTTTATAAAATTAACATATATTTTAAAAAATTATTTGACAGAATTGTTAAATTGTAAATTTGCTAAAATATGTCCCAGATGAAAAGCTGGAATTATGATGTTAATACCTTAATATAATTAATTATTTAATGACATAAATAATATTTATTTGAAATTGTAAGTATAAATTGTATTAAAAATGTTAGGTAAACTTGTAGAAAAGGTTTTGAATGTATACTTGGTATACGAGCAATATGGCTTCTTAATCGAAGGAGTGTGAGTCCGAAAACCGCACAATTCAGAAATTTTTAACATTAATCTCCTTTACAAACCCCATTGTTGGCCTAATATATAACGTCAAATATAAAATATATAATACATAATCAAAATAAATAGTATTCCCGATAAATTAATAGAAACACTGTCAATTGAATGCAGAATGGGTCGCCTAGGTTTGACCTATGCCCCATCTTCTTATAACTTCCATCGTTTCTGGTAAATAATGTATAAAATTTAGTTTGCATTCGATTTGATAGGTCTTCCTTTGATCAACCTAATAATTCAATATTTTAATTTTATATTTTACATTGCCTATTTTAATTTTTAAATATCTAAGAATTTCTAATAAATAATTTATAAGGGAAAATTTAATGATCGTGATCAATAAAAGTAATACGCTAATTATTAAAATACTAGAATCCAATAATAATCAAATCAAGGATATTAACGGATAGTAATTCATTCATGAAAATATGAAGGATTTAGGACAAAATTTAAGTCAATACCTTATTCCAGAGATTGAGTACGAGATAAAGGATTACTTAAGATTCAATTAACAAAAATTATAAATAATTAATAAATAAAATTTTTTAATTAAATTTAAATTAAAAAAACTGTTTAAAAAACTGTTTGTTTTCTAATTTTCTTTAATAATTAATATCTATATTAACTTCAAAATAATATAAATTAATAGATTCATCTCAATCTATTTAATATATCGGGGGGTCTAATTTTAAATATCGCAATAAAAATCTACTTACTGATCAGTGCAATACTAAAATTATTATGGATCAGTTATTTTTAAGTTGTTAATTTATGTTGTATTATTTTGTTATTTGCCAAATTTTTTAATTTTATATTTCTTCACTTAACTTTGTTTATTATTTTTTTTTTTAATTTTATTTTAAATACACTAAATAATTTTTTTTTAATTAACTCTTATAAATTAACTAGAATTTTAAATTTTAATTATTTTCACTTTTAAATATACAATAAAAAAAAACCTAAATAAATTTTTTTTATACTTTTATAAAACTCTCTTTTTTTCCTATTTTGTTATTAAATAATTTTTTTAATTCAAATTTCTTTCGTATTTTTTTAATAATTTACTTTTTTTAATTAATTTTAAATTTTTTTTTTTTTCATTTAATTTTTTTTTTTTAATCTGAACTGATCATGAATTACGTCCGAAATACAAAAAATAAAAATCCAAAAAAAAAAAACGACGTAAAACGAGTGAAAAAATTGAAAAAAAAAAAGAAATATACTTGTAAATAAATAAAAATCAAAATATTTATTTATTTATTTTTTTTTTTTTTGTTTCTATTTTATTCTTTTTGTTATTTTTTAATTTTTGTTTTTTTTTTTTATCCGATAGCTTTCATTTAAGACACGAAATCAAAATAAAAAAAAACTTATCAAGACCCGAACCAAACCGCGTGAAAAGCTGTTTGTAACTGAAAAAATATTATCAAAAGTAGCGGCAATAATAGAAAAGACCTCAACAATAAAAGAATCGTGTGTACAAGATGAAAAAAAACGAAAAAAAAAAACACAAAAAAAAAATAAAAAACAAAAATATCCTTATGAAAATATTTCTATGTATATGATAAACAACAACAACAATTACTTTTATAACAGAATACGATAACATTATCAAAAATGAAAGCACTGTAAATGAAACAAATTTAAAAAAAAAAAAACCAAAATCCTGATAAGTTTAAAGAAACATAAAACAACAACAAAATATACATTTTACTGCAATAACAGTTATCAGCAATTAACATAAATAAAAACTTCACAAAACGATATTAACATAACAGTATACACTGTACAGTAAATACGATAACAGAAATGATATAAAACCGAATTAATTTTCAAAAATTAAAAAAAAACATACAAGTACTTTCTCCAAAATATTATTACTTTCTTATACAACTTTCTACTGCACAACATTCTAACATACACATATAATACAATACAAACAAATAAAAACCAAAAAGACTAAAACAACATTTTCAAATTTAAGATATGCATTTTGTAAATTACTTTATAATATACTCAAGGATGTTATTACCGATTACATTCTAAATACTAACATGTTAAAAAAAATTCAAGGAAAATATATAATATTTAATGTTAACCGTTAATGTTAAGTTAATTTTTCTCAAAAAATGTATTCTACTCTCAATTCTGTCATCTGTAAACAATTTCTACATTTCAATGACAAATAAAATTCTTTGTCATTCTGTAAACTATTACACAAAATTCACAATAATACATACAAAAAAAAAAAAACATGTTCACAATATGCATGAAAATTTGTAACATGCTGTGATATGCATGAAAAAAAAAAACTGCAATACATATACAAATACATTTTTTACATATTTTACATTTATTCTACATTTTATATGCAATTTAATAAAATGTAGATTAATTTTAATACGACATTCCGAAATATTTTCTACTCTATATTATTTTGATTTTACAATACAAAAAATTTTATGGAATTTAGAACATATTCCGCAAATCCGCATTACAAAAATTACTCAATTTTCTTTTACAGATTCCACAATTCAATCCTTCCAATATACGAATTTGTTTAAAATATTGTAGGTATATGCAATAGAAAATGAATTTAAAAGAAAATTGTTGAAAAATTCTCATAGAGTTTGCGTAATACTTCAAAAATCAAAACGGGAAATATGTACTCGTATACAATTTAAAAAAAAAAATTGTTTATTATCAAATTTTTGTAAAAACAAAAAAAAAAAAACTTTGAAAAAAATTATTGTGAATTTTTTTTTGAAAACTTTTTATGATAACAGTGTTAGTTGTTGTTTTTGTTACAGAAGTTTTACTGTTAAAGTACTTTTGCGGTAATTTTGAACCAACGTGTTTTATTTTGTTTTTATTTTTCATATAGTTGTTGTTGTTGTTGTTTATTCCTTGTGTTATTCCTAAACACGTTGTGTGGTGTTTTTTTTTTTTTTTTTTTGATTATATTTTTCAATTTTTTTTTTGTTATTTTGTTTTATACCCATTTTCTTTGTTTGTTGCGACCACCTGTTATTGGTAAAAAATAAAAACAAAAAATAGCAACAGCAGAGTAAAAAAAAAAATAAAAGATATACAGGTGAAATCACAATTCACAATATTGTGGTTTTTATTTTTCTTGTATATATTTTTATAGTTTTTTGTTTTTTTTGTTGTTGTTGTTTTTGTAACGTGATTTTTCTTTACAAAAAAAAAAAAATTTATTGTTATTTAAATAAGTACACACATATATATATATACATAGTAAAAGAATTCAATTGGTTTTTTATTATTCAAATCGTGTCGTCAGTTGAGAATTACATTTTAAAAAAAAAAAAAAAAAAACAACAACAATGTCATATAAAACAAAAGGGGTTAAAATAAAAAAAAGGGGTGAAATTGTTTTCCAATTCATTTTGAATATCTTTGACGTTTTTTGTAGTTCACTGTTTTTGTTGTTGTTTTTGTTTTTATTAGAAGAGTTTAAAAGGGTGGATGTGATATATTCGAATATTATTGACTTTTGATTTGATTGTTTTGATTTCCGTTAAAGTTATTTTTTTGAATTTTCTGCTCCTTTTTTTTTGTTTTTACTTCTTATACTTAAGTTTTATTCGTGCGGAAATTAGGTGTTTTATTAATATGGTGAGATAGGTATAATGATATTTAAAATAAAAAAAGACAACAATATTATTTACTTATAATGTTGACTTTGTAAAAAAGAATATTATTATTATATGTATGTGTACTTTTCAAGGGTAATTTTCTTTTTGTTTGTATTACGGTTTTTTTTTTTTACTTTTTAGAATTTAAAATCAAAACTATTATCAAATTTGACATTTGTTATATGATTATTTTGCTAAATGCCTTTTGACATGAAATGACATTTAAAATTTTTCATAATTTACTTCATAAAATTTATTTATTTTTGTTTTTATTTTATTTTTTTGTTTAAGCGGTAACTTTCCAACTATTAGGCTAATAATCCTGTCTAAAATATCACTGGTACAGGTTGGAACAGGGGGTCATATTATATTCGTGCTATTAGAATTGATATTAATGAATTTCACATATAATTTAAACATGAGATAGTACTATGCCTTATAACATGAAAAAAAATGTCTTAGATTTTCAATATATAAAATTGAATTTTTGTTTTTATTTTGTATTTCAGTTATATGGTATTCTATATCTGTGAGTTATATTTTTCAAATAAATTATTTGTTTATATATATTAATATATTTTTTATTAAAGATATATAATTATTAATTATTGATTAAGCCATTAATTTCAACCCAATGGTGAATGTTAAATGGAATAATTATTTTTCAATAACTTTTTTAAATTAAATATTGTAGGACCTGAATGGGAATCGAACCCGGACCCCCTCTATTAGTAAGCCAAATGCTTACCCACTACACCATCGAGGCACCAACACGAAATTTATTAAAGGCAATAAATATCTCCGTGATTTTAATGATAGAAATTGTTAAAATATCAAAATAACAATTAAGGTTAAATTGTAGTCTAAAAAATATTATCAAATTAATTACCTATTAAAATTAATTTAAATTAAGAGGGGGAATATTCTTCGAATATTCGTTGTTCTGAATGAATAAATAAAGGTTAAACTATCATCATTATAATATTTAATCTGAAAATCAAAAAAAAAATTAGGACATGAAAAAATGATAGATAAATGATAGATATTCAATACAAAATCACGTCATTCTAATTATTGTTCCGAAATTTTGTCAATTTTCATTTACAATTTTCCAATTTTCATTTATATTTTTCCAATTTACATTTCCAGTCATATAAAAATATATATATATATACCGATTATTTATCCTACTTTCTCGAATTTCAAGTTGCAGGCAGGTACTAGTAAATGTTAAAGGAAGTTAATGGAAATTAAATTAGCCAATCCTTTAAAGCTTATTTAAATTAGAAGCGTGTGTGTATTAATAAAATAGGACAAAGAAAAAGGTGTAAATAGATAATGAACAAGGAAAACTTTTAAAATGTAAAAAACAACGCCCTATTTGAGCTTTAATCTTAATTGAGTTATTAAAATTCTTTATTCTTACAATATACTAAGTATAGTTTGTTCTCAGAGTTTGCTCCAATATGAACAATTTTAACAAATTTTATTTTATATTCAAATGATATTTAAGAGCTGTCAATATTAAATATTTGTATTGACAAATATTGAACATGATTAATAAAATTTTGAGCTAATAAAGTTTATATATTTCCTTTTAGGTGGTACAGTTCTTACCTGTTAAACTGTACAAGCCTGCCTGCACTTGAAGTCCATTAATTTGAACCAATCGCGAAGTATAGTTCAAGCAGGTTAAAAACTAGATAAAACATTTTTCCACTTTTACTGGGACTTGAACACAAGTCTTTCCAGTAAAAGCTCGGTACTTCAACTGTGCCACTCAGCCGAATAATTTAAATGCCTTTGTTGATAGGGAGTTGAACATTTTAAGTGTTCTAAAACTATTAATTTAAATTTTTATATTCATTTGATCAAAATTCTTTAAATATATTAACAGTACTATGTTTCAACCCAATGTATGTAATACAAAAAATCTATTTAATATTTTTTAACTCAAATGACATTCAAGAGTTGTCAATGTTAAAACATTTATAATGACAGATATTACTTTTGATTATACTCTATTTGGGCGATTTCTTCATATTTATAGCAACGAAGATCTTTAATTAAAAAATTACAATATTAATAAGTTTTTATAATATGTAATGTTCAGTATATCTGACCAATGGCGTAGTGGTAATGACGCCGCCTTTCATATGAAGAATCCCGGGTTCAAACCCCGGTCAGATCATATCTAATAAAAAAATATCGTAAAATTGTATAATTATATCGTAATATAAGATAAAATTTAATATAAGAAACCTTTGTGCAATCAATTAAATAAACTATAAAGTAATTAAATAAACTTTCGCAAAACCATTTATAAAAATACAGTCGATAAACAATGTAAAATCTTTTTTTAGAAAGTTATGTAATTTATTAAAAGAAATATTCGTAGAATTGAATTTAAAATATACGTCAGATCATTTTATTCTTTTAACTATTTAAAATTTGTTAATTCAAAAAAAGAACCAATTTAATTTAGAAACATTGTCAAGGGTAATAATATAATTTAACTCAATAAATTCTTCATAGTTATAAAATTATATTTTAAAATAATCCATTCTTTCGTTTTTTTTAAATTTCAAAATCCATAACTTTCAAATTTACGACAAAAATCATTTTTGATTCTCAAGGTCACAAAATATTTGACTATTCAAAAAAAAAAATTTCCAAAAACAAATTAGAAATTTTAATATCACGAATCAAACCACAAAAACAAACAACAACAGATATACATATATGTATGTATATGGTGTATTATGACTTCCTTTTAAATTGAAAATTTTGTCATGTGTGACTAAATCTCAGATTTATTACTAAAACAAAAGATTGAAAAACTAAAAATTCAAGTTAATATATTTTATGAGATTTTAGTTTTTTGGTGCATACAAAATTTTAAATTTGACCTCCAAAACAATGTATATATATGTATGAATATTAAAAAAATGATTTGTGCACAACACACGAATTTAAAAGTTTTTATTTTTTTTTTTTTTTTGAAAAATTAATTGAAAAAATATACAGAGTGTGCTATTTGAGTTATGGGTATACTTTTTATTTATCAGCTTTTTCCAAAATGTAAACTTAAGTATCCTTAATGTTGTTGTTGTTTGTTACATTTAAAAATATTTTTAACTTTCAGATTCCTATAAGTGTATCAGCTATACTGTATACTTACTCTTACAAACATGTTGTTGTTGTTGTTGTAAAAGAAGGAGCGGCGAGACTCGAAACTTCTAAAACTTTTCTTTGTACACCACCACTTTTAGTATCGCTAGCTGTTTACACTTCCTTTTAAGAAACTGTTTTATATTCTTCTGGTTAACCCTTTCACTACTGTGAAATCTGACAATCTCCACCCCAGTTTCTCCCATCTAAGAAACTTTATCGCGTAGATCCTAACGTTACGTATTGACATAAGCTTTCTCCTGTGACTTATATGATTATTCTTGCGGAATGAATTTTTATAATCAGGTGATTCGTTCTAACACCTGTCTGAGATTTTTTTGTACTTAGTTATAAGATCTTCTTCATTTTGTTGCTACCGGGTTCTCCTCGAAAATACTTTGTGCAATGGTACAACATACAAAACTATGATTTCAGAATCGTAGCCAAACGAAAGGAATTAAAAAATTTCTTATTCTTGAATGAAAATACCTGTAATACCTGGAAAAATATGTAATACCTCTCTCAAACAATTATAATATGCTTAGTGTAATTGCAATAGTCCGAATGGTTACAGCTGTTCTCATTAGAATATTCTAGGTTTCCTAGTACAGCTTTTTTATTATCAAATTTGTTAGAATATGAAATCAACTACAATCTGTAAGAAAATTGAACTCATATGTATTATTTTATCAATTTTTAAATTACTTCGTCCATAACAACATAAGAACAAGAACATTGTTTAATTTAACTGAACTTTGTCATTGAGACCTAAATCTCCTAACAAGCTTTTAGAATATTTAAAGATTTAGTATTATATGAATGTCATACTTTGGGATCATTTGACTCCAAAAACAACTCTATCCAAATAATAACTGTAAACACAAAAATAAGAAACATTTCTAAATAAACACTCTGTATACACAGTTTTAAAACATTACATTTCACTGTTCTTTTTTTTTCATTTTTGTTGTTTCTATTTTATAATATGTACGGTGTATTAAACAATATGTGTCAAGAAATCAAAACTTCTCTTACTTATATGTACATGCACATGTACAAATATTTAAAAATAAAAAAAATAAAAAAAAACAAAAATTAAAATAATAAATATCTTAAATTCCATTTAAAATTTCACTTCATTCATTTTTTGTTTTTAATCTTTGTTTTTAAACTTTATTGTTATTGTATATATACTATTTTGTTGTTGTTTTTTACATATTTTTTTCTATGATTCCTGTCAAATCATATATACTATACATATAATGTTTGTAGATTTTTATCCCACCCTCCTTTTTAAAATACAAAACCCTATATGTATAGCATATTCTTTTAGTTCGTTCTTTTTATCATCCATTCTATGTCTTAGTTTAATTCAATTTTTTTGTTGTTGTTGTTGTATTTCTCTGTATGGCATAAAAGAAGAATGAAATTAAATAGAAAAAAAAACAAAAACAACAACAAAAAATTAAAAATAGAAAGAAAAAGAAAAAGATAGCAAAGATGACTGAGAGTATAATGGAAAAATACTTGGACATTTCTCATAGGATTTTTTTTTTTTTTTTCAAGTTTGGTTTTTTTAGAATCTACTCATATCTTTGACAATTTTACAATTGCATATGCACAAAATGTTATATATACATATATACAAATATATATATATATAGATGTTTTTTAAAAAGGACTCTTTTTATATTAAAAGGCGATGCTACATAACATATGGGAAGTGCATTGTTTAATTTTTACATACCCATATTTTAATATGATATATATAACGAAGATACAAATGTATCTATAAAAATTTTGTACGTTTTTTTCTGTTATGTATATATATATATATATATTATAACATAATATATATACAAATTTTATAAGGACGCGAATAGAACAATATAATAATATTGCATTGCATATGTTAAGGAAACAAAAATGTAAAATACAAAAAAAATTCGGAAAAAGGAAACTGTGCATCATCGTAAATGACACAGTGAAAAAGTATAGACAGAAAAGAAAGAAAGAGATAGAAAATAATTTTTATATTTTAAAAAAACAAAAAAAATAAAATTAAAAAAATTAAAACAACTCAAACTTGTTATAAACGAAAATGAAAATTGAAAGAAGAACTTGAAACTTTAAGCATTATTTTTACATTATCTATATATATAAAAGGGAAAGTTTGTTTATTTGTTTGTTTGTTTGTTTGTTTGTTTGTTTGTTTCTTTGTATGTAACGAGTTGGCTCCTAAACTGCCCAGCCGATTTTCATGAAAATTTGTATATAGAGGTTTTTGGGTACGGAAAGAAATCGTGGCCCAAAAATTTTGTCCTAACGGACCGCCAAGTTGGGGCTGTGGTGCAAGTATTTAAACTTCTTTGTTCTAAAATGAAAACGGTTTGACCGATTGACTTCAAATTTTGTATACTTGATGCTCTATGAGAATTGAGTTGACCCTATTAACAGTTTTGGAATTTGTTAACCCATGTCGGGCCGACGGGTGGTCAAAAAAAATTTTGGGTCCAAATTTTGTCCGATTTTACAAAATTCTGCATTGGCTAAAAAGAAAGCCCCAAAAAAAATTTTGTTGAGTTCCATTAACCCATTGCGGCCCAACAGCTTTTTATAGGTTTTTTCAATACTTTACTCTAAATTCAAAACGGTTTGACCAATTGACTTCAAATTTGGTATACGTGATGCTGCTTGAGAATTGAGTTGACAGTATTAACAGTTTTGGAATTTGTTAACCCATGTCGGGCCGACGGGTGGTCAAAAAAAATTTTGGGTCCAAATTTTGTCCGATTTTATGAAATTCTGCTTTGGCTAAAAAGAAAACCCCAAAAAAAAATTTTATTGAGTTGCATTAACCCATTGCGGCCCAACAGCTTTTTATAAGTTTTTTCAATACTTAACTCTAAATTAGAAACGGTTTGACCGATTTTCTTCATATTTTGTATACGTGCTCCCCTAGGAGAATTGAGTTGACACTATTAACAGTTTTGGAATTTGTTAACCCATGTCGGGCCGACGAGTGGTCAAAAAAAATTTTGGGTCCAAATTTTTTATGTGTGAAGCAACTTGAAAATGGAGTTGAGTCTGTTAACAGTGGGTTCTACGTTTGGTCAAAAAAAATTTTTTTGGAAGTAAATTACGTCAAATTTTGGAAAATAGTTTGTACTGCTTTGAATTACAGAAAGTTTCAAAAATTACTAGAATAATCCTAGAAAAATCGTTTTAAAAAGATTGCTTTTATACATTTTTAAATTTACGTGTGTAAACCGTGGGTAATTTTTGTGTTAACTTTTTGCAGTAACATCAAATTCAATTAAACCTCCATTGAAAGGCGCAGCAACGCGCACCGGGTATTAGCTAGTTTAAAATAAAATAAAAAATTACAATTTTTTTTTTTTTCTTTATTTTTATTTTTTTTTTATGTGTTTTGAATATACACATATCATTTTTCGTACTTTAAATAAACATATCTGTATAATATAAATGATTTTACATATGAATGATAAATGTTTTTTGGGTACAAATTTGTACAATTTTTTTTAAGAATTATATAATTGTTTTTTTCATCATTTTTAAAGTGTATATGTATTTATATAAATTTTTTTTTGATGTATGAGTATAATTAAAAAATTTTGAGAATTCTGAAAGAATTGACAGAAAAGTGTTTAAAAGATAAATTAAAATTATTTTAAAATTTTCCCCTCTCCCCTAAGGTGGGGGAAGATTTAAAAGAGCAACAAGAAAACCTGAACCTCCATTATATACCATATATGAGATGATTTTTTAACTAAAACCACCTCCTCATAAGCAGCCAAAGTAATAGAATAAATATCGGAACTGCTTGTGCAGAACTTCTAATAACAGGGAAGGAGTGATAGAATTTTCCTTTAATAAAAGCTTGATTGGAGGATTAAGAAGGACTTAATGAATTTAAAGGTTGTGTAACTAGTAATTTTTCATACTAACTTTACTTTATCGGCATAACAAATTATTATTTTTAAGCCAAGTCCAAAGCCTTCCTGCACCGGCTTCTGTCTTGCGCAGCTTCTCTCTAAATTCCAAAAATATTCAGCATTATTACGTCTGACTGAACACCGTCTTTCCGTCGCAGATGTGCTCGACCTCTTCTGCGCTTACCCTCCGAATAGGAATCAAAAACTACTGTTGCTGGAGCCTCATCATTCATCCTTAGTACGTGATCTGAACAGCGTAATCGTTGAACTTTAATCCAAGTAACGAGATCAGGGTCATGGTACAGGTCAAACAGCTCGCGATTGTGTCACTGTCATCAAACTCCATTGATGTTAATCGGACCAAAAATTGTACGTAGGATCTTCTTTTCAAATGACCCAATCAGATGTTTATCCTAGTTGGATATGGTCCATGATTCTGTACCATATGTCAGACCTGGTACGATGAGTGTACAGTGTAATCTTTGTCTTTCTACTCACAGTAATTATGCATACCAAACGTTAATTCTTGAACTGAGTAATTTTTTAATCTCTCTAAGGTAGTGTTATTTATCTTAAGTATCTATTAAAGAAGGTTTAAATATAGGTAAAATGCATGTTTTAAATCTTTTTAATTTTGCAGATAACTAATTGTATATTTTTAGTAATTTTAACCAGCTTATAATAGTCAATTCCTCATCCCTTTGAGTTTTGTACAAACCAATTTAAAAGTGACATGTATAGAAATTAATTTTCAGTTTTTAGTCAGAAATTAGTGGAAGTACTATGTTCTTCTATAATGCACTTTAAAATTAATCCATTGGCATAATTCTTAAAATGTGTGAAAATTTTTACGTAGAAGAGTTTAAAAGTTGGATACCTTATTCCTTTTAAGAATATTAGACAGTAGTTCGTAAAAGAGGATTCCTCAATATTAGATTCAATTAAAGATCTGAAAAAAGAAATATTGACTAGAAAAACAAAAATTAGAAATATGTCAAATTTGTACCAAAATATTTATTCTTTGACAAGCGAAGAATTGTCAGCATTCGACATATCACACAGATCAATTTAATATTATTTTCCTATTATACTATCTCCTGGCAAAGAATAGTATCCCTCACAACAACAACATCACAACAAATGCAATAATTCTAATATAAAATATTATAAAAATATTAAAATAATATTCACTAAGCTTAGTAGTTAGTCGACCAAATAAATTAAACATTTCAAAATATAATGTATATGTAGAAGTTTAATACGCGCATTAATGACAGTACTTTTGCAAATCCTCCTTTTGAAATACTTTTTATACATTTAATTCAATATTTTTAAATATCTTGGGAAAGAAAGAGATGGTACATGACGTGTACATGAAAAGTAAGAATATTTTATTTTAAATGCATCTTTTTTTTTATTTTCAAAATCAAATTATCAACTTCCTGTCTTTTTAAATGAAACAGAACAAAAAAACAATATTATAACACTGTAGGATTATAACACTTTAACTACAATTACAAATAGGTGAATACATATATATATTCATAAATGTACTATATGTTATGCATAAATACTATATGTTTTTATGCATGTCTATCATTAAAAAAATGTCTATAAAAAACAAGTAATGAAAAAAATCAAGAGCTTTGTAAAAGCACATTTCTAGAAGTAAGCAATAATCTATAGAATCAGTCTCTAGTAAAGAGTATTTTAAAAAACAAGTTGGAACCGATACCGTCATCTAGTGACCGAAAAATGTAGTGATGATAATTAAACCGTTATATTCTTCTCTTTTGTTTCATTTAAATAAGTACTACTGCTACTGATATATCGGAGTTTAAAAAAAAAAACAATTCAAACTTCAGCATCAACACTAATGGCATACATACTCGAAAACTTGGAAATATAAAGTACCGTTATGTGATAACGTCATATTAATAACGCGTCAATCCTTTGCAAAAGTCTGCTCCTATTATTTATTTCCAAAACTGAAACTACGCTCTAACTTCCTCATTTCAAGTTTCTGACTTAAACCATTCGAAAGATGTAATGGTATAAAAAGATTTTATCAAAACTGAGTTTCGCATAACGGTAAATTAAAACACTGCAAGGCAGTACTATATATTAATATTAAATATGCATTGACAGCTTGTGAAAGCAAACTACTATTAGATGGCATTGAAAACTGAAGTTTCACATGATAGAACTAATAGGTGGAGCCATCAAAAAAAGTTATTCCAAAGAAACTTATTACTGTATGAGCTGTACGACGACACTGATCCCGTAATCTTGACTACCTACTCGTAATTTACATCTTTTGTTTATTTCAACAGCCAAAGAAATTTTGTAAACACCCAGACAAACGGTCAGAGAAAGTGAAACTATATAGGCACATTTTTTTCAATTTTTTTTTAAAGTGTGCTAAAAAGAGACAAGTGAAAAAACAATGTATTTAATATGTTTTTTTTCTTTATCTTCTTGAAAGCTTAGTCATATGTGCATGTAATCTAAAAATAAATATAAAGTTTTTAATTTTTTATTTATTTTTTAAGAGCCATCGAAACAAAAAAACTATGAAATAAATAAATAAAAAGTTTTTTCTTCTAAAGTTCTAAATCATTTAAATTTAATTTTTTTATTTTTTGTATAGTGTTGTATTGTTCTTTTAACGCGAATTTAATTTTTTTTTATTTTTCATTTAATTTTACTTAAAATGCAAAAAAAAAAAAAAATTAAAAATCTACTTAAAAAATTGGAATAAAAGGTACTTAGTTTAATAATAATATACTATGTACAATTTCTTAACTTTTTTAGTATTTTATTTTTATTTTTTTAAATTCTCTGGAATAATTTAGTCACAATTAGCATAATTTAAACTTTTTCTATATAAAATAAAATTTAAATTATAATTAATGACAAAAAAATTATGTTATGTAATTTTAAAACAATAGATACATTTTAAAATAAGTAGTTATGTAATTATCTTATTAATGGCATTTAAAATTAATTTTGTAGAAATTAATTTGATTTAATTAATCAATTAGGAAAAATGATTTAATTGCCAATGTAATCAATGAAAAGAAAAGAAATAATAAATATGTATTTTAATTAATTTCATTGTAGTGTTGATTAAAAGTATTGCAATCATAAAAGACGTAAACTATATTGTTTAGGCGAAAGGGTTGCGGTTATGTACTTTGGATACTTATTCTGCTCTAAGCAAAGTAAAATCTCTAAACACTAAAACATTTATAGTACAAGGTTTATATCATATTAGAGCAGCAGTTGGAAATTATATTATAAATTTAGTTACCTTAAGGTAATTCTTTAAAAGAAATTTGAGGTATTATGCTAAAAATTTATTCTTTCCGCCATAATACTTGTTTAGGAGCTTTAACTCATTTATATACCTAACAATTTTTTTCAAGTCGCATACTGCGAAATTGTGATTCACATGCTAGTAACCATATGTGTTCCAATTGTTTTCCAATCCTCACTGATCTTCCATTATGCTGCACTAGTAGTTTTGATGCTTATTCCATTATTTTGGCTAAAAGGGGGAATCAATTTTTCTGAATTGAAAGTTCACACTACCAGGTGTTTAAACCCTTCCACGTATTTTTGAAAGTTTCCTACTCCCTTCCTTAGAGCAATCAAAGCAGAGCTATAGACTTCCAATACGCAGACAGTGAGCGGGCGATATCCTAGGACCACTTATTCGCAGGAAAATGAACATATAATTCTGCGTTCACTTGTCGCTCTCCATTATGCAACTTATATTATAACCAAAACGTTTGAAATTTTTTCTGAAAAATCAGTCTTTAGCTTCTGCGTGTCTAAAGCCTAGAATCAATTCAATATAACTTAAAATATTGCTTTTAATTAGTTTAATTTATTATTTTTAATAATATTTTTAACTCTACTTAAATCCAGACAATGAAGACTTAAATAATATATTTTTTAATATTAATTATTTATTTTTTTTTAATTTAATAGAAATATAAAACTAGGGGGTAACAAATTGAATTAATTGAATAATTGATAATACGTAATACTTAAATACAATAATTAGCTATTTTTAATATTATGTGTTTCAATTTCAAAATAAAAACTTACAAAAAATAAAAATTACTCAAAGAAATAAAATTATTTTAGACTTTTCGTAATTCAAATGATCTGAGTTTATAATATAATTTTATTTTTTGAAATTAGATAAAAATCTCTTGATAGAAGGTTACATTGAAAAAAAAATATCTAATCTCATTTTTTTTCAATTCAATTTGATTTTTTCACTCCAAAAACGAAATAGTAATGTCCCATTTTCTAAAGTTGATAAAAAATTCATATTTTTCCAACAACAGTCAAAACAAAAAAAAAGTCAAATATAAAAATATAAACGTAAAAATAAGCTAATAAGCTCCATCTATTGCCTTAACTGATTTACTTAGAACACATGTAAGTACTTTCATAAATAGATTCCTATACCTTTATTCTTATATTTTATATAAAATCAATGATTTTATTTTTATAGAGTCTTTATTGAACATGATGACATGTAATATTCTTTAAAATATTTATAAGAACACCCCAATTTTTTTATGCAGATATATACAAGTGTATAAGTATTTAATATTTATGCATAAATTTGTTTTTACTCCTAATAATTTTCTTCGAATTATTTTTTGAAAAAAAAAAGAAAAAAACAAATTAGTTACGCATCGCATTTGTTATGTTATATAATAGCAGAGCTACCTGGTGGGGTGCTATCGTTTGGAACTGATGGGAAAAAATTTTAAATATTTATAACAAGTTTTTTAAATCGAACCATTTGGAATTGATAGAAGAAAGCAGACTGAGGAACGAAACTGAACTCTTGTGCCGCAATGGGTTAAGAAATTTAAAAATTTTGTTGCCACAGCAAATTCCTTTGCTTTGTTGCTTTGTGTTGAAAATCGATCGAGTCAATCGAATTCAATCAAGAAAAAGTCAATCGAGTTCCAGAAACACTAGTAGTAGAAAAATTATAAAAACTTTTGTGCCGAATAGGGTTAATGAAAGATTTTACAGGTTCCAGTACAAGAATTTAAATAAATATGAAAATAATCGAAAACCTAGGTTCTGGCATTTTCGATGCGTATGAATGCAGACGTACGCGTGCAGTTGTCTGTAGTTCCCGAAAAACCTGGATACGTACTGGTATTTTTAGGTTTGTTGTAATTATAATTTGTTGAATCCCTTACCCAAATTTAAAACTTAAAACAAATATATGCAAGAAATATAAGTGAAATATTAATTCTTTAACTCTTTAAAATATATTGAATAGAGAATGAAAATTTAAGAAAGAAAAAAAAATATAAGAAAAAGAAGAATAAGAAAAAAGGAAAAAAACTTTTAAGAAAATCCTCTTTTACTCGTTTGATGAGCTTATATTAAGCCCCATCTTTATTTTTTTTTATTTATAAATTCTTGACTTATTTTTGTTTGTCTTTTTTTTCAATGATGACAACACGTTTATCGCTTAGGTATATGGTCGGATCTATTGGAATTTATTTTTTTTCTTTTTATTTTTTACATTTTTAATGCGTTGTTACAAACATTATTATGTTGTTCCTACAAACTCTTTATGCAATAAATATACAACAATTCTAGACAAAATGATATACATATATATAAGAGTAAAAATTTATACATTTTGACGGAATATTTCCAGGTTTCAAGTTAAGATTGTTGAGTACTCAATTAAAATTTAAGTATATATACTTCGTGTCAGATTTTACTACATCCCGAACCTGTTAAATATCAGCAAATTTAATTTAAGAATATAGCTCACAAATATAGAAATACCTTGTAACCCAATACAAAATTATTTTATTGAGATACAAAAATAACTTCTAATGAAATACAAAATTAATTATCATTTATTAGGAACCTACGCGGAATCCATTAAGATTAATTCTATTAACTCTAATATAATATCTCCCCCTTATTCTAACATCTACCAATGGTGTAGGCAGGTTTGTTAGCCTACCAATCGAAAAGTTAGTATTTAACAAAAAAAAATAACCATCATTACCTTCCAACTTGTTGAAACATGTTTCTAAGGTATAGGTGAGTTAATCGTCTAATGACGTCACGTCAATGCGAGCCATCAAGGTTAAGAAGTTATAAAACATGCTCCAATAAGAAGAAAAAACTCAAATTTAAAAATTTTTAAAACAGTCTTGCCAACAGTAGTTGAAAAGAATTTTAAAATCGACTGTAGTTTTTATTTAAATAATTGTTTCATGGCGACTATAAGCCTCTCTTTTTTTAAAAAAAATATTTGTAAAAATATTTTATAAAATTTTAAAAAAATTTGAGAACCCTAATTTGTATAATTATTATTATGTAGATCATTTTGTTCTCAGGCACCCAAATATTTCCACACCAAATATAAGAATAAAAATTCAAAAAAAAAACAATATAGAATTAAACTAAAATGTCATTTTAACTGTCATCTACTCATACTACCTGTCAATTTTTGTTTTTCTTTTTTTCAATTTTTTTATTGATATATATTAGGAATTTTCCAAAGTGGTGTTCGATTATTATATATATATACTAATACATACGCACTATATATATATATATATATTTGAATAAGTGATCTTATCAAATCTTCAATTCTAAGCTTTTTGTAAATGTTAAATTTTCCTCTTTGTTTCTCAAATACTAATGTTTGGTTGGTACTACAGATGATTATATTGGATGGGGGTGCATGATGATTATATTGTAAATATATACAGTTAAATAAAAAAAAAACATAACAGGGATTAAATTTTTTTTTTTTATTTATAAATGGTATTTATACAAAAACAATAAAATGGTATGAAAAACAATTTGATTGTTTTTTTCGTTTTTTGTGTTCTGTCTTCAGATTTGAATTTGAAAACAAAAAATCATCTGAAGGAGTGATACTTGTCATGATAATAAGGGTAATGTTTTATTTATATATATGTATGTAGATATATGTAATAATTCTCAACAAAAAAAATCTCTGTATACATTTAAAAATTTACATTTTGTTATTCTTTTATAGAAACTTTTAACAACCCCCGGCTTGTGTCATATATGGAAGGATATTTAAGATATCTTAATGTATATGTAGGACAATTTCTTATAAATAAATATATGTATATGGTTGTCAATTCATTGACTCTTAAGAAATGTTTGGTACCACTTTATTTATATTTACGAAGGATTCTTATTTTTACTTTATATTATATATTTATTTATGTAAGTACGATTCTTTCGATTTAAAAAAAAATGTATATTTTGTATATTTTGAATACAAATTGAATACAATTTTAAAAAATAAAATTAAGACATTCATTTATATATATTAAAAAAAAAGCCTTTTTATAGTGTTTGTATTGTTCACTTATATTATATATTACGAGGATAGACAATAAGTTTTGGGTTAGGCTTCACTAAAACTTGTAAGAATATATTATTTAAAGTGTAATCTAACCTAATTATTAAATTGTCTTCTATATTTTTTTAACTTTTTAATTTTATAGGTTTGCACAATAATGGAAAATTGAAGTACTATCTATCTATTGTGTTGAGCCGAATGCAAGGGGCTAATTTTATTTTTATAGAAGGATATCGGAAAGCATCGCATGCTATCCACTGAAACTGTATTCAGTTCCTTCCAGTAGTGTGTAACTTTAATATACTAATATTTCGCCCTTTTAAAACCAAACTTGAGAATGTACAGTTTAGTTTTGGGGATGGGAGTTGGGAAAAGAAACTTGAGGAATTGGGATTTGAGATAATGGATAATGGAAAATTTATCTGCTATCTATCTATTATGTTAAGCCGAATGAAGGGGGTAATTTTTTTTATAGAAGGATATTGGAAAGAATCAAAAGCCATCCGCTGAAACTGTATACAGTTGCTTTGGGTTGTGTTTGACGTTAATATACTAATATTACACAACTTTAGAATGTACAGTTTCGTTTCGAGGATGAGAGTTGGAATAATAAACTTGAGGAATTGGGATTCGAGATAATGAATCATTTAGGATGAATGCTAAAATTTAGGAGGATGTTATTTAGTCGTACATATACAATTTGTCGACTGTACGCAATACATGAGACACAATAATATGGTTTCATAATCTTGACGTTTACATAACAAACGAATTTTCATAAATTATCGAATTTATTTCCGAAGTTTTTTCATTGGAGAATCGCGTTTTAAGGGATATCCAAAAAAACTTAAAATATTTTTCTTCACATATCAATGTTAAGTTGGTAGGCAGGCGTTGAAAATATGAAAATAGAAAATTTTTGTAATTTTCTATCGAATTTTATAATAGAAAATAATCGAATTTTTCTATTTTTATGCTCAATGCTCTTTTTATTGCAAATTTTATTAATATCTAAAGTAATTTATTTCCTTGTTCATTGATATTGGAACAAAATCGGAGTCATTTTCGTAACTACAATAAATAAACACTTGTTGATACATAATAAAACTTGGAAGAGAGTATAGTTGATTATGACAAATTTGGAATTTAAACGAACATTTACGAGGATGTATGGCAGCTATCCGACTATCCCTCCTAAGCTCTTATATAAAAACAAATTTTTGAAAATATCGGAATGCTATATCCTTTAATTTTACGGTTATCACGCGGACGAACGTACGGAAAGACACAAATAGCTAATCCGAAAACATTTTCGATCCTGATCCGATCCATATACACATGAGTATATTTCCTATTCCCTTTAAAATACTTTCATGTGGGTATAAATATATCAGAATGCTGCTACGCAGTTGTTAGAATGCTGATCTTTCATTCGAAACGCCCGGATTCATGGGCTAATATGGCTTCAAAATAATGGTATACCAATAACATAAGAAAAACTTTACTCAAATAATAAAACAATCAATACAATCACTAAATAATTAATTGTACGTAAAATTCATAAAGAAATTTAATCTTAATTATATGAATCTAATGTGTGCAGTAACTTCTCCCACTGTTCTAAGACTTTAAAAAAATTAATAGAAAGAGTTAATCATATGGGAATAATCCTTTTGGAAAACTGCAGATAATATGGGAATAATCCCTTTGGAAAATTCAATCTAAATTTTATGTTAAAAGTTACACAATATAATTTTATTAAAAATTAGTTTATCGATTTCTTAAAAAAAACCAATATATTATCAGATATTGTTATAAAATTAAATTATGTAATAAATTTGTGTATATTTCTTATTCTTAAATTTAAAAAAAAAATTTAATAAGTATCTTGAGATACTGATATTGGCAAAAAAAAAAAGAAAACCATTACAATCAGTGCAAAAGAGAATCTCTTTAACAACAAATCGCTACTACATTAAATAAATTTTCCGATTTATTCGATTTTGAATAAAAAATTAAATATCTTTTCGATTTCTTAGAGCTTTCCTTATGTAATATCTAAAACTTGTATTTTTCCTATGATAAAATTTCCGGAAAAATCATCTCGTTTCCTTGAAAAAAAAATTTTATAGATTTTTTTTTTAATACAAAATTTTTATTTCTTTATTTTTTGTTACAACTTTATTTTTTTGAAATAAACTTCTGTTTTAAAATATTTTTTTAATATTTGATTTCTTTTTATGTAATTTTTTTCTTGTTTTCTTGTTTTTTTTATTTTTATTATTTAAATCACATAAATCATATCACAATTGAACTAATAAAATAAAATAAAATCAGAAAAAAAAAGTTACAATAACTGTGAAAGAAATTGAAGTAGGAGCATTTACTATATAGATTCAACTTTAAAGAAGTTGTAGAAGGGAATATAATAAACGAAGAAGGTACTAGTATTCATAATATTTTTTATTATTATTTTATTTATTTTTTTATAATTCTTTTAAACTTGTTCGGAACGATAGTTACAGATATAATGATATTGATTCTCCGTTTGGAATGCATCGAATAGGGAAATGATATAGATGTGACCACAAGAGTACTGATTGTACTGACTGACATGGAGAAGTATTCAGATGTACGAGTGGTAATGAGTATGTAATGTATAGTTGAATCAATTTAAAGATTATAATAGGAGTTAAAAATTTCACAGTTATAAAAAAGATCAGAACATTTTTAAAGTGGCATATTATTAAGGAGAGCTTCATTTGTGAGTAGCTACCATCACAAAATTGGGAAACCTATTTATATTTTTTCAGAACAGAGAATACTACGAAATTGACATAAAACTGTAATAAAATATAAGGCAATCTTATTTTGCAAATTTGATATTCAGGGTAATGGTCGTTGCCATAGAGATTTTGGAATTTGGTGACCATATTTCTAAAACTACAAACACTGGATTTCACCACACACAATGTTATAAGTAAGTGATTCAGTCTTGCTTTTTCAGGTGTGGCAGGTGCTTTTTCCGGTGTGGCAATATTATAGGATTAATTATTATTGATATAAATTATATTTTTTTTATTAGATATGATCCGACCAGGGTCCTTACCACTACGCGAAACTATTGAATGATTCGGAACTAATTTATTTCTATTTTATTATTTTTAAGCACCTGCATGATTTTAAATTGTTAGAGCAATGTTTTCGGAATATATTTTCATTTATACCTACAAACCTCTAGATATTAAAATTGAAAAAAATAATTTTAAAGACAACAGAGGATGTATTTGCAAATGTGGAGTTTTTTAACTAACGCTTAAGAATAGTGGCACGGCGCATGGGGTATAATGCGGTCATTTGATTTACATCTTATGGATTCTCACAGTTATCTAAGAGTTAACAAGGAAAATTATATTATTTTTCACTTTTCCTTTAAAACCATTTAAAATATGAATGCAAAAAGAACAAAGTTTTTCTTTGCATATATCTATCTCTTTCATTTTAAATGTAACCTCAATATTTGAAGTTGTAAAATAAAAAAAGCAATGAAATAGAACAAAAATAAAAAATTTAGTTAAATATGAGTGAGACTAGATTTTCCGAACAATTTTTTTTTATATTTAAGTTAAATTTTATTGAGATTTAAAAGAAAATAAAATAAAATGTTTTTATTTAAAAGTTTCTTTTATAAGAAAAATAAAAAAAAAAAAAAAAACCAAAAAAAATTTTTATGATTATGGTTGCATTTCATATATTTTTAGATTTTACATAACTTTTTGGTTTTTTCTCATGGAAAAACTTTTCAACATAAATACAGTATACACCATTTTTATTTATCGAAATATAATAAAGATTGGATGGAAATCGAAAACTTATCATTAGATACAAAAAATATTTGAATTGATTTTTTTTTTGTAAACATTGATTTCCAATAGTCAATTTTTTTATTTAATTTTCATATTTTGAAAATTAGTTTTTTAGATTTTTCATAAGAGAATATCGGAAAGGATTTAGAGAATTTTAAATTAAATTACTTGTAATGCAGAAAAAAATTACTTTAATACACTAAACTAGAAAAATGTAAAAATATGAGGCATTCATTTTAAATTATTATAATGAAATAGAAATTAAAATATTTTAAATATTAGAATCTTTGCAGAATCAGTCACCGCCGTAATTATCTATCAGGTACTTCAGAAGAAATTAAAAATATTGTGCCAAAGATCAAAACTTTCCGCCGTAATATACGCTTAGCAGCTTAATCTTATCTTATACAGTCTCGGTCGAATGTAGGTTTTATAAATTTGAAGTAGATTCGGAGATGTAAAGTATTTCCAAGTCCTGCTTAAGAATCTCAGTCATTTCGCGGTATTCTTTTACAACCGAAAATATGTGGTCGTTCCACGAAAGTTTTACGTTTACTTCCATGTCTAATATTTTTAAAGATTCACAGTTTTAAATACCCACATTCCCAAAAGAAAGGTTAGAGCAGACAACTTTGGTTTTTGGGGCATTAAAACTTACCCTGTTCACGCTTCCCCAATTTTTAGTTATTTGGAGATCATTATTTAAGGAACTTGAAACTTTGGTTCGTTCATTATTTACCGATGTTGTGGTAGCATCAGCTGTTCTTTCAAAAAGGTAAAAACAATCAAGAGTGCTACCATCATCAAAGCTATAAATTTTGTTAGAGGTCATGGATAGAAGATCATTGATAAATATTAGAAATAAGGTTGGGAAATTTTGAAATCAATGTTGGTGTCCTCAAAGCTCGGTCCTATCGCCAACCTTATTTCTAATATTTATTAATGATCTTCTATCCATGACCTCTAACAAAATTTAAGCTTTGATGATGGTAGCACGATTGTTTTTACCTTTTTAAAAGAACAGCTGATGCTACCACAACATCGGTAAATAATGAACGAACCTTATATAATGAATATATAACGAAATAATGAACGATTCTTAAGCAAATAATTATATAAACGATTAGTTTCATATAAAAAATTTTTAGGGTTTTTTTAAGTCAGTCCGTACATTTTTGGTTCATTAATTTAAAATTAAAACAAGTAGGTACTCAAATAAAAAAAAAATTTAGATTGAAATTAAAAAAAAAATTTCACCATGAAGCGAATTTGAACCCACGATTCCAACATTTTATAAAATACGAAACATACAAAAAGTAAAATACGTAACTTATTCATCTTGAAATTTTTAAAATTTGACAACAACAACAAAAATTTATCAGTCATTTGTTTTTGTTTACTTTTCTGTATGTGTATATTAGAATCGAAGCATAATCTGCGTAATACAAAATGTACAAAATGATTTTATTATTTTGCATTAATATGCAATATATGTATATGTATAAATTGTAGTATAATGTGTTATGTGTCTAAATGTAAGTTTACTTGTATTTAAGACTGGATTAAGGCTATTTAAAAGAAGAACTGTCATCATTTCAGCAATTTACTTTTATACTAAAACACTTTTAAATGCAAAAGATCTACCATCAATTTTTGGTTAATGAAAATATTCAATATTTTAAGCTTAAAAGTATTCAAACATTAAAAGAACTGTTTCTTATACCAGCAATTTACTTTTATATTAAAACAGTAACAAATTCCCAAGATCTACCTTCAATTTTTTATTTTCTAAATTTTAGGGGGCTAGTACTACTTTAATAAAAGTATATATTGAAAAAAATATTTTTTTTTATTTTATTTTATTTTCTAATAAAATGTTTATAATAATATGTTCTCGATTAATTAAATTCATTCAGATAGGTGAATATTATCCAAAAAAAAATGGGAAATTTTTTTATAAATTAGTTTAAACAATGAATGAAACTAATAATAAAATCAATAACAAAGCATACACATATACTTTTATATTTTAAAAATACATATACATATATACACATGAAATTACCTTTATCACATATCAATAGGTATTAAAAAAACATTAAAATTGTTGAAAAACTTTTGACAAAATTGTTGAAACATAATATATATCCTACATATATATAATATAAATTAAGTAATACACTTAAATATATTATTATATTGAAATATAATGAATGTGACAAGAATGACAAGTCCATTAGCCAAAATCTTATATTTCAAACCAATTAAATAAGTAAACAAGAAGAAAACTTTTGAACTCAATTTCAGAAAAAACAAAATGATAGGAAACATATGTACATATATAAATTACAAACTGACTTTGATTCATTTTTATTTTATAGTTTTCTTTTTTTTTAAGAGTAAATATTAACCGATTTGATATTTTTAATATCAGATACATATGTACTCGTATATATATGTATATAAAATATTGCAACAATTTAACATTTTTTACCTCTTCTTTTTTTTTGATTTTGAAATCAATATTTGATAGTTTAATAGTGATGGTCAATATTATCCTGCCTGGTTTCTTGTCTTCGGGTTTTTATTTATTTTATATTTGTTTGTTATGCTTTTAAAGAAAATATTTACAAAGCTAATGGCAATATCCTTTTTGACATCAGATATTCAATGTAAACAAATATAATAGATGTTATTCAATGTTATACAATGTGTCTATTTATATACAGTGGGATTCACTAGTGAAAATTGATTTTATGTAGAGAAAGTATGGAAACATATGGAAAAATATGGAGGTTTTTTCAGCTCGTTTCACTTCCTCACCACTCTTGAAATTTATTTTGTCAATTTTCTTTAACCCCTCGTTTTTCAATGAAAAATAACAGTAGTGAGAAAAGGAAAATAAACTAAAATCGATGTTCACGAAGTAAGAAGAGCATGAAACAATTTACAGTTACTAAAAATGGAAGACTTAATTTATTTAACATCTAGAACTTGTGACTTTCTTTTGGATTTTTACGAGTTCCTTTGAGTGAGAATTTAAAATACTAGAGTCAAACCTTTTTTAAACTAAACTTTAGGGCTGGACCTATAATATTTTCGTACCGTACGATTTTTAGAATAACAATATTAAACGATTTTGGGTAATTGGATTCAGTAGGATTATTGGATTATGGAGAAGGAAGATGCCCTATTTGTGCAATTGTTTTCACTATAGTTATTAGATTATGGGGTCTGGAGAAAATTGAAGTTTATGTTCTTCTCAAATTAAGCTAAATTATAGACAAAATGCATGATACTTAGGAAAACACATTGCATGGAATATGATTCCATAAGTCTCATGAGTGCATTAGAAACGAGTTTCCATATTAGATGTGCTGCCCCACCTCAATATTTCAAGTATGTAGCGCTGAGTGGTGAAATCATTTATTATAAAACTAGAAGAACTCTTAACATAACTCTCTCTAACAGAACTCTTGCAGAATTAACTTTCAATCGAGATGGTCTTTAGTTTAAGATTCAGTTATATCAAATCTAATAGTAGAAAATCCATATAATAACTTTTCTTGTAATATGCTTAGACGCGTAACATGGAAAGGCGAAAGTCCTCGAGTGGTGATTATAACTCATATGAGTGAGCCGAAAGTCCCATAAAAAATGAGACAATATTCTCCGTTATATTTTCAAACATGTGATTAAGTTTTGAATTAACTGCATTTTGAAAAAAAGTAAAGCTATCATTTGAAAAACAAAGAAATTCCAATTTTATTTGTATTATGAAAAAAAAGTTCTGGAATTCTATTCGGGCGGGACTTTTGTCACATCCCCTATTGGAAATAAAGCAATTTAAAGGAACATTGTGTTTCTTAAAAATAAAAAAAAATATAGAAATAAACAATTGCATGTTTCAAAGAGAGCTTTTGTTTCATAAGTTTTTACTTTGTCAATCATATGAGATAGTAAAACACTAACTTGTCATCCTGTATATATGTTTATCAGTATCTATTCTTTATTTTATATTTATTTAAAATTTTTAAAAAAGAATTTATATTTTCCGATAGATTCTTCTTTTTGTTTTATTTTGAATTTTTTTTTCTTTTACTACATTTTTAATTTGTCTTTATTGTTGTTTCTATTTATTTCATTTCAGTTCACGTATAGTTTATATTTAATTCTATTTCTTGTTTATTTTAAATATTTTTTATTTTTGTGTTCATCGTTTGACTTTTTTTATTTATTGCAAAATTTATATTTTTATTATATTTTTTTATTTGTTGATTTAACTTTAACAACAAATCATGATTTGAATAAAAAATAAAAATAAAAATTTTGTAAAATATTTTTATTTTTATACAATAAATAAACTATTATTTTTAGAATATATACAAATATTATTTTATTTATGTAATATTATAATAAACAAATACTATTGATTTAAATATGTTTTTATTTGACTTGTAATTAAATAGAATCAATAATAAATTCATATATTTATTATGTGTTTATAACAGGTAAAATTTAATTTAATTGATTAAAAAAACTTTAAAATTTTATGCAAAGAATTTAAATTGAAGCAAAGTATTTATTTAATAATTATTTTATATTATTAAATAATAAGATTTGAATCTAACCGATTCAATCGGAAAGTCTCGGGTTGAAACCCTCCTGGTCGGATTATATCTTATTATTAAATTATTGTAATATACACTATATTTTTTTATAAGTCCAAAGTTCAAATCGCCAAAGGATTAATATCAGGCAATATTTAGTATTTTCTAGTACTACAAATAAATAAAATACATAAATAAGATTTGAGCTTTTATGCGCTTGTAGCCTGTAAAAGCTTTTGAGCTTTTTTGCACTTGTATTAGGTTATAATCGGTTGCTGCTAAGTATGTTATGTTTATAATTAACAAGCACCTTCACATGATTGTATGAACTTGTAAGAGATAGTTGCCTGTGATTTAAATTTATTTGATTTACAAGCGCGTGTAAATTTTTTTTTTCAGTTTCTTTTTGAAATTTAAAAGGGCATGTTGTGATTACAAGTGCATTAAATAATTAACGAATAATTTATTGGAGAGATATTTCAAAAATAATTATTGCAAGAAAGCTGATAAATTTAACTGAGAATGTAAATTAAACAATTTGTTGTTAAAATTATTGCAAATTAATTTAAAGAAGCATATAGTATTTCGTACTGAGTTTAAGGTATAAAATATATATAAAAATAAATGATAATATTATAATATAGTTATTTCATAAATTAATTACTAATTATGTATTATAGAGAAATCAATATTTAGAATATAATCCTAATTCCTAATGTACTCAACTGTACCTATTAAAGAGCATCGAAATATAATGTTGAAGCTTCAATATTAATGTTTATTTTTGTAAATATTCGCTGGTGACTAAGTTACTATTTTATAAAAACAGGAAAGTTTTAATTTTTAGTCCTAATAATCCTTCAAAGACGAAGGTTTCCATATTTTTACTAAGCAAACTTATATCCTCTAACCTAACATCCCCCACCCAAAATGTTCAGGTTGTGACTCCCAACAAAATTTGAATTTTTCTTAGAATTTTATTAACTAAGCAAATTAGTTAAAACTAAGAACATTTTCTTAAAGTTTAAGAACCTCTTTTAAATTAAAAAAAAAAAAAGCTTTGGACACATGTTTTCGCAATAAATACCCGTAGTTAACACTTTTTCTTTATTTCAAACGATGTAAAAGTTTTTGTAGACACACGGACGGACGGACAAAATGAAACTAAAAAGCACATTATTTCAAAAATTTTTGACTATTTGATAAAAAGCTTTAATTCAAAACATTTTGAAAACTACAACCTACAAGCGCAAAAAATATCAAAAGCTTGTTCAAGCTTTAAGCGCTTACAAACACAAATCTTCAACGCAGCCTTTTTAAATGTGTTGATTACTGTGCATAATTTGTATTGACAAAATATTAATATTTTAGTTGAAGTTTGTAGATATTTAAAGACATTTTCATTTGAAATGTTTAACTTTTTTTAATTTTGTCTCTTATGATTTACAAAGGTGTCAATTTCATATACCTATATTTATATACATTCATTCAAATTCACACCTTATAAAAATTAATACCTATACCTTGAAGGACTTTATTAATCAAAACTCATCTTCAACAAATTGTTATCACCAAATTTTTGGTTTCTTTTTTTAAAACACAATCCATGTTAATAAATAAATGTTAAAAAAATGTTAAAACATTTTTGTTTTACCCTAAGGACATTAAAATCAATCAACATTGTCAATATATATTTCTGTTTTTATATCAATAAGTCAATTTATGTGTCACTTAATATTTTTAAGAAAAAAGAAAATTCAAAGAAGAGTAGAATCCATGTTTTTTTTTTATTTTTACAAAATTCAAGTGTGAATTTGTGATGATGGACAGCATCACTAAAGAAATCATATTTTATTGCCTAAAGTAAAACTTACCACTATATTAAAAGAAAACAGAAACATGACTATTAATTCTTTATTGATGAACAGAAACCAAACTTTTTTATCGTTTCTTATTCAACACAACAACAACAACAACGTTGAAACAAAATTCTAACATTCACGTACAAAAGTACTTCTTTATGAAGTATCAAAAGAATTGTAATAAAATCATCACAACAAAAATAAACTAAAAACAAATTTATATTCAGTTTAACTTTTACTCTTAGTTCACTTGAAACACTGATATATGTATACATACATATTACATATGTATTATGAATGTATACATTTATTTACTAATTTTTGTTCAAGTCAATACAATAATTTCATGTCTCATATGCCCTTAGGACTGAACAAACCAGAAAAATTAAAGAGTGAATAATTTTGTTATTGCTAATATCAAAAAAAAATTGATGACATGTAAAGAATGTGTTTGTGTGTGTGCTTGTGTGACAAAATCTTTTGACACATAATTCTTGGAATTTTTAACAAAAAAATAAAAAATTTTGGAATTTTATTGAAAGAAAAACTAAAGAAAATACAGAAAAAGAAAACGAGTAAGAGTGTAGGAAGAGTAGAGTAGACTGTTTCAGACTGTGTCAACTCTGGGATACCCGTATGACCGTAATATAGACATTATATCATACAGTTAGAAATTCATGTATCATCCAAAAGAAAACATACGTTGTAAGGCAGTTTTTCTTAACTCTTCCACTAAGACAACTTTTTTTTATTCAAACGTTGGCCATTAAAGTTAACTACTATTTCAGACATCCACCTTTATTAGGTATAGAGGAATGCTCATATAAAATAAGAAGTTGTATGACAGCTACTCAGATCTACTACAGTAGACGAACCAAATTTTGTACAAATTTTAGCCTTATAAATAAAGTATTTTGTCAAAATTTCAGATACTCAGCTTCAATAGGTATAGATATTCATATAAAAAAAGAAGTTGTATGGCTGATACTCGTGGAGAAAACTGTCTGGATTCCAATAGCGATGTCTATAGTGGGGACGGGCGGGCGGACGGGACTACAAAGCTAGATCAATTTACTTTTCAATTCTGTTCCGACCCATACCTTTGAGTCTACATCTATCCTCCCTCCTTTCTTGCATCACAAACGTAATTGCAAATTTAATGTAACCTTTTGATCTGTAGTCACACGGGTATAAAAAATGAAAAAATAAAAATAAAGTTATTTCATACATGTTCAATACATAATATGCAGTTATTTCATGAATAAGTAACTGTTATTATCCATAAAAAAAACAACTAAATTTGTTTTGTATTTATTTGTAAATCTTTTGAAAATCACATAAATTGAATTTCCGATCATCAATATAAAGTAATCAAATGTAACTAAAACTTTATGTAGTTTTGAGGATTGAATCAGGCAAATTTTATTATAGGAAGAAAGGGAAGGAAATAGATGAAAATTTTTTTTCTAAACCATTTGTGGTTCTTTTATATCCCAGCCAATATTTGAAAATTCTTTACAAATAATGTGTTCTTTTAATGCTGGATATAGGTTAGTAGTATATTGGCCTATTTATTAAACTAAACATAATTACAAGTGTTTCATTTCATCATATTTTAAAATTTTGTGTTTTTTTAAGTAAAAATTTTGGATCTATTTAAATAAATAAAATAAATAATTAAAAAAATCCTAGGAATTTAAAATAAAACACATTTTCAAAATGAAATTATAATCCATAATAAATGAGTTTCACATAGAGGTAAACATATAGTATGGCAACACTACGTATATTTATTTTGCTTCTGAATACATTTGCTTTTGGTGTTTTCGGATTAAAGATACATATTATACAAACCTTGTGTTATAACAAATTGTATCTAGAACTTTAATCTAGAGAAATTTATATCTAAATCTAGAGCCATAATCCCAGAATCTTATATTTCTTAAACCCAATCCCGAGTAATTCTTCACATGCTAATTCTCTGAACTAAAATGTAAATATCTAGAGCTTAACTCTAATTAACCCATAATCTTATATTTCTTAAACCCAATCCCGAGTAACTCTTCACATGCTTATTCTCTGAACCAAGGTGTACATTTGCATCACAGTTCGCATCCTGAAGGTTGGTTCAAAAAGGATTGTGGTTTTGGTGAATTGTGGTCCACTACACACATTAAATTAAATAACCATTGATCAAATTAATGCCAAGTTGTCAACACCTAGTTCCCCATTACAGGCTGTCCTGCTTCATAAATTTTCTATTAAATCTTTCCTATTTTGTGAAGATGAAACTTCAGTAATCGAAAATATTATTTATTAAATCTTTAAACCCTTTACTGATCTAACATTCTACTATGGTATATTAAATTCAAGGACTCGATTAAAAATCATTGTTATAGAATGCAAAATTATTGCAAAGTTTTCGAAAAATTTAAATTAAACTGAACAATCAATATTATGAATTAAAACATATTTATCAACAATAAATGTATACATACACATGCATACATATACAGAGATACTATTAGTATAGTATATAAAAACTTAATAGTTAATTTAAGTTTTATATAATTATTTTTAATATTGATACATATACAGAATTCTTCTAATTGGATTTTTATTATTCAAAATCTATTTCCAAATAAATTTTAACGATGAAAATTAACACAGAAAACTCTTGTTCATTTTAAATGTTTTTATATAAATTTTTCGAAAATTTAAATTTAATTTCAATTTATCCGTGAATGTTTTTTACCATTTTTTTTTTTTTTAAATACGGAATATACAAAAATTTTTTGATTGCACAAATAATTATCTGCAAAAGACCACAAAATACTCATTTTAAATGAAATGAAATGAAACATGAAAATGTAAGGTATATACTATATATACCTTCTATACATACTGTTATACTCGTGCATACTATATTATAACTTGTTTATATGATGATATATATTAATATTTAATATCCTTAATTTTTGCTTTAAAATATAGGCGGTGTTGTTGTTGTTGTTATATTTTATTATCACATATTTTTGTTTTTGGTAAAATCCGTTCTAGTAATTCTATAAACTCATACAATTCATATATACACAATCAAAATATATACACACACATGTATATATTTTGATGAATATAATGTTACAAAATTGTATGAAGTAACAATTTCCGAAGGAAATAAACGAATTAAATTAGATATATGAGGAGTTATGTACGTGACGGAAAAACGATTCGGGCTATAATAAAAAAAAAACAAGTGATGAAAAAAATTAAGGGTTTTTAAAAAAGCACACTGTAGGGTAAAAAATAAATGATAATATTATAATTTAGTTATTTTATCAATTCATTATTCATAGAATATAATCTCGATGAAGTCAAGAAACCTGTTAACGAGTATCGCAATATCCCCCTGTAAATTAAAGAAAAACCTTTAACATATGTAAAAATATAATGCCGCAGTTTTGAATATTGATAAACTATACAGGTGTTTAAAAATAGCAAAATTTTAATTTTTAACCCCTTACAGCGTCAAAACAGGAGTCTTGAAAAACAAAAATCTTTACCAACTTTAATATCTAAAATCTTCCAAAAGTTCAAGTTTCTGACTAAAAATTTTGCAAAAATTGAGTTTTGAATAAGGGTAAATTTTAATACATTTGTACCTACACATTTGTACATACACATTTGTGCAACAGATTTTTTTTCAAGCTTATAAAGTCAGCTATCTTCTATCGTTTTTAAATTTAAAATAAACTTAACAGAACTCTTGCTATAAAAATTTGAATATAGGAGTTTTTTCGACTTTAGCGGACTGTAGCTCCGTAATGGGTGGGGCTACAAAAAAAAGTATTTTTTTATAATACCTACCCGCAGTTCAAATTTCTTCTCCCTTTTTCAAACAGTTTAAAAGTCATACGAACAGATGGACGGACAGATTGAAACTACATAAGCACATTTTTTCAAAAACTCTTTTCCCTTCATAATAACGGGAGAAAAAATTAAATTTTACCAAAAATCAAAAAAAAAATTCTGTATATTTTGTTATATATTATGCACATATGTATTTTTCTTTTTATACAATTCGGCACATATGACCAAGGTTTGAGAGTATGAAAGTGCAATAATTCGTGCGAGATCGGCCAATGAATTTGATTTTGGAAGCTTCTAATCGAACCAAGGTCAAACTAGCATATTTTCGAAATCAATAAAAATATTAACTTGATATTTTTTACATGGATGTTCTGTACTATATTAAATTATATATGAAACTTGGTATGGATTCAGATACCTTTAATGCATTTTACAACATCCAACAAAAATATTTTTGAAATTAAAAAATAAAAGCTTGAAATTTGATACAAGACTATTCGGTTCTGTTTGTTTAATGTTCCGGAAATATGAAATGAGTTAAGGTAAGGGTTCATGTCAATTAAATTTGTCTCAATATTTTCGATAACTTTGATTGAGCATATCAACTCTAATGTTCTTATAACGTTGTCACTGTGGTTAAATTTAAAATGAAGCCCGAATGATTTATGACGTGTATTTATTTAAACGTCTCAGAGTTTTTATTATACATAGTATTTTAAATTGACTAAATAAAAATACACCCAATTTAGAGTGCTTATTTTTCTTCTACTTAAAGTTTTGATTTAATACAATTTTTGAGACTTCATTTACTTCAATATTCTATATTATATTGTATATACATATGTAAATAGAAGTATATTTTATTTTCATTATATTACATAAGTTTATATAAAACTTTGATTTTTATACTATAATAATATTATTTGAAACGTGCGTAAAATAATATATATATATCCAATATACATATATCTTTTGTATGCATGCATGCAAAAGGAAAACTTTTAATTCTATCAAATTATGCATGTTTTTTTTTGACTTTTGTAATATTAAACAAAAAATTTTATTTTTGACAGATAAATATTTTAATAATATGTTTTTTTAAAGTTTTTTTTTGTAAAAAAATAAATAAATTAATTAAATTTTATTATATCCAATATGGTATTATTTCAAATTGAATTTACAAAAAAGTGTATTCGTTTTCAGACAAATTTGATGTTTTTGTCTAGTTATTGATTAAAATTAACTGTACAGTTTAAAGTTGAAAAAGTTATTTCTAAGAACAAATTAACAAAAGTTATTTTACAAATTGTTAATTTAAATTCATACAAAAGAAGTTGTTTTTTTTTAAAAGTAAACTAAATTTGCAAATTTTTACAGGAACTTGGGTTTAGTTAAAAAAAAACGAGGAAGATTATAGTTAACCTTGTCAACTTTTAGATACCCGTTCAAACCTACCATGATTTAAAATAATTTTTGTCTTTGAAAACTTTAAACTCATTTTGAAAGCACTTAGAAGCGAGATAGAGCAATTCTAACGTTAATTCGTGTTTTATTTTTTTTTTTTTTGAGCATGAGCACGTTCAGAGCATGAACAGAGTACGCTCAGAGCTTTCAGATTTAATAAAAAAACACGAAAAAATAAAATAAAACATTTTGACTTTTATTTTACAAGTGAAATTTTAAACAAACGTCAAAATGTCTTTAAAAAATAAACAAGAAGCACACGATTTTTTTTTTGGCAATCCATGCTCTGCTCTGATTTAAAAAAAAAACGCCTATAGTGAATGCTATATGCTATAGGAGTAGTTTGTAATTGGAACGCTAATTTTTGTTTCAGGAGTAGCTACTTGTTAGATTTATTGTCATTTTAAAACTATCTGTGATATGAGAAGTTTATCAATTTTAATATATTTAAATATTGAAAATAAAGTTTTAATGCTGATATATATAAATAAAAGTTTTTAAAATGGAAGAAGAAAGTGTTGATTGGTTATCTAATAAAAAATATGATTTAACATAACCTGCTCAAATGAAAATCCATCTATTATGAGAAAATTTAAATTAAAGTTATCTGCCGAAAATTACCTACTTCTATTATCTACTCCTTCTCAAAGCCTGCTTCAGTTGGTGAGTTGCTGTCAGTAGCAAAGAATAGTTTATTCCTCATTAAAGAATGCTAGCATTGAAATATGCTCAGTAGAATAGTGTCATATGCCTGTATTTCGATAGCTTATAATATCATTTAACTGTATTTTACTTTGGAATATTTTTTTTAACCTGCCACATTATACTCTCTTTAAAGCGACTTTATCTATAGGTATGAAATTCAAAAATACAACAACATTTTTATTAATGAAAAAATTATAAATTTTTTTTTTAAGCAAATTTCAAGCGCAAGAATTGTTGACAATATTGTCGTAATATATTTTATTACGTATAGGAAAAAAATATAATTTTTCGTGTTAAATTAGAATAATATAAATTACACAAAACTAATTTTTTATGTAATTTAAAAGCAAAAATAGCTCGAATTTCGAGCACAAGGCGATACTAGTTTATATTTAATATGTTCATATTAATGAACTCCAAATAAAGTTCAAAATTTTAACAAAAAAACTATTTAATTAATTTTATTTAATTTCTTATTCATTTTAATTTAATTAACAAAAATCTGAATAGGAAAGGCATACTTCAATTTCTATAATCACATTGTATGAGGTAAGGGACTATTTATAAACAAATGTATTAAAACTTAAAATTTCAATAGAATATTTAAATTAATTTACGTTCCATTTTTTTTATTTTAATAAATATATTAAAATTGGTTATTTAAAAAATTAATTAAAGCTAGATACAAAAGAATATTTTTTCACTAGCTACTGCAATTTTTAAATATGAAAATATTGAAATTATGATTGAAAAAATATAAATAAAAAAAAATTGGATTTTTCATACCCACAAAAAACATTATTATTATTATTATTAATTATATTTTTAAATAAAATTTGAATATATTATTTCAAATCAAATACACACTTTACATAACCATAAATATGTTATTGATTACATATATATGCACAGAAATTCAAACAGGATATTGATCATCTTAATCCAATTAAGTATTTCTGTATAAGTTTTCATCTTCATTTATTTCATCAACAAGTTGCTATACGAGTACTACATAATAATTTGTTCAGATATTTCTACTTCCTTTTTTACTTTTCAAAGGTTTTCGCTTTTATTTTATTTTTTTTTACAATAATAAAAACACCATAATAAATAAATGAAAAGTAAGCTACTCTTTCTCTTATACTTAAATTTGAAAATACTGTACATACAATATACACTTTTTATTGAAAAATTGAACTTAAAAACCTGTAATTTATTGAAAGTAAAATAAACTGAAATAAAATCAATTAATAAAATATAAAGTAGTGTAAAACCAATTTATTACTTGCTTATTAGTTTACAAATTTATTAATTGTTTTAAGTCTTTAACTTTCATTGCTGTATTTAATTTGCAGTCGATTAATATTTTTTTTATAAATCATATCGATTCCCTTCTGGGCCCCATAATACAGGGGCTTTATTTTTAAAGCTAAGTTTTGGGAGCAGTTGATTGAAAATAAAATATCTAATAAATATGGTTTTATTTATTTATTTTATTTATGAGGCATCGCTGCATCTTCAAAGGCCTAGCTCGCCAAATTTTAGAAGATTTTTTTGGGAAGGAACTATGAATATCTTTCTAGTGTTTATTTTATTCGCATTTTGCCCTCCACCTCCGGATAAACGCCCTAACCATCCTAAGCCCACTAAACCTCATCTATAAACATTATTGAACCCCTGTATTTAAGTTTAACTCTAAATACCCATCTAATTCACAATCTCAAATATTCTAAAAAAAGGCAAGTACACTTATTGTGACTCCAACTATAAAACCCTTCTATGGATATTCTTATATAACAAAATGAATAATATTACTTATAACTTAATATAAAATATTGGCATTGGAATACATAACAGAGGTCTCAATCCCTGGATGTTACGAAAGCAATCAAAAACAAGAACAACAATTTACAAAGTAGTATTCATATTTATTTAAAAATTCATATTTATTCTAAGGCTTTGCATTCATGCGCTTTCAGTTTACCAAAATGTTTTTAACCTTCTATGTTTTTAACATTCTATCACAAATTCTCTGAATATCGAAGTAATATTGCCTTACGACACGCTTACACTATCCAAATTGAATATCGTAACAAGAAAAAAAAAAAAGTTTTTGATTATAAAAGAATAACTTTAGTTTTTGATTAAAGTTTTTTTCAAAAAAAAATAAAATTTGAAAGTTTTATTTTTCTATTGAAAAATAATTTTAGATTAAATGAGGAAGAGTGTAGTACAGTAGACTATGCCAACTCTGAGATACCCGTATAACCGTAATCTCGACATTATATCATCCGGTTAATTACTTTTGACAATATTTTTAATGCATAAATTATTAGGCTTTTAATTATGAACAAAAGAAAATATAAGTTGAAAGGCAGCTCTTCCACTACACAAACTTTATTTTATTCAAACGTTGGCCATTAAAGTTAACTACTATTGACGTAGAGTAACGCTCAAATAAATAAAAAAATTGTATGGCAAGCACTCGGATCCGTGCAGCAAACTTTTCGATTCTGATCTTATCCATACTTTTGAGCCTATATGTACCTCCCCTCCCTTCTTCTCAGCTTCTCAAACGTAATGGCAAATTTTTATACCCTTTTGACTTATAGTCATTCGAGTATAAAAATTGGTTAATATTCTGCCAGCTCAAAATAATATTAATAATTTTAACATCAAATACAATACTTGGTAATTTAAAAATATAAAAACTGTGGTATTGATTATATCACGTTATACACTCATGATATAAAATATCCTATAAAATTTTAATATAAATTTGGAGTAATAGAAATTCTCTTAGTCGGAGTAATTGCAATTCTACTTGCTGGGGTAGTTGAAGTTCTGGTATTTTTTTTTGGATTATTGTAATTAGTGCGAAATCGGTATTTCCCCTTAATTAATTATAATGACATTTCGATTATTTTAATTTAACATTAACATTTTGAGTTTAAGTAGTTGAATACTTTTGAATTCCTAAATGGGTTATTAACCAGCGAACTAAATTTTAAATTCTGAACTTTACTGTAATATTAAGTGATACCAAAAAGTGCTGGAAGGTATGCCATAGTTATGGAAAGATATAGTCACATAAAAAAAAACCTAAAAAAAATAATATACGTTTTAAAAAGTTTATTATTTTCCAGACAAGAAAAGTTATAGGTACTAAAAGAAAATAATTAGAAACAGCACTTTATTACTTTAACATAAAATGTTTAATTAGCTTTGTAATCAAATAAAGACCAAAATATTTATTTACTAAATAATTTAGAAGAGTTCAATAAAAGATAGTTCGAAAACACAAAAAAAAAACTAAAAAACTTAAAAAGAAAGGAAAATACATTTCTTCTATTCATGTAGGTAAATATGAATAACAGTCGTGGAAGTAAATTATGGTATAATTGAATTTTCAGAAAAGTAGAAAGAAAGATAATTTAACGAAAAAAAGCAATTACACAAGTTTCACCTTCTGAAGAGAAAATAAAATCGGTAATTCCTAGGCAATAAATGGCTTATTAAAATTAACATACGAATAAGTAAATAAGCTCATATGTAATGAAATGAAATTAAAATCTTGAAAAGTATCTCCAAATCTTTTTAAAATGAAAAGCTACATAAATTCTATGCTTAGAATGTGTTTTCTAAAAAATTCTACGAAATATAAGTTATTAGTATTTGAAAATAAATTTCTTCCTAGAAAGCCCACTTCCTGTAAAAGACAAAAAACATAGTGCAGAGAAAAAGTTAGCTTTGCGCAACTTAGTACTGAAAGAATATAAGAACATTGATTAATCATGGGAAGAAATCAAAAACACTCTCACAATAGAAGTTTTAAACCCCATGCTCCTGCAGAATGTGAAGTACTTAAACCAAGAGATCCAATAGAGGTCATCGCTATTGCTATCTAGCGAGTTTAATCCACAGGGTTTGACTAGTTACCATACAACTCTTTTTTGACCTGAAAATAGCTCTATAATTGGTAAACTCTGGATATTTGAAGTTTTAGCAAAAAAAGCATAGGTTTATCGAAAAAGTTTGTGCAAAATTTAATTGATCTACGGCAGTAAGTTCAAGTAACCGTCAAACAACTTCTTCTTTTTTATGAGTATTACTATAAACCAAAGCTGAATGTCTTAAATGTGCACGGTGGAATAAAATTTATTCGGTGTAGCGGAAAATATTCGAAGACGTTCGCCCCTCAGCTAATACTGATTTTAATAACAAATATTTTAGAAATAAAAAAATAACTAATACTGTTATTTTTAGCATAATTTGATTATCTTTAGTTTTCATTCCCTGTTAAAATCTTAATTTAAACTTTAACAAAGTAACGTCACACGTCAGAATATGGAAATATTTGTAAAAAGAAAACCTCAATATCAAAGTAAATATTTTTGACTTAAAAATTATGAAAATATTTTTTGTTTTTCTTTTAAAATATTTATTTAATTTATAAAATTTTACCCTTAGGTGGTAAGACTTTTTTTTTGCATTAGAAAATTTTATTTCTCCTACACACTTTAAAAAATGACGGTTATGAATTAAACAAAGGTAGGTAATTGTTTGTAACATCGTTAAAAAAAATTTTCTATTAAAGAAGTGTGAAATAACTGTAAAAAAATTGCGTTATTTTTGAACGTTCATTAATAATTTTTGAATTTTCATTTAAATTAATTGAAGTTTTTAACTGATCGTCCAATGAACTTTTTTAACTGATAAACATTTTCATTTATTCAAAAAATTAGAATTAAAGAATTCTAAATAATAGAAAATAGATTCTAGAAAATATTTCTAAATAAGAAATAAAAAAGGACAAAAAAATGACAAAATAAAGTGATATGGATCTAAAATAAGCCCGCAAAAAATTTATTAATTAGCAAATTACTGTAATAAATTGCTTAAAGCTTTCTTAATGTTAAAAATTGTTTAATAATTTGAAAATAAAGAATATTTAATAATCCTTTAATAATTTAAATAATTGTAGATTGAAACAAATAATTTCATATTTTATAATTAATAAATTATAAATGAATAGAAAGTATTTAATGTAAAAAATCCAAATGTCAAATTGACAAATGCGTATTATAAAATCAGGCAATATTTCTATAGTTAGGTACGTGATTAAATAAATAATACATATACAATTGTTTCAAATTTGAACCTCGGTGGTTTAGTGGGTAATTATTTGGCTTACTAACCGAGGGTCTTACAATAATTTTTCTTTACAAATCCCCATGGTGACTAAATATAATTTAATTATACAAATATATAATACTAGCTGTTGGCCCGTCACAGAATGACGGAAGGTCAATTGAAAGAAGAACTTTTTCTAATTAAAAACTATTTGTAATTTCATTATGTACATTATCTGAAAAGTATACAACCGTTAATAGATACACAAAAAATAAATAAATGACTCATATAATTTCTTGTTGTATCTTAAAAACTTGAAAATTAATAAGTTAGATAGTCTACTTTTTATATGTTTCGTATTTTATAAAATGTTGGGGTCGTTAGTTCAAATCCCTTCTTGGTATAATTTTTTTTTAATTTCAATTAATATTTTTTTTTAATTAAGTGCGTACTTGCTTAAATTAAATAAATTAATAAAAGATTTTAAATTTTTTTATAGGTTTATTTTGTTTCAATAATGATCTATTTCTCCATTTATTATTGTTTTGTATATATATTTTTCAAAAATTTTATACATTCTATATTGTTTCCTTTGTTTAGATTCAAACTGAAAAACTTGTTTGTTGCTAACATTCTATAATGTACCTACTCAACCTTGCTAAATAATGTATCTATTATTTATATGTACGTAAAATAAATGTTGATTTTTGAATTCAAGTTTTGCATTATGAAATGCAAATTATAAATTTTATTTGGAATTACTTTAATATACCTAATTTAGTTTAAAAAAAAATTTATTTTATTTGGATTCTATGGTGCATTAAACTCAGATGTTGTATACCCAATGCCACTTGCCCAAACTTAACACCACTTTCTTCCATTTTTAACTTTTTTTAAATAGAAAAGTATTTAAAAAATTATGAGGGAAAGATGCAAGGATGAGGGATAGATTAAAGAGAGTTAAGAGTGAGATGTGGGAGTGATGAGGGATACTTTGAAATTACTTTGATACATTGCTTGGTTTATTTGCTTAAGCAAACCAAGCAATGCATCTAAGCGAATAATTAAGACTTACTATACAAATGTGAAGCATAGTTTTCTTAATTTTTATTTACAAAATATTTTACTATTTATTTAAAATTTCCAGAAAATCGTCCGTGATTTTTAAAGCTGAAATGAATTAATTCATAAACTAATAAATAAATTTTATTTCATCAAAAACTTTTTTTTTTTATTAAAAATAAATAAAATATATTTTGGCCTGCTTATGATAATTTTGGATATTTTATTTTCTAGAATGAAAAACATCCAACAAAACATTAATATTTTATTTTTTTATAATTAAACACATCCAACAAAACACATTTAATTGAATGGGTTTGTTACACCTCATTCTAGACAAATATATTAATAAAATAATAATAATAATGAAAATCAATAAATAATAGTTATAAATAAATAGAAAATATATTATTTAAGAAGCCCATATGACAATTAGACAAAAGACTATAATAATATCAGGCAATATTTACTATTGTCAAATTGTTTCGATTAATGTTATCCACAGTCTTAAAATGCTAAACAATTTTTAAAAACTCTAGATAAATATCAAAACGGTAGCACTGCTTCTGTCAAATATCAAAACGAACAGTAAAACCGATTATAATTTGTAACAATTTTTTTCTATTTTTCAATTATTTTGTTATGATGTTGCAATTTATGATCAACTCATAGTTATTTTTTCAAAAAAAATTCATATATGCAAACAAAAACCATTCACTACATGTTATAAGTCGCATAGTATATATAATCTACAAGTTTTAGTTCTCTTTTTCTTTACTTTAGTAGAAAAAGAAACGCGATTTTTGATACACTTTGGTACAAGTGTTTTTAAACTTGTTGTAAAAAACTTTTATACTAAATATATATGCATATATAATACATATATATATATATATATATATATATATATATATATTATTACCAAACAATATTAAATTTTTCTACATCATAGATAGTTAAAAAATGTGGTTCAAAAAATTTTCTATTAAGGTAAAACACAAAAAGTCCTTGGAATTTCATATGTATATAATATTTGTATATATATTTTATGTAAATATATAGATATTATTTTGTGTAAGGGTAAGCAAAGCAATAAAATACTTTTTATTTTTTGTATCTAGAAATTCAAATATAAAAGTAATACTGTTTATTTACATATATGAGATAAAAAATATTTTTTGTAAAAAAATATGCATCCTTGTACACAAATATACATATTTTATATACATATATATACATATAGAGAAAACTCTTCACATTTCTACATTAAAATCTTTCATATAGAAAAAGGAGCAAAATGCCGTTGTAAAATATTTTAATTGTATAAAACTGTCAAAAAAGATAAAGAAGGACACCATGATATTGAATACTAACAAAAATACTTTTTTTAGGGAAAATCATTTTTTACGGTTAAGTTTTTATAGTATATTTAGTTTTGCATATTATTGTTTTTTTTTTATATTTTGAAAATGACAATATCATTGTTCAAAGTTTTAGTTTCTTTTTTAATGTTATTTTTTAAAACAAACTTAATTATACATTTGAAAAAAAAAAATGCTATAATGGATATAAAATGACTTTATTTTTATTGTTATTACTTCAAAATTGACAGTTAATAGTGATAAAAAACAATGAAAATTCAAAATGGTTTTTTTAGCTCGTATTAATATTTATTTTATTTCCGATATTTGAAAAATTTTCCTATTTAGTTTCATTTTGTTCGTCTGTTCGTTCGTCCGTGTGTTTATAACTCATTTGCGTAGTTTGGAGTAATGAAAACAAATTTTAAATAAGGATAGGAATTTTAAACAAGAAACTCTTTTTTGCAGCCTTATCCTTTTTCGGATAAAGAGTCCGATAAAGCCCTATATTTAAATTTTTATAACATAGATTCGTTATTAATACGTCGAGTAGGAATTTGTACCGAATTTCTGTAATTTTTGTGTGCGACAGCATGTCAACGAAGATTGATTCACGTTGTTTTCAGTAATGAAGGTTTTTGCTTTAGAGCTTAATTTATGAATGAACAGTAAAAATGGACCATATTTTTCTTTTACAGCTGCAAGATTTATTATAATCTTTTTTATAAACTTTTCTAATCAGAACTACATCAAAAAATGGAAGGATGGTAAAAATTACTCAGTTTTCTTAAAAAATTTGAAATTTTTTTTATAAGTTTTGTTAAAGTATTATTTTTAAACAAGGATCGAACTCAGTTCTTTTACACCCGATGTCATTCGTTAACCTCTACACCGTACAATACTTATAAACTTATGGTCAGTTTTTTAATATTAAAAATTCACAGTGTGACAGACTGAAAAATATATCCACAGACACAGGCAAGTTAATATAAAAGTATATAATAAAAAATTAAGAAAGGATTCAATTCATATTAATTTATTTTTTTTTTATATTTGCCTCTATATACTATTTCTAATATCTATCTGTTCAATCAAAACAATTAATGATTAAATTTAAATATGTGCATATATCAATAATATAAATCTATATGTTTATCGAATTTTAAATCAAATAAACGAAATAATTATTTAAATTAATTTAAAATTTTATAATTTTATTTAATCATACCCTTCAGATTAAAGATTATCTAGCGACGGGATATTAAAATTAAAGTTCATAACTTCAGCTTGCTATCGACACTTAAACGGATCTTTTATGTTGTTCAGAGACAAGTATGGTATTACTTCTTTGAAACTACTTACTAAGTTAACGAAATTAACTTGAGGATAGTCATCTCGGAAGCCATTAGAAATGGACTCATCTCCAGTAAAATTTTAACTAGTTGTAAACTACTTAATCACCTTTTGTTCTTTATGACATTTGAGTTTCAAACACCCTGTTTATAAAAAATTTTAAACCTATATATGAATAAAAATAATTCGGAATTCTTTAAAATTTTTATTTCGTTCTTTTTTTTAAAGAAATGCATTTAACCTCAATAATTTCAGATTTGTCAAAAAAAAAAAAAAATTCAAAAAGACAAAGTCAAAAAATAAAAATTTTAAAGGAAAATTTTTCACACAACAATTTTATAAAATAATCTAATATCTATGTCAAAATTAAAGTTTTATAAAAATTTCGAAAATCAATTATGAAATTTTAAAAATTCTATGTTTGAACTTTAAAAAAACATTTAGTTTTTAAAATTATTTAAATGATAAACAAGAGAAAATTACAATATATTTTGTTTTCTCTTACTAAAATTTTTAAAATTTAATTTAAACCTAAAGTTAAATAACATATTAAAAACGATTAAAAAATTATTAACTAAAAAAAAACTGAATACTTAAATTTTTAAATAAAAAAACAAACAAATTAAATTTAAAATAAATGTTATCTTGATGACATATATAAATAAATTTATTCAGTTTTCCACAACTGTCATGTTTTGTTGACAGCTGTGAACATACATATACTCGTATGTGTATGCATATATATTTATGTTTATTTAAACCACAATAAAAACTGTATTATACATTTGAAAATTAGTATATTAATTTAATATTATTCGTTTTTTTTCATTATAGCAGCTATATTAAATAACAGTAAAAATTCAATTCGTTGCTTTAATTTATTGAAATAAATTTATTTATTTTTTTAATATTGATACAAATTTAATTAGTTATAATATTAAAAGAGATATATTTGGTATTAAATTACTTTTATATATAGTCAATCAATTTAAAAATTCTTTAAAATGGGATATTAATAAATTAAAACGATTAATAAAAAAATAATCGGATTTTATACAAATATAGCACATATAGTGCTAGTTATTTACTAGTTATAATTTTTTTTATATGCTAATAGTTCAAGTGTTCAACTGTTGTATACCTACTAAACTTATATTCTACATTTACCGTAGAAGCCTTTTGGAACCAGTACAAATTACTGGGCATATGATATATTTATTATTAGAATTGATCTTAATGTATTCCTACGTACGATGACTTGTCGAAAAATTTAAATTTTGATATTTTTAAACACAAGAACTAAGTATCTGTCCGGATATCCCTTAAAATATTTTTGTTTTTTATAATAAAATTCTAAGAAAAGATTTTAATTTGGTGCAAGTCACATTTTAATTCCTTGAACCTGAAAAGTTTGGGAGGTGCAAGAGGTGGTTAATCTTTGAGAATCAGTATAAGTTTGCTCAAAAAAATTTCGGAACCTTCCCATTCAAAAGCTATTATGAATTAAAAATTAAAAAATGGTTATTTTTAAAAGTGTATATTAGGCTAAACGTTAAAATTGAAGGTTCAACATTTCATAAATTTTAACAGGTTTTCTTGATTGCATTAGGCTTATATTATAAATATGGATTTTATTATTATTCATGATGTATAATTAATTAATGAAATAAATTAATTATAATATTACCAATTTATTTTTATATTATATAAAAAAGAAAACATTAAACAGGGTGGCGCAAAATGACCGATATGGTTTGAATGTTTAATAACTTTTAAATTTATTTATATTGTTTATTTTTATCTCAGAATTTTGTGAAAAAAACTTGGGGAATTGGAAATGGAACAGTACACAACAGAACAGCGATCAAAAATAACGAAAAGTTATAGAAAATGTACTGGAAAGATGATTATACAGGATTTACCTCTGGAATATTTCCTATGCCGAAAACTCAAGCTATTTGTTAAATTTCCGTTGTTTAATCAATTCTATTTCAATTGTATTGCGTTCGTTTTGATCTTTTAGAATAACAATTTCATTCGTAAATTGGAAATTCTCTTCTATAAGTGTTCTTAAAATTTCTTTAAACTCTTTAATATCATTTTGAATTTGGGCAAATGCATTGTCATGAATTGACTGCTTATTTATAATTCCATTGAGCTTTACTAGAATATCAGACCCAAACGTATTAGAAGTTATATCCAGTGTCGAGTTTGACTTACAGCCCAAAAAATTAGTTGTATTAAGCTTACTATTGGCACTAAGTGATTTGCACGCTCTACGTTTTATACTACAAGCAGAACAAAACCATATTTCACTAAAACCCTCGATTAGCTTTTTCAATTTCCAGGCCAGTGCAAGGAACATTAAACCATTTTTTACAGTCCCCATCGCATTGAATTGCCTTATCCTTTTTAAAATTAATTATTTTATAGTACTTGGTACAAGATGACTTGTTTACCATTTTGACGTTTTGATGTCTTTTTCCCCTGTAATACTCCAGGGCTACGCATGTCCTATAGCGAAGTATATAAAAAGAAAATTTTCTTAAAAACTTATTTAAAACTTTCTTTTAAATATTTAATAATACTTAAAAAAAAAAATTTATTTCGAAATATATTTGATTTTTAATATTTTTTTAAAGTATTTAACACATGTTTTATTGAATTAAATCATTAATGGATACAAAATAAAAATGATTGATGGAAATAATTAAAAAAAATAAAATTTATATTAATTCATTTAATTATTAATTAAATTTAATATCAATCTAATTAAATTAATATTTTAATCGTTTAATTTGATAAATAATTAACTATTCGGTTAATATATATTTAAAATAAACTTTTAAAATCTATAAAAGAATTTCCATAATATATGGTGTACATATTAATACTATATATATATAAATTATAAATTTTAAACATTAAATAAAAAAAGATTATCAATTATCTCTTCATTACTTTTACAGAAAATAAAATAAATATTCATATACAATTATATAAAAAAAAAAAAAATTAAATATAATAATAAATATCTGGGATTATTCAAAGTATCTAAGAGTTTGTTATTTTTTTTTAATTTTCTTTATTACTATTATAATACTATTATTACAATCAAAATCAAATTGTTTATATTGTATGTTTGTATTGTATTTATTCTAAAGATTTTCTTCAACACTCACTCTATATCTCTCTCTCTCTTTCATACTCTTTTAACTGCCTTTTTTTTATTTTTATATACAAGTATTTATATTTAAGATATCAATCAATCTAATTCGTTTAATTACAGGAACATTAACATTTTTATTTGGATTTTTATTTGCGCATTTATTATGTTACTTTTGTATTATTATATATATGTACTTTATTAGTATATACTTATACTTTATTAGTATATATACACTTAAATATATATAAATGGTTGATACATTTACCAATAATGATAATAAATTATTTTCTTTGAGACCGTTTCTATATAATTTTTTTTATGTATTCAAGTATACCTACATTTATGTATGTATATGTATAGATATACATAGAACAACATTTTTTTTTTACATTAACTGTATAAATAACTGTATTTATAAGGAATTTGAAAAATAGGGAACAAAATTTATTAACTTCTGCAAATTATTTTAAATATAATATGTATAAAAAATTCAAGTTGAACGGACCTAAAAGTATGCAATTTATAAAACATTACATATTTTTTTTATTGCAAAAGTAAATAAATATTGTAATACAATTTAATGTAAGATGCAAATGGGCTAAGTAGATCACAGTAAATTTTCTAAACCTATATAATTTATTATATATGGTATTTATTTTATTTATTTATTTATATTTAATATTACAAATCCCATTAGATTTTGAAAAAATTGCTTACACCATCAGCTACCAGCGCTACTTTAGGTTTGTTGCTATTATTTATTTATATATTTTTTATATTGAAATTGTAGTTGGTCACCATGGAGATTTTATAAGCAAAAATTATTTAAAATTAGGAATATTTTATAATCGGTATGGGATTCAGAGCAGCACTCCCTCGGCTAAGAAGACAATCAACTGCACTGACGTGTTCTCTTATTATATAGTATCAGGTGATTTAAATTAAAATTAATATTTTCTGACATTTCGATCACTCTATGATTAAGTGCTTGTCATTTAAGCAACAGACTTAAAGATTGAATACTTGATATATCGTGAACATTTATAACTTCAAAGAGAACTACTAAAAAGTAAAAGGCTTTTTAAAATCTCACTTCTGATCAATTATATCATGTGTAATATAAAAATAATAAAGTAATACTTGTTTGTAAGTAAATGTAATTAACTTAATCTTAGTGGTTCAAGATTTTGCTAATACATATTTTATAATTCTATGTAATTAGAGTTAATAATCCCATATACATTAGAATCCCCTCTCGAAAAGCTGAATTAAATAGTTTTCTAATATAGTGAATTGAAATTAATTACCTCTACTAAACTAATTTCTAAGCAATTAATTCCTCTACTAAACTAATTGCTAAGCAGTTTAAGAATTTAAATAGAATCATTAACTAGAATTGTTACTAAAAGTCTATTACAAGCTATCAATACATGCACTTAACTCCATTAACTCCATCTAATCCATAATATCTATTACTTATGTCCTCTCATAATTTCAACCATTGTCTATTTGAATTTGTACCAATGTGTTGTATTATACTATTAAATTTATAATTTACTTTCACCTCTCTTTTACGTACACAGAATCGCCACATTGTTACAAGTTGAATCAACAACATACAATACAACAATAGAATGGTTTTTGTTATTTCTAAGCAAATTTTAACTTTTCTTCGTTTTAATATCGTAAAATTGTATAATTTTAAAATAAATACACAAATTGTAAACTTAACTATATTGTGATTGCAAAAATAAAAACAGGAACAAAATTAAAAAAAATAAAAACTAAATACAATTGCTGCTTATTTGCAAAAGCTATAAAATAAAATATAAGAGAAATATAATCTTATATAAAAAAAAATAAAGAAATCATAAAAAAATAAAATACAAATATACAAGAGAGTCAGTAAAAAAAAAATTTATAAAACTAAACATTTCTTTTCAGTTAAAAATAAAAATTTCGTCCATGTAAATGTATCTAAAGATACAATGGCAAATATATATATATATGCAGCAGATACTTTCTCTTATATGTAAACTTTATGTAACAAAAACATTAAAAAAATAAAAAATTCAATTCAATTCAATTTTACAAATTTGTTTTAACTAACTCTTGTCTTTATTCGCTTCAGTACACAGACTGACTTTCATTCATTTTATAAATGAAAAACAAGAAAAACACAAAAAAAAAAAGCGGGATAACAAAGAAAAATAACAAATAAGATAGAGAGTAAAAGTAGTATATTTCGCCTTAAAATAAAAATTTTCTACTTGTCTTATGTACACATACGAAATATATACATATTTAAATAAAACGAAAAAGACTCTGGAGTTGACTGTGTCAACTCAAGGATACTCGTTTAAGCGTCGTATGTACATTACAACAAGCGGGTAAATAGTTTTAAGTGAAATTTGAAATACGCCACGAGTATCATGGGAAGCTTCGAAACCCACCTATTCGAAAGCTGTAAGTAATTCTCATATATAGGTGGTGTGCAGCTTTAAGCAAAATCACAATCCTTTTTGAGTCAAACTTTGGAACCTGTATTATGACACAAATGTATAGTTACCTATAAAAGAATTAATAAGTTGTATGGCAGCTATTCGAATTTCTTGCACTAGACCATTTATATTAAATGCCGACTCAGAGCATCGTTTAATCGCACTTGCAAAGAAACAATTCATAAAAAAAAGGAAGCTCTTAAACAATACCAGAACAGCGGGTTGGTATTACAAGGCCAACTTTATCTTGGTTGTTCAAAATAGATGCAAAAATATTATCAGTCCGCGAAAATTCTTATTCAACTGAGAGTTGAAACGTGAATTCCTACATATGCCTAAGAATAGCAAATTCTTTTGGGCGTTTGCAAAAAATCTAAGGACACTTCTTTAGTATTCTCTTTCCGTCCGCTTATTGATAAAAACAACTCAATTATGTCAGATTCAAAAGAGAAAGCGAACTTGTATGGCAAACAATTTTTCTTCAACTCACTGTCACAGTTAACGCAAAAAGTCACCAAATATTCCAGATGTTGGCTGCTCCTTTGGTAGAATTTACTTTTGGACGCGAGTAGTGATGAAAATCTTGAAAAATATTGATACAAACAAATCAGCCGGTCCCGATGGAATCATAACGAAGGTTCTTAAAAAAATCTATTCTATTTATCATTACCTCTTTTATTTATCATTATCTATTAAGGTATCTCTATCTTATTCTATCTCACAATATATATTAAAGTATTCTCATATTAAAAGAGATTATAAAACTTACTACTCGAACCCATTTAGCAAATTAATTGGATTTCAGTAGAAGGCTCTTGCACAGAAAACAACTTTTAAAAAATTCTTAGATTTTTGAGTTATATGGTCAGACGGATGGACACATATAGATAAATCAATTTACTCTTCATTTCTGATTCGACCTACACCTTTGAGTCTATATCAACCTCCCACCTCTTTTACAGCATCATAAACGATATTACAAATTTATTATACCCTTTCAACTACATTCATACGGGTATATAAAAATCAACTAAAAATGAAAATAAAACGAAATGCCATTATCAATTTTCTTAAATCATTCTGCAGTGACTCTGCAATGTTCTTTGGCTTAAAATAAAAACAAAAAAACGTAAAAACTAAATATCTCAAGTGTTTTCTTAATACTATATACAAATTTTATTTATTTTTATTTTTTTTCTTTTTGTTTTTGTCATTTCTAAAAAAAACATCTTCAGTTTTTATTTTAACTTTTTTATTATAATTTATCTATAAGATAATAAAATTTAATTTTTATTTGAAAAATTTTATTTTTTTTTTTTCGATTTTTTTTTTTTGGAAACAAATCTTAAGTAGAAACTTTGCAGATCTTTGCAGATACATTCATACATTCAGAGTTTAGTCCTTTGTGGTTTTATTTTATAAAATGAAAATGAAAAAAAAAAAAACATAAAGGTAAATAGATGTTACAAAAAAATGTTTAACCTCATTTTTTAATGCTCTGCTTTTGCATTTTTGGATTTTTCATATTTTTTTTTTTTAAAAATACAAATTATTTTAATGGAATAAAAGTAAAAAATAAATTTCAAATTGAAAAATTGTTAAAATTGGAATACATTTTTATTTTTTTAAAAAAAATTTAAATATTTTTTGGCTTTTTTTTAACTATGCACCAATAAATCTTAAGATTTTATCGGTCAAATCTTTAAGTTTACTGTAAAAAGTATTTCTAAGAAATTGTTTTTTTAAAAAAGAATTTTATTTTTTTTTTTTTGTTTTTTTTTTTCAAACTTAAGATATCGGAAAATAAATTTAGAATATTTGTCATCAGTTTTGTGTAGCTCTGTCACCACCATGTTTTGAATATCGGATTTAATGTTAAATTTAAAGTAACAAATAATAGATTTAATAAAGTTTTGTTTTTTTTTTTCAACACTTTCATCTCAACTTTTACGAATGTTTTTCATTCTACGAGAGATACTCGTACATTGGAACGAATGGAAAAGGAAAACTTTAAACAAATGGTATTTTAATAACTATTTCTGGAAAAAAAAATCAGGAAATAAAAATACCAAAAAAAAAATAACAGAAAGTTTATGAAAAATAAAAAAAAAAAACTTCTTTAAAAAAAAAAAAATTACATAAAAAGTTTCCTTCAGTTCTCCAAAATGTAAAAACTTTTCAGCGAAATTTACTCGCTTTACTTAAATAACAAAAAATAAATAAAAATTTCAAAAAAAAAAAGTATCTTTAGTTTTCAATTATGTGAGTGTGTGTACTTGGTATATTAATAACGACCTTAATGCATTGCTATACAAATAAAACATATGAAAAAAGATCAATTTTAACAATACTGCAGAATTAATTGATTTGAATAGTGTTTTTCTGAGATACATTAAAATTTCAAGATAATTTAGACAGAATCTCTCCTGCGGTATTTTTTAAATAAGGTGCCATTACCTAATTAGTTCTTAAATTGTTTGCAGTTTAGAGGTAATTTTCCATTTGCTAATTTGACTTGGTGGTTGGATACAAAATGGGTAATTGTATGAATTGAAGATTATATTAATATACTAGCTAGTACCCGGTGCGCGTTGCTGCGCCTCTCAATGGAGGTTTAATTGAAGTTGATGTTACTGCAAAAAGTTAACACAAAAATTACACACGGTTTACACATGTAAATTTTAAAATGTATGAAAGCAATCTTTTTAAAACGATTTTTCTAGGATTATCCTAGGATTTTTTGAAACTTTCTGTAATTCAAAGCAGTACAAACTACTTTCCCAAAATTTGACGTAATTTACTTCCAAAAAAATTTTTTTGACCAATCGTAGGACCGACTGTTAACAGTCTCAACTCCATTTTCAAGTTGCTTCACACATATAAAATTTGAGTAACGCAAAAATCTATTAAAAGCCACTGTGCCCCACTGGGTTAACGGAACTACACTTTCTCTTTGGGCAAAGCAGTATTGCGCAAAATTGGACGTAATTTCCTTCCAAATCACTCAACAAAATTTTTTTGAGGCTTTCTTTTTAGCCAAAGCAGTACTTCGCAAATTTTGACAATATTAGCTTCCAAAATTGTTTTGACCAACCGTCGGGCCGACATGGGTTAACAAATTCCAAATCTGTTAATAGTGTCAACTCAATTCTCATAGGGGAGCACGTATACAAAATTTGAAGAAAATCGGTCAAACCGTTTTTAATTTAGAGTTAAGTATTGAAAAAACCTATAAAAAGCTGTTGGGCCCCAATGGGTTAATGCAATACAATAAAATTTTTTTTGGGGCTTTCTTTAAAGCCAAAGCAGAATTTCGTAAAATCGGACAAAATTTGGACCCAAAATTTTTTTTTACCACCCGTCGGCTCAACATGGGTTAACAAATTCCAAAACTGTTTATATTGTCAACTCAATTCTCAAGGAGCATCACGTATACAAAATTTGAAGTCAATTGGTTAAACCGTTTCGAATTTAGAGTAAAGTATTGAAAAAACCTATAAAAAGCTGTTGGGCCGCAATGGGTTAATGGAACTCAACAAAATTTTTTTTGGGGCTTTCTTTTAACCCAAAGCAGAATTTCGTAAAATCGGACAAAATTTGGGCCCAAAATTTTTTTTAACCACCCGTTTGCCCGACATGGGTTAACAAATTCCAAAACAATTAATAGTGTCTACTCAATTCTCAAAGAGCATCGCGTATAAAAAATTTGAAGTCAATCGGTCAAACCGTTTCGAATTTAGAGAAAAGTACTGAAAAAACCTATAAAAAGCTGTTGGGCCGCAATGGGTTAATGGAACTCAACAAATTTTTTTTGGGGCTTTCTTTTAACCCAAAGCAGAATTTCGTAAAATCGGACAAAATTTGGGCCCAAAATTTTTTTTAACCACCCGTCGGCCCGACATGGGTTAACAAATTCCAAAACTGTTAATAGTGTCTACTCAATTCTTAAAGAGCAACACATATACAAAATTTGAAGTCAATCGGTCAAACCGTTTTCATTTTAGAACAAAGAAGTTTAAATACTTGCACCACAGCCCTAACTTGGCGGTCCGTTAGAGCAAAATTTTTGGGCCACGATTTCTTTCCGTACCCAAAAACCCCTATATACAAATTTTCATGAAAATCGGCTGGGCAGTTTAGGAGTCTATTCGCTACAAACAAACAAACAAACATACAAACAAACAAACAAATAAACAAACTTTCGCTTTTATATATATAGATACCTAGTTTATATTTACCCCTTAGTATAATTAAAAATTATATGGTAAATGACAATGTAAGGGTTTTGTAACAGTATTCTTCCTTCTTAATTATATTTTTGGCTAAATACTCCTAAATGTAAAAATACAGGAAATTAAAAATGCTTTTATAAGAAATTTAAAATTATGAATGAACGAATAAATGAATGAATGCATTAGTTTGCTATTGTTATTGTATATTTTGCTAAATAGTAGTTCCAAGATCTTCAGATCTACTTATTAGTAACAAAATCTACTATTCTTAAATTTTAAATCTTGAAACTCGTTGTACACTTCGTCTTCTTAATATGCTATTAAATTATCAATACTATTCAAAGTCACTAAGAGATTTCAGCGTGAATTGTGCACCATCTATGTTTTGATTTCAGTAACCCAATCATGTTGACGTTAGAATAATGTTTTATAAATATTATTTAAAGTTACTTAGAAGTTATATTTACCGAATCCGCACTTTTTATGTACATATATTTTAATTAGCTGAAAACAGAATTGCAATTAAAATTTTTTTTATTTAAGTGAAGACATTTTACTTAAGTTTTTTATATGTTACTTTAAACCGTTGTCTAAGAATTCAATTTTTTTACATCCTAGCCAATTTTAAATACTTTTCTTTTTGAAAAGTCGTTTTAAATTTTAAATTACAATAATTTTGTTGAGACCAAGAAATAAAATATCTTTACTTATCATAAAAATGTCGCCACGTAAATTAAAACTGTTTTAACTTATCTAAAGTATAAATGTCATTTATTTTAAGTTAAAATGTATTCGTTCTTTCAAATTGCATGCGTTCCTTTTCTTAAAAATAGTAGATGTAAGAGTAGTTAGGAATAGTTTGTAAATAGAACGCTAATTTTTGTTTCAATAGTTAATTGTCAGATTAATTGTCATACATATATTTGACATTTTAAAACTATTTGTCATTTGAGAAGTTTATTATTTTTATTATTTTTAGATATTGAAAAAATTAAGGTGCTATTGAAGAAGTTAGCGCTTATTGGTTATCTAATAAAAAATATGATTTAACATAACCCATTCAAGTGAGCATCCATGTTTAATGAAAAATTTAAATTAAAGCCATCTGTTGGAAATTTTTTAATTATCTACTCTTCTCAACTACTCTTTTACAAGAGGTGGTGTAGCTGGGAGTAGTTAAGACTAGAAAAGAGTTGTTTACTCCACATATATGAAGCCAAGCATTATTTATTAATAAAATAAAATTAATTGCAAGCTATCACTTTTAAAAATTAAACATTTCACATGGCTTTAAATCATGACACTTACTATAAACATTATCATGATATAAAAGGACAACAAAATTTTACAAAAAAAAATTTTTATTTTGGTTTTTTATTTTTAAACATTATTTTACAGGAATTTACCACTTTCACGTACGCTTCCTTTTTCCATTCAACACATTAAACATATATATTTTGTCCTAGTCGGGATTTTCTAGTTTTCCCAATCTTTTTTAGTCGTTGTTTTTTGTTCTATTTTTTTTTTTTAACACATAAATAATTTCAACATCTTCCCACTTAAACAGAATATTACAACAATATTTTAGTTAAGTGAAGAGAACTATATATACCTTATACTTACAAATTTTTATTTGAAAATATGTAGGCAATGTTTATTGGAATATATAACATATATATATTATAGATATATTAAAATATAACTAGTATAGCCCTGTGCTCGAAATTCGAGCTATTTTTGCTTTTAAGTTAACATATAAAATTCGTTTTGTGTAAATTATATTAGACTATACATAATAAAAATTATGCCAACAGTCTTGTCAACAGTTCTTGCGCTTGAAATTTGCTTAAAAAAAATTTATAATTTTTCTTAATTATTAAAACGTTGTTAAGAACCGATTTTTGAGTTTTATTTCTATAGCTTAAGCCGCTTTAAAGAGAGGATAAATTGGTACAGTTAAATTAAATTAAAATTCTAAATACATATAAATATTATTCTAATAAATACATATTTCTAAACATATACATATATTTATTGAAGTCAAGAACCCAAAATTCGAGTTAATGCTGTCCTTCATATAGCAAACAAACTGTTCTTTTTTCTAAACATTTTAGTACGATATGAACTATGTTGTACGTATTCTGTATCCTAATTAAAAAACTCTATGAATACATAATATGTACAACAAAATATAACATATCATAATTCATAAGTTTAGTAATTAGTATTATACTATACTGAAGCTGCCAGAAGTACAAATAATAGGCAAGTTGACCGAAGTCTTTTTTTAAATTTCAATCTTAAGATTTATAGCAAAAAAAAAAGTTTTTCAATAAATCAAAGAATAAATTTTTCCTACCCTTTTTTCATTTTTAAATTTAATAGCTACATAGGTAAATTTTTACTACAAATGTATGCCTATTTAAAGTTCTGAAAACATGCGAAAAATTATTCTGAATTGCTTAGTTTACTTTATACCTTTTTGTCTAGTTTATTTATTTTATATTTCCTTAGTTTTTTATTGACAAAAATATATTTCTATACATGGTCATGAGCCATGATTCATAAGTTTCTTAAAACAAATAAATATTATTGCTTTTATTCCTTTAAGAGGAGTAAACTCTTTTCTACTCTCAACTATTGCCAGCTACTTGAGCCCTTGTAAAAGAGTATATGACAGAGTAGATAAATAATTTCCGGCAGATGGCTTTAATTAAAATTCTCTTGAATAGGTTATGTTAAATCATATTTTTTATTTGATAACCAATAAGCACTTACCCCCTTCCATTTTAAAAAATATTCTTTATATTTATATCAGCAATAAACCTTAATTTTTTCACTTTATTAATATTTAAATACTATTAAATATAATTAACTTCTCAAAGGACAGGTAGTTTTAAAATGTCAAATATATATATGATGATAATCTGACAATTATGTACTCCTGAAACAAAAATTAGCGCTCCATTTACAAACTACGCCTATATAATCTTCATGTACACTTTTTGATATATAAAATTCGTTCGTTTTGTCAAAGTAAATCTAAAAATAGTTTTTTTAATTATAAAAAAACATTATTCGGTGTTGAAAGTGTGAAATAAACTTTTCAATTATTAGAATGAAATCAAAACATACGACGTACAATTTTTATACGGCAGTACGTCAATACGTCTGTCTACATATCCATTATCGGTAAATCGATACGCGCGTACAATATTTAATTTATCAAAAATATTTATTTGAATGTTTTAATTTAGTACCTACAAAAAATATTTTTAATTTCATATTATAGGTATTTTGAATATAAGATGTTTTTTAATAAAAATTATTTTAAAAAAATATTATTTTCTAAAACATAATATTAGAAATATAAGAAAAACCAATAATAATATTTTTATACACTTTGTCAATTTTTAAATTTTAAAATTTAAAATTTAAAACGTCGGGTATGCTTTCATGTAAATTTTTTTACATTACTAATTATTTCAAAATTTTTTGACAGAAACTGAATGCCGTACATGCTGATTTTGGCTAATCCATAAGAAACAAATCATTTTTCTTAATAAATATTATTTTTTTTTTTAAGTTTCTGCATATTTCAGAATTCGGTTTTTAATTTTACAAAAAACTTAACAAAAAGCAACTACAATTTACGATTTACAAAAAATTTTTTTTTAGTACCTACTGTATTATAATAAATTGCAAACAAAAACAAAATACAGTACTTTTCGGTTATAACATTATGGGACTGAAAATATTCGTCGTAATAAACAAATGTCGTTTTAAAAGAATGCTGTGAATTTTGAAAAATTAGTATATGGCTTGAACATTGTAGAATGTGCTGGTTCTAGAATGGACACTTCGAACTCATTTGCTAACATTTTATTTGATGTCAGCCTCAAGCCTATGTATAGTGCTTTTTCTTCTATTGAAATTTTTTTTATATTTTTGATGCGTTATTATGATTGTTTTTATATTCAAAACTAAATAAAAAACACTTAATTAATCGCCAAGCAACATTAGAAATATCAATGTAATAAAAAACTTACATTTTTAGGTAAAATTTAATTCTTTATCAAAAAGTGTAAAGTTTATTATAATTAAAATTGAACCGAGTTCGTTATAAATGAAAACTACTGTGTAAACCAAATGTATTGCTTTCATTTCGAACATCTCTCATGTAAATTTATTTGTACCATGTACCTATTTATTTGTAAATTTTTTGACAGAAATTATACGTCAACTTTTATTTCAGTTGAAGATTATTTTTTAGTTTTTTTTTGCGAACATATTATAGGTATTTTAAATTATTTGGAATGTATGTTTTTTTAAAAAAAAATATTATTTTAAAATATTTTATTTTGAAAACTTAATCGTAGCAACATCAGAAAAAACAATTACAATATTTTTATACGCTTTGTCAAATTTTAAAATTTTAAATTCCGAAGTACAGTACATAACATACCTACTTATTTCAAAATTTTTTGACAGAAACTGCACGCCGTATGCATTTATTCTGGTTGATTCCTAAAGAACACATAATTTTTCCTAAGAAATGTAATTTTTTTGTTTCTGCAAACATATGCAAAAAAAAAAAAATACAGTTAAGCTCGCTTATAACGACCATGAAGAGACAGAAAATATTCGTCGTGATAAACAAATGTCGTTTTAAAAGAATGCTGTGAATTTTGAAAAATTAGTATAAGAATTGAACATTGTAGATTGTGCTAATTCTAGAATGGGCACTTTGAACTCATTTGCTAGATTTTTATTTGATGTGTCAGCCTCACCTCTATGTTTATAGATGTATATTTGCTTTTTCTTGTAATGAAATTTTTTTTGTATTTTTGATGCGTTATTATGATTTTTTTTTAAATTCAAAAATATATATAAAAATACTAAAATAATCACCAAGCAACATTATTAGATATAATAAGTTTAAATAAAAAAAATATAAATGTAATAAACAACTTACATTTTTAGGTAAAATTTAATTCATTGGCAAAAAGTGTTACGTTTATTATAATTAAAATTGAACCGAGTTCGTTATAAATGAAAACTACTGTATAAACCAAATGTATTGCTTTCATTTCGAAGAAACTCATTTTTTTCGTTCACTTTTTAAGATAAAGAAAAAACAAAAACAAAAAAAAAATTTTAAAAAAATTTAAATCTCCTTGTTCATTGAAAATTGAACTAAATAAAAAAAAGAAAGACATAAGTCGGCGCATATAATCTTTTGATTTAGATTTAGCTGCGTTAAAACCGAAAATGAATTACATTTACACAGAAAGTCGGCGCATAATATTAGAGTCATGAGCCTCAACTTTTAAAAGCGTGACCGTTAAATTCAAATTTACGTTAAATTAAAGACGGATTTTCACCTGAAAAAACGAAATATTCTTAAAAAAAAATATGATTGTCCTATGAAAACAAAAAAAACCTTTCTTTTGATTGTTGTTTCATTAAAATTGGTCAAATAGTTTGTTCTAAAAAAGGATGTTTATATTTGTATGGGAAAAAATAAGCCGATTAAATATTATGATATATAACAAAAAAATAGTAATCCTTTTAAGAGGGTCAATATAGTAAAGCTCAAAATAACAACCATTAAATAATGAACAAAAAAAAATGGTTAAAAAATTGGGGTTTTACTACAAAAAAGGGGAAGAGTGCAGAGTAAACTGTGTTAACTATAGGAAACCTGCAAGAACGCAATATAAATATTATATCATCCGGTTAATTACTTGTAACAAAATTTAAAATGCACGACTTATTGCACTCAAAAATATTTATATACGATTATTGTATATAGTATGATAACTATCCGAATCTCTTGCACTACACCAATTATAATTTGTACTGGTCAACATTTGCAAGTTAAATTTAACTTCTTTTGGCAAAATTTCAGACACCCAGGTTTATTAGGTATTATCACCTACTTTAAATAAAAATTATATAGGAGCTACTCGAACCCGTTGAGTAAACTGACTGGATTTCAATAGCGATGATGGCTCTTGTATAAAACAAATTTTTGAAAATCGAGCTCCTTTAATTTTACAGTTATCATGGAAACAAACATATATAACTAGATCGATTTACTTTCTAATTCTGATCCAATCCATGCCTTTGCGCATATATATATTTCCTTCTTCACTGCGTCACAAACGTAATAACAAATTTAATATACCCTTCCTTCCGGTTACAAAAATGGGTAGTGAAATGAGGTGGTAAAAAACAAATAATTTTATAAGTTTTCTAATTTTTAACCGAAACATACAATGTTTAGAAAAGTTTTGTACATACATTCAAATCAAAAGCCTATTCTGAACACTTTATGAGCAAAAAAAAAACATTTATACCCTTCTTCTAAATTTAATTTATTGACCCTTTTTTAGCCAAAGCACATTTTTCATTTATGTAATACTCATTATATTATCATATATGGTTGGTTTTAAACATAACTATAAAACATAATTTACAATGTATCTTAACTCATAAGTATCTGCATATGGACTAAAAAAAGGACATGATTAGTTCACCTTAACGTTTATTGTAAATGAATGATTTCTAATGAAAGAAAGAGACTATCAAAGCAAATTCAGATAAAAAATGATTTTTTTTCGAAATTACTTTAATAGTTTATTCAAAAAAAATAAAAGGAAGCATAATATAAAAGTCAAAAAGAGGGTTCAAAAGTTGATATAATAAATTAGTTAAATAAACGATTGATAACTACTTCTAATTCATTGATTTAATAAATAGATTTTTCCAAAAGACTAAATTTTAAATTTCTTTCTTTTGGCCGGAAGTACATAATAAAATTTTCTATTATTATACATACATAGTTAAATAATAGTTAAATTGCTACCGTATTATTTAAAAAAATGGATAATATAAAGTATCTTAAGAACCAAGAGGAGTCCTAAATTTTTACTAAACCTATGATGATTACCCAGCCTCTACGCACCCCATTCTTTTAGATTCTAGGAATTAAATTGTAAACTCCACTACTATTTGGAATTTTACTTAGAATTTTGTTATCTAAGCAAAAATGGTTAAAACTAGGAGACAGTTTCTTTAATTTAAAGAACCCCTTTTAAATTTTAGAAAAACCTTCAACATACGTTGAAATTTAAATGCTTTTCAGCTTTTAAATTTTGTATATTACTAAAATAATATTTGGACAGGTATTCAAGTTACAGATGTTAAAAAATAGCAAAATTTCTATTTTCGAGCCCTTATAGCTCCTAAACAGGGTACGTGACAAAAAAATTATGTTAATCGCTTTCTACTAATTTCTGAGGATCTAACTTCCCTAAAATTTCAAGACTCTAGCTTGAATCGTGTAAAAGATATGAAGGGAAATTATTTTTTTTGCAATACCTACCTGTGGTTAAAATTTATTTCAAACGATGTAAAAGTTTTTGTAAACATACTGACGGACACAGTAATGCTATTTAAGCATATTTTTACAAAATCTTTTGAAAATGCGCTAAGAACTAAATTAACAAAACTTTTAGAGAAGATAAAAGGTTTATGTCCGTTATCTTGAAAATCGTTAGGACTAGACATGACTTCTTAGCATACTAAGTTTTTTTTCTTGTTTTACCATCCTTCACCCGGCATAAGCGATTCTTCAATATCTGCATTTTAGTTACTACGCAAAAGATTTCTATTAAATTAATTTTTTAAAATGATTTTTCCCAATAGGCAATAATTTTAACTTCATTGCAGTTTCAAATTAGAAATTTGTTTATTTTATTCTTCAATCTAGTTATAAATTTTTGCAATCTGTACAGAATTTTTATTTAATCATTAATTTTTTGTATCTAATTTGTTTAAGTTTTTTTAATTATAATTTACAATTAACTTGCCCGGTGGTTGCTAAATTAGGTTGCTAAACAACCAACAATCCAATAATACATAAAATTATTACAAATTTTTAATAGTATATACCACCCGCTCTCTCTAACGCATCTAATTTAATTATTAATACTTAACATTAAATTTAAAACAATAATTTTCATTTCTTACAATTTCAAAAAAAAAAACATTTATATTCTACAAAATGATCTTATTTTCTAAAATGGCATGTGAATTAAATTAATAATTTCAATTCTTGTTTTTTTTTTTTTACATATTTAAATTCTTCAACCATAAAAATGCATCAAATTTAATTTTCCATCTCTTCTGTACAATCAATTCGATTTTTCCCAATCGATTCGATTCCTTTCATTATATGCTCATACATGCAATTTTTATAGCTGAAAAAAAATGAAGAAATATCGGAAAAAGTGTTAAAACCAACAATAAAATTAAAAAGTTATAAAATAAAGTAATTTTTTTTTTAAATAAAAACTAAAATGAAAATTTTGCATCAGTGTAAAGGAAAAATTTTGAAATTTTCATTTTGCAAAAAAAAACATTTAATCGGATATAAAATACTAGGGCAGGGTCATAAATTCCAGGTTCATAAGTCTCATGTAGGTAACAATGAGTTATAACTCCCTAAGGGATTTATGACTCTGGTTAACATACTTAAAACTCACAGCAATGAGCCATAACACCCTAAGAAACTTATGACCCTAGACATTTTGATTCAGAGTAGTGGGTCATAACTCTCTTATACAGTTCTCAGTTGAAGGGTTATTAAAACAAATATTAATTTTAATTGTATAACATCAGTGACGGGTACGAATATGTACAGTTCACACTTTATAATTGGATTCGAAATCAGAGTATTCTCTTTTTCCAAAAATTATTTTGAAAAAAAGGACAATCCTGATTTTATAACCAAGTGTTTCATACATGAATTCATAAATACTCTGGAAAAAGGATAAACTTTGAATTTTTAACAAACCTAAATATGCTTCCTAATGGAGAATCTCCCATAGACACATATATAAATACAAAATGTTTTACATTTAATATTTTTATAGTCCATACTTTAAATTATAAAGATCAGAAAAGACTTTCAGAAGTTATTTCAAAATTTCGACTTAAATATATTAGTACATTACATACGCTCAATCACGCAATTTAAGTAATATGATTTTATAACTCAAAATTTAATAATGGGAGTTATTACACACTTAATGGGTCATAACTCCCTAAAGAAATTTATGACCCACTTGTCAAGGGACTTATGTCTTACGTAAATTTTGTAAAGTGAGTCATTGGTCCCTAAGGAACAGGGACTTATGACCCTGGGAGTTATGACCCTGCACCAAGAATACACATATTATATTAAAAAAAAAAATTGAAAAAAAAATATATATAATGGTGCATTCATGTTTTATGATCACTTTTCTTCTCCATAATTCTATTTAATAAAGAAACTAAAAACGAAATTTTCTTTATAGAATTTTCGGATATAAAATCTATATTTTCTATGTATAAAGATAGATGAACCAATAAAAACAACAACAACAACTAAAAAAACAAAAATTATATCAGGAAACAATGTCGATATTACCTTTCAGAAGATATTCAAGTTATTTTCATATTAGTTTTATTAAATCGGTAAAAGAAAACAAAAGAAAACTAAGTTAACAATAAAACTGTAGAATATGAAAAAAATAACACTATCATAATTGGAATATGGTTGCAATATTATAGAATTATTTTTTTAACTATTATAAGTTTCTAGTCTTTCAACTAATGGGTTGTAATATGTTCTTTAGATTCTATATTCTGAATCCAATGATACAGGCCATGCATGAATTGAAGAAAACGAAAAGTCGATCAAGAGTATCACATGCGTGTGTTTGAGTACTTCAAAATGTATTTATGTCTATTTTAAAAAAAACCAATTTAAAAATTCCAAGTTTCTTCCCAATCTCATTCAAAGCTTTAATATTTGGTTTAATCTGCAAAATATTAAAGACTGTTAAAAATATTTAAGCGATGTTACTATAGCAAAATATAAAACTACATTTATCATAAACAGATATTAGATTTAAGACTTTACATTCGACATAAGATTTCAGAATTATAGGTCCAATTAGCTTGCACTGTGAAGCTTAAATTAATTTTAAAATAGCTGCTGGGTTTCTGTTCGGTTTTTTTGACATTTAAAAAATTGAAGGTCTTAATTTGAAACTAACTTTATTTAATGTTATTATGAACGGCAACTCTGTTAAAAATGGCAATTCAAGTATTTCAAATAGATGTCACCAGTGACTTACTTCACATTTGTTTTGTTGTTTAGTAAAAGAGAAAACCCTTAAAACTCTTAAAAAATAGGAAGTTAAAAACCGGGAACATAAAAAGAGTGTAGAAATAATTTTAAATTATTTTGTACACATATAAAACGTTGCTGTCAAAATGTCAAATGTCACATTTGTCAAATGTCAAATTTAAACAATTGACATTTGTTTTGCATTGGAACTAAACTTAAAATTCAAATATCCTTGACTTAAATCTAGTTTCAGAGTATGAATATAAATGTATTTAAGATTAAGATTTAACCTCAGCTGCAGAATGGTGAGCTTGGCCCTTATTATTGTATTCAAATTGGGAAGCTGACATTCAAATGGTAAAAATAGTGACTGCCAAAAACGTTTTTGAGGACAAGAAATAATATTTTGTGGTTTTATTTACATATAGTTTTGTTACTCACTGTATATAACAATGCATATTCAATTGATCATTTTTTGCTCATGCATATGTATACATACATACAACGTATATGTTATATATTGAATGTATTAAAAGAAGTAAATCCCTTATTATTTTTATAGCTTCCTTAAATATTTTTCTTTCAATTTTTTTATATTTTTTTTGTAAATATACATCTCAGTTTCTACATATATATACATATATATATTTTTAATTTTTTTTTCGTCGTAAAACCCAGAGAATATAGAAAGTATGCACTTCAAAATAGATCTTATAATGTATGAATATATGTGTAATAAAAATGCATTTCAAAAATGCAGTCTTATTCTTTATAGCTTTATCTTACTTACTTTCATTTTCTATTTGTTTTTTTCTTCATCTTTTGTATATACATGTATGATTTTGTAGTAATAACTTATGGATAAATTTTGATTTCTTGGAAAAATTTCATTTTTTTTACAATAATTTTGCAGAGTTTAAATTTTCATTATTCAAATTTATCCCTATTTTTCCATTTCACAAATCCCTCGTACATATAAAGTAATAGTAAATGATTTTCTCTTGATGCATTTTTTTTTTTTAATTTGCAATAAAATTAATTTGTTACAATTAAATCTTAGCTTTCAGTTTAATATTAATATAGTTTTTTTTAAATTTGAATCCTATTTATAGCTGCATATTCAAAAACTTATATAGATTAACATATAATTTTTTTCGACCTTCCTAAACATTATGAGTTTATTCCGAGTTATTACCGATTCTTGGGAGACAAGAATCGAAAATAAATCGGGATTTTATAGTATTGTCGTATTGTCGAATTTTATAGAATTTTATAGAATTTTATAGTATTGTCGATTCTTGGGAGACAAAGACAATTATAATGCGAGGAAGATTTCTTCTAAAGCGATCGCTTAATTACTCTTAATCACTCACATACTCAATACTCAATTTTCAAATCAAACAATCTGAAAATTTTATTACATATATTAAGCTGAGAAATATTTTACTTTACCACCGACATTACGATTACTTCATTCATTGTAATTTTTTACTCGATAATTAAGTCGAGATATTGAAGTATTATATGAATTCAGTTATGTACTTAACGTGTTAGATGTTGAACAGCGGATGCACTTTTGGAATCAAACTTTAGGGAATTGTGATACAAATGTATATTTTCGTTTAAAGAGTATGAATACGAAAAGATTTCGGAGAATTAGTTTCAGGAAATTTAGGATTATGGAGGATGCGAAATATTAAATGGGATATTTAGAAAAAAGATGTTTATGTTCTTCCTAAATTTAGCTTTTATTTGCAACTTTTTGGGTCAACTAGCTCTTTTTCCTTCATTTTTTTTTTATTCCTTTTCTACTCCTTTATAGAGTATAGGACACTCATTAAGTCTAATCCATGCACTTTAGACTAGGCTCCAATTTATTTAATAGTTATATTTACTAAGCCATTGATTACTAAATTGCAGCTATTGTATAAAATTATGAATACATAAATGTTAATTTTGGTGCATTATCTATTATTTTATACAAAAGTTCAGTTATTTACATATATTGCATCTTATCTTATATTACGGTATTAACTATTACGATATAATTATACAATTTTACGATATTTTTTTATTAGATATGATCTGACCCGGGTTTTGAACCCGAAATTTGCCATATGAAATGCGGTACCTTTAACACTAGTGGACTTTTTCCTTCTCATTTTTGTTTTTTTGTAAGTAATAAACCCTAATTCTTACTATACTTACCGTCTTCAAAAATTCGTACGATTATAACTATGTCTCAATCATAGGAGAAGTTCCTTAAACGATTAACTTAAAAAATATTTGCCAAATTAAATCTATCGAATATTTTATTACAATTTGTACCTTTCCCACTTTTTAATCAACTTACTAATCTCTTCAGACACATTTTTATTTAAAAAAAACGTAAAATTTTTTAATCAAAAAAAAAAAAAAAACATTGTAATATGACAAAAAAAATTTAATTTTCATTTTACTATTAAGATTATCTGTAACCCTTCTATATACGTGTATATGTATTTTGCATCATATTCCAATACATTTTTAGTTCAAATAACTTTTACTATAAGGACCCTAATACCGACCGTTTTATACCCACAAAATTTTATTAGCATTATAAAAAATAACGTATAATATTGATTTTTATTTAAGAATTTTCATCTTGAATCATTAAATTTTAAATAGTTTTGATTTTTTAATAAAAAATCAATTTTTCCAACATGAAAATTAGTTTGTTGCAGTAAACTTTAATCTTATAATCTAATATTCAGGTGAAAAACAAAAACTAATATTAAATATATGTACATATCCCTTTTAAATTTTTAAAGTCAAAAATTTTGTTTTATTAAATCAAGACACGTTCAATTATTATCCTTGAAAAAAAAAACCAATACAAATATAATGATTATATTCAGAGTAGACTCAAAAAATATAAAATCAAATCAAGTTGAATCATTTAAACACTAAGTGAATACACAAACAAACTTCTAAAAAATAATAAAAAAAAAAAAAAAACAAAAAATAGAGTAAATGTAGGCCAAATTATGTTTCAATATCATAAAGTTCAATCGATTGGAAATCTGTCTGTTGGATAAATGATGGTCAACAACCAAACAGAAAACATAAAATAAAATATCATATATATATATATTTATATATATATATATATAGCATAAAAACCATTAAATGCAATCATATATGAAACATAATACTGTTTCAGGTTGTGTTTTTTTTTTAAAGAATAAATTAACTTAAGGCATTTTTTTAGAGCCTCTTATATGATTATTTCAAAGTATTTCAATTAAATTTAATATTTGTATACATCAACATACGTTCAAACATAAATTTGTAACCTATAAGGCTGTATTACAATATATATTTTTATATATATATATATATATATATATATCTATAGAATCAAGTAATGGTAATTTATATTCAAGTCGTTAAACATACGACTGAAATTAAAAAAAAAAACACAAACAATAATGCATTTTGCTGTTGCTTTTGCTTTTGTTGTGTTGCTGTGTTGTTCTGTTGCTTATGTTTTGTGTTTGTGTTTTTTTTTTCGCAGATTTTTTAATGTAAAACAAATAAAAAGTGGCCATTATATATGGTGTATTGTGTGGCGAGAACTTACAAAACATAATATATACAAAATATTGTATGTACACACAATAGAAGTAAAGGGATCGGTGTTTACAATACAATAAAATGAATAAATATTCATTATATGTATATATACCAATACAAACAAGTTTATGCGTCTACCAATTTGTGAGTTGGTTTTTCTGCCAGTTATTCTGCCAGTTTTTCTGCTTTTCAAAAAAAAAATTACAAAATAAAAATAAAATAAAAAAAAATATTTTTTTCAATATATACTTTTATTAAAGTAGTACTAACCCCCTAAAATGTAAAAAATAAAAAACTGAAGGTAGATCTTGGGAGTTTGTTACTGTTTTAATATAAAAGTAAATTGCTGGTATAAGAAACAGTTCTTTTAATGTTTGAAAAGCTTAAAATATAGAAAATTTTCATTAACCAAAAATAAAAATTGATGGTAGATCTTTTGGTAGATCTTAAAAGTGTTTTAATATAAAAGTAAATTGCTGAAATGGTGACAGTTCCTCTTTCAGTTAATCTTAATCCAGCAATTTACTTTTATATTAAAACACTTTTAAATGCATATATGCAAATAAATTAATTTTATTTGTAAATTTTTTATTATTTCTGTTGAATTAAAAAAAAAAAACAAAAAAAATTTTTATCTTTGAAGGAGGATCGAACTCACTTCTATTTACACCCTAATCCACTTTGCTAACCACTGAACCATACAATTCTTACAAATTTATGGTCAGATTTCTAATATAAATGTATCACTAACTGACAGAATGAAAAATAAAGCCATAGACACAGGCAAATTCAATTAAAAGTATATAATAAATAATAATTTCATTGCAGATTTTGTTTTTTTTTTTTTTTTTTTTTTTTTTGGCTTATATGGGATAAAAATCATCATCATCATGATAATCAGTATCATCATCCAGAATCCATTTTTATATCATCATTATTATTATATATAGCTGCCAGCAACAGTCAAGTAACATTGCATAAAGATGACTACTGTATATACAAAAAAAACTGCACCGGAAAAAAATTAACAAATTTGAATGCATTTAATCCCTGACCATAATCCTTTTTTAAACAAGCCACCGCTTAAAAAAAAAACAAAAAAAAAAAACAAACTGTGCATAATAATAAAAATGAAGGACAAATAAATAAAAATCATTCAGAAAAAAAAAAATACAACAAGCGGAACATATAAAAAAATTAAGAGAACACAAAAAAAAAAAAACGAATCACCACAAATTTGGAAAACAAAAAAAAAAAAACAATTTTTTTCAATAACAATAAAATAATATAAAAAAAAAATGATAATAAATATAATAAGTTATATCTGGTAATACTGGGATCCATTACTTAAATTAAATTTTTAATGAAAGTTTTTTTTTGTGAGCTGGCCAATTAATATTTTGACATTTGTTTTAAGTCCAATTTATTAATTTTGCATTAAGAGTTTTAACCAGAAGCTTTTAATTAAAATTAAATATTGTATTCAATTTATTTAAGTAAAAGTACAAGTAATGAATACGAAAGTTTTTTGCAAATAAGGAAACAAATATTTAATTAATATCATTTAAACACAGCTATTGATTAAGCATTAATTGTGAACTTTTAAAATTTTATTTTAATATAATATGTTTTATCATATGATCGGTGGCGTAGTGGTGAGGATATCAGTCTTTCAACCGAAGGGTCTCGGGCTCAAACCCTGGTTGGAGCATATCAAATATAAGTTATAAGTTATTTATATCATAATATAAAAATAAAATACCTGCCACACCTGACAGGAAAAGGCTGAATCACTCACTTATTACATTGTATGTTATAAGGCACTATTAATAAATAAATAAATAAATAAAATATAATTTTTTGTTTAGTAATTTGTTAGGAATTGTGATTTGTACGGGAATCGAACACGCATTACCTCGATTAATAATTCATGTGCTTACCTAACTACAACACTAGGACCCCAACTTTTGATAATAAGTGAAAAGAGTGATTTTATATGTACAAATTGGAAGCTTTACAGTATGGATTGGAATTGAATATTTAACTAATATCTTAAATTATTACATTAACGATGGACGTCATATTGAAATTTAGTTCTTTTCCAGTGATTATTAAGAAATTAACCCTATTTCGCCTATAACTATGCAATTTTTGTTTACAGCTACTTTGTATTAACGCCTACTATTGCCTTGATCACTTTAAACTCAAATAAATCACTTTTTTGTGTTAAAAAAGAATAACTTTTTTAAGCTTAAGCTAAACCTCAACTAAAACTTTATTTCGCCTAAAAATATGCAATCTTATAGTTCACATTTATTTTACTCAATTTTATTCTAAACGATAATATTTTAATTGAATAATGAATTATTTTTATAATAGACCTAAATTCAGATAAAAAAACAAATGAAAATTATAAAAACAGGACCATATGAGAACATATTCACAGCACGTTCAGTTTCCTTTTTTTATTGTATTTGATAGCCAGTACGTTATACTATTTAATATATAAATATATAGGAGTATGTACAATTGTATATTTTATGTAAATTGTTTTTATTTAAATTTCAGAAATTTTCATTTTTTTTTATTTTGAATCTATTTTTTATTTCAATTTTGTTGATTTAATTTCCACTTTTTTAAATATTGTTGGTTTATTTTAAATTTTTTTTTTTTTTTTGTTTTTGTTAAATAAAAAAACAATTATTATAAATTTATTTTTATTTATACATATTTAAATGTTTGGAATTAAAAATAAAAATAAATAAACTGAAAATATAAAAAAATCAAAAAAAAAAATAAATAAATATAAATACTAGCGTTAAATATCGTAAACATGTAGTATTGTTGACCGATTAACGAACCATTTATAATTTTTTTAATTTTTTTTTTTAAAGATCATCATCATAATTATCATTGCTATCATCATTGTCAGAATCATCAGCTTTAGTATCCGAATCAATATCATAAGAAGTGAATAAAAAAAGTTATATGGTATATTGTAGAGAAAAATAACAATTTATCGAAAGTAAAATTATTTTAAAAATTAGTTTTTACAACTTTAATATTGAAATTTATTAAAAATCAACGAGATTTTGATTTTCGAAATTTTGAGAAACCAGATTTTTATTTACAAGATTTTAAAAACGGAGATATCATGCCCGACTCTTTTATATCATTATGTTGAATGTATTCGATATATTAAAGATATCATTTATATATTCTCTATATATATATATTATATTATATAATTGAGCATATTATATTCTTAAAATAAGAATTTATGGCAATCACTGTTAGGTAAAGTTTTTTCAGAGAGGTCGGAACTCTAAATACTATGTCAGACATTCTTAGAAAAAACAATTTGATTTATTAGTTTTCGGAAGCAATATAAATTTTACGTCTGAATTTAAATTATGGGCTAGTTTTGAAAAAAAACATTTTAGAGAAATTCATAGGTCGTGTCAGAAACTGTCACACTTCGCACTAAAACTAGTTTGTTCAACTAGCTAGTCACTTTATTTCCGAAAAACTCCGAATAGTATAAACGGTTGTCCGAAATTAATCGTTTTGTACGATGATTGACAGATTCACTAAATTATCTGTCAATCGTACTTCGCCCTGAAATTGACAGCTTAATTATATTGAATCAATTAATTTAAAAAATAAATAAATGTGTTTATAAATGAAATAAAAATGTGTAATTTTTCAACTATTAACTTTTTTTTTAAAATTCAAATAAAATTACCAAATAAATTACCATAATTATCACAAATTTAGGTGGATAATGGAAAAATTAAATATATTATTGACGTTGTCAAATAAATTTTGACACAAAGTTATATAAAAATATGCTTAAGGTAATATTTTTTCTACTCCGAAAAATTTATTAACTGTCATAAATTTTAGTTCGGAAAATACCGAAGAGAGAAAAATAGTGCGTAGTGCTAATGTAAAATGCTGTTGCGATACATTCAAATACGACAAGTTTTTGCATTATTTTGACTTTTCTGTTTTAAAGATTTTTAATGTAGTAAAATATTACATTGAATCCATTCGAATTTATATCTTTTTACATAGCGTACATTGTTAAATTGACTCTTAAGTCATGTCTGTGAATGGAATTAATTTATTGATTTTCAAATATTTATATATAAATTTTTTTTATTCATTTCCGATAATTTCTTTAGAATTCAACACAAAAAAAAAACTATATTTAATATTATTTATAAAAAATGATTATTATTATTATTGTATAGGAATTATAAATTTCAAAAAAAAATAAAAAAATAATAGGGTTCCTTTCATATTAAAATAATATTTAATTCTTTTTATATGTTAGGTGAATAAATTCATGCTGTTTATTTTGTTAGTTCATTTTTTTTTTTTCATTAATATTTAATTTAATCAATACTTTTTTAATAATATTATAAACTTGCATTTAATTAAGTGAAATAATCTTATAAAAATTCATTAATTTCATAATTTATTTAAATGAATAAAGTATTTAAAAATCAGTTAAAAATTATTAATAGATAAAAAAAAAAAATATTTATATTAATACGAAATAAATATAAATTTATTCCTTTTATGAAAAAAATTAAATATTTAAAGTGAAATTTTTATAAAAAATTTTTTACCTAATTAAATTTTTAAAATAAATAATTAATGAAAAAAAATTAATTTACAACTGCTATAAAAGAATTAATAATATTATTTTTTTAAATTAATTTCAATTAATAAAATCATTTTAAATCTTTTAATCTTTATAATTTTAATGTTCATAAATTAAAAATGTGTTTCTTATTAAATATCATTTAATTTATAAAATTTATTTTTAAATCAGCAATTAATTAATTATTTATATCAAAAATATTATGATAAAGTGATATTTTCTACTAAAATTAAAATAATTATTTCATAAAGACGCATAAAATAAATGGCATATTTTGGATTTTATAATAAAATAATTTACTTAATCACATATCATTGAGTTTTGTTTTCACCTACAATTTCTGTTACACTTTTTATCAATTATCTTTCATAATTGACTTAACTGCTAAAAAATCTAGTAAATCAGAATATTAAAAAATAGGAATGTTGAGCCCGTATAAATATGTCAAATTATCTTGATTTCTTAAATTTTGTTTTTTTTTTTTTTTTTTGTGGGAGATCGAACGTTGAAAGCCATCCATTAAAACTGTGCGGTGTTTCGTTGGGTAGTGTGCGACTTTCACGCACCAAAACTACACCCTTATTAAACCAAACTTTAGGAAAGAACCTGAGGAACAAATGTACAGTTTGGTTATAGGGATGGGATAATGAAAAGATTTTGGTATTGTGGGGAGGTTATTTGGGAATTTTGGATTATGGGGTATTGGAAAAATTTGGAGGGATATTGAGGAGAAAGATGTTAATATTCTTCTTAAATTTAATTAAGTTGTATACATATTGGACGGAATGTGGTTCCATAATCACGACATGTGCATAACAAACGAATTTCCATAAGCCGTGTTTCGCCATCCTAATGATTCGACGCAGTAGGGATAAGCATCCATTGCACTCCTTCTTTCACGTTGGAAAACTGGAAAAAAGTGGAGGCATTAATTGTTTTATTTCTTTAGAACAAGTGTTCGTCCCTACTAAGTATCTATAAAGCAGGGTAAGTGACTAGCCTGTTCGCCGATGGCTAAGTAGAGTGAATGTTGAGGTAATCAACCAGGGAGCACCAGCCAAATTATGTGCATTATACTCCATTTTTGGTCTAGTATATATTTTATTGTTTTTGTACAGGTTAAAATCTGACGGAAAATATTGCGAGAATGATGATAAGCGCTGTATTTCTAGCAATAATAAGGGAAAAAAGATATTAAATATATTTAAATATATATGTAAATCATCATTTGATGCATACCAGAGATCATTAGCTATATATTGCGGAAGACTTTATTTTGAAAGGCTTGTATTTAGTTGTACCTTTGTTTAGCACAAAGTTGAATTCCATTCAACCATATTGGTTTTATGACTTTATTGTAAACTAACACTTTATTATAAATTGAAAACTTAGCCTTACGACGTAGGAGCCAATAATTTTCTCTATATTTATTATCTACTTCTAATTTTTTCTTTTTAATATGTTCTTTCTACCTTAGATTGACATTTAGTGTCATTCCTAGGTGTTTAGCTGAGCACATGATCGATTTCTGGTAAACTCGTTTATATTTTATCCCACTGCTAATATGGTAGTATAAACAACAAATGTCGCCATATTTAAATTTTCTACTAATGGTAGATCACTAGGATATAGCAAATAAACCGCGGGTTCTACAATACTGTCATAGAAGAGAGAGCCCAGACTTTTATTTCTTTTAAGAATGAAACTGATTTTTTAGAATGAATACTCAAAATGATCTATCCAAAAAAATAATCTATTTGTAAGATATATTCAATATTTTATTTAACAACCGTATATTGGTTCTTCCAGGAAGTTCTATAAATTTGACTTGACTAGTTTAATTTCTTCGACAATTTCTATTTCTTTAAATGACTCTATTCAGACAAACAGACATTTCGCATTGACGGGCAGACAGACATATGGCCTTTTAACAACAAGCTTTTGGGGTTGCATCCATTACTTTAAAAATATTTTGTAAATGTTCAGCGAATAGATTGGCTTTATCCTTATCATCCTTTGCTCGATAATCTGGTTTTCCAAGTGCTATTGGTTTTTGTCGGTCTGTTTGTCGCTTACCACAGCAATTACTTTGTTTCCTTTGTTCCATATAAATTTTTTATAAAATTTTTATGTGATACTGTTTTAACAACTTCATACAAAAAAAAATTATATTTCTCTTGTTCCAGCACATACCTAATAGTGCAAATAAACTAATTAAATATAAATTGTACTTATTTATATGTAATAATTATAAATTATATACTTTTTAAAGTTATTCCAGCACTATCAATCTTCTCCACCCCGTATTAATCCTTTTTTTTTAACTAAATTAATATATATCTAATAATTTTCTCTGATATTTTACCGCTTTAATTTATTTATTCATGGAATCTAAAATTCATTAATATTTTAATAAATTTTTATTTTAAAATTAAATTACACATATACTAAATTTTTATTAAAATTACATTGAAACACATAAATACCTCATTAACAGAAAATACATAAATATTTTGTTTTTTACATTTTCTATATTAAAATTTTAAATTATTTCTATTAATTTTATATTAATACCACCATATTTAAGATGCAATTTATATAATTTTAATATCCAAATTGTAATTCGAATAAAACAAAAAAAAAAAATTTTTAATGATTTATGATTACATAAAACGTGCATTTACATTTAATAAATTTGAAAAAAAAAAAAAAATTATTCTATTTATGTTTTTGTGTTTTTTTTTTTTTTTTGCTGAATATTCAAAATTTATTTTGTTTAAAAATTATCTATGGTAACATACTCTGTCTATTCTCATTCTTTTATAAATATGTAATTGTGTTGTGTTGTGTGTATTTTTCATTCATATAAAAATTTTACCACCATTCATTAATTTAAACCTTCATTTTTTTGTACATTTGCACAAAAAAACAGTATTTCTACACAAAAACCTCTTTAGTCGGACATGCAAATATCAAAAAAAAAAAAATAAAAAAACAAAAACAAAAAAATTAAATTATGAATATTTTAGTACCCTTTAAATGAAATTTAAAATATAAAAACACAAACAATAATAAATAATAGAAGTAAAAATTTAATTGAAAAGGAAAAAAAAAAAAAAAATAATAATAAAATATTTTTAATCAGGACTAGGTACATTTTATTTGTATATATACGGTTAATATTATGGACGCAAAATTAAAATTTAACACTAACCAACAATTTGACTGCATTTAATATGAATATGAGTATTTTGATATCAAGAGTATAAAATAATTATAAGGTACTTTGGTTATACTGTTCTATAGTAAATAAATTAACTCAAATTTTATACCGTTGGCACAATTACAGTCTATACATAAATAATCTTTTTATTGTTTTGTTTTTTCTTACTCTAATTCAACAAAATCGGCGGGGTGGTGCAGTGGTTATAGTGCCGACCTTTCATGCGAAATGGACGGGTTCGAATACTAGTGAGAGTTAAAAAACTTTGACCTGCTTTTCGACTCGACTCAACTACCATTCACCATTGGGTTCAAATTAATAGCTTAATCAAATATTTAATAATTTTATATATTTAATAAAAAATACATTATAATAAAAATATAAACAAATAATTTAATTGATCAATATAACTCACAGATATAGAATACCATAGAATTCAAAATTAATCTTATTACTATTTAATCAGAATGAAATTGTATATATTTAAAATTTAAGACGTTTCTAATATTTTATTAATGAACTTTCGTAGTACTGAGTACACTAATCTTTGAAATGGGGCTAAATCGTGTTTCAATTCAAAATGGCCAAACAATTTTTTTTGCTATCTTGAGGCCTAACAAAAATTTGGTGGAAACCTTTAGCTAGGTCGAGAGATGTGAAATATTATGACGTTCCCAATTTATCTAATATTGTTGGTGAATTGAAAATGGAGAATTTGTCATTTTTAGTAATTTCATATAATTTTCGGTAGTCTTTAACAATTCTCCATTTTTTTTTCTTCTGAATTATCTCTTTTTTTCCGTGCAATCCAAAAAGGACTATTGGAAGGAATTTAGTTTTTCGTGAGATTTTCCTGATATGATATTTCGGTTATTTGACGTTCGATTTCTTGATAATGGATTTTTGGTCTCTTGGAATAAATTAGTCTTCTAGATTAAATATATCTCGATTTTTAAAAAATAAATTTTTGAATTTTCTCGAACTTCCATAAGCTTAATTCTTTCATTGTTGTTTACATTGTTTAAATCTAATTCGTTTATAAAATTGCTAAGAATTCACGTCAAAGATGTCAAATGGTTCAGTACTGTCAATAAAAAGAATTTTGTTGTTTTTAATTTTACATATTTGTGTACTGTAATGCCCAACCTGTAATAGGAATTAATCAGACTGGATGTCATGATATTGTAATGAAATTTTCACTTTTTATCACGAAATACTGGGAGTGATCCTTATCAGTGCTTTTCAAATTGTGTTTAGTGGAGACTTTCTAGAAGTTCGACATTACAATACAAAAGAAGATGATTTGGTCCAAAAGAGGTAAAAACCAGCATTCGAAATTATTTTTTTATAATTTTTTTTGTGATTCCGTTTTTTGATGTCAGGTTTTTTTAAATTTAGTTGAATGATGTATTCCATCTAAAACATAATATATTATCATTAATAAAATTGTATTTTAAACAGTCTAAGTTTTTTTATTAATTTAATTCGAACTCGCTCGGTTAATAAACCAAATGCTTACCCACTACACAGCCTCACTTTAAAAGTGACTTAAGTCAATTATAATAAATAAATAAATCACAAAATTCAGATAAATGCGCCTGCAGGTATGCAATTTAAAATAAAATTTATTTAGGTATTTCAATAAAGGTAATTTTTAAATAATTTTTAAAATTATTAATAAATACTAATAAAAAAAAATTTAATTCATTATTAAATTGAAAAATTAATTTCAATTATACACAAAAAAAAAAATTATTTGAATTAACTGATGTGGGTTAATTTTATAGTATTATACAATAAAATTTACCTTTTTTTCTTCTGCTTGACCCTCACTTCTTTCCTGTGTTTTGGATTATTTTTAAATTGAATAATTTCTCAAAATTAAAATACCATGAACAAAATAAAAGAATAGAAAAACAGAAAACAATTCGAAACATTGCAATTATCTCTGCACTGCATGTTGTCCTTTTTGAACTTTTTTTTGAATTATATATTGTATAATGTTGAATATTATTTATTTTATTTAATTTTAATTTTTTTTCATTTTTTTGAATTTATTTCTCTGATTCTCCTCCGGTTAGAAATTACACCAGATACCACGCAATAATAAATAAATGATGGAGCTCGTTAAATAAAAAGTATTGTATGTATATAAATATATTTAATATTGTATTGTAATAATTTATGAGTTGTGCGTGTAAATTGCTGATTAAGTGTAAAATTTTAATCGTACAGTATTACAAAAATCATTTTTCTATAAAAATATAAAAAAAAAAACAAAATATAAAAATTTAAGTAATTTTTTACCCAAATAATGGTGTGTTTAAATATTAATGTTTTTATTTAATAAAAGCAAAATAAAATAAAACAAAAGTCATACAACAAACAATAATATTTGTTGTTGTTTTTCTTTTTAACATTAACTTTTAAAAATAAATTATTATCTAGTCCATAAATTTAATTTAACCTGTCTGTTTCTTTTTTTTTTAATAAATATATTAAATCTCAGTTATAAATAATTTGTTCTAATCTTTTTAAATATGATATGTTTGAATAAACTTTAAGTTCAAGTGGTGCATCTTACTTTGTGCCAAATCTTTCGAATTGAGGTTTTCTATCTGTGCATAATTTGGAAAAAAGTGAATTTCTACAATTGGAGAAATTTGAAAAGACTGGCGAATAGTTGTTATAAACGTGTTTTTACCTTTTCCTTATGGAAATCTAATTATTTTAATCCAATTAAAAGATTTTGAGCTTGTTTGATTCCTGTTGCACCCACCATCTTTTAATAAAATTTAGTCTTAATATCAATTTTAACAATAGATTTGAGACCCTCCACTTGATAAAATAAAAAGCATTTCATTTGGAGCTCTAACTTTAGCTCCTTTAACTTTATTAAAATCGACCCTTGCGAAATCTAAATTTTGTACTCCAAAAATTTAAAATATTGCATACTTTTAGGAGAAAACCTTCTACTTACCTGTTTATAAAATAACGATGTTACTATAGTGATATTTTATTTTATTTAACTATATATTATGATGTAAATGGATATACATTTAATAATTATTATAATGTATATAATAATTTATATAACAATACATTTTTTTATCATTTTACTTTTTAGTCTGTATATGACCAGGGTTTGAAGCCGAGACTTTTCGATTGAGAAGTCGCGACTTTACCACTGAGCTATAGGTCGGATTTGATTAAATATAATAGCAAGTTGAGTTCTTAGTTTTGCTACTTTAATTTTTTTAAAAATCGACCATTTCGAAATATAAATTTTGTACTCCGAAAAATTAAACATTTTGCATACTTTTAGGATAAAACCTTCTTCTTATCTAATTATATAATAACGATGTTTCTATAGTGATATTTTATTTTATTCAGCAATATATTATCATGTAAATGGGTATTCATTTAATAATTATTATAATGTATATAATAATGTGTATATTAATATATTTATTAATCATTGTACTTTTTAATCTGTACTTGTATTTTAAAAATTTTTTGATTTAAATTCAATAATATATATGTAATTAAATATTAATAATATGTTCTAAATATTTTATAACAATCATATTATCAATTCATTTTTAAATAACATTTGCAATAATTTTCATTTTTTATTTTTTATTTATTGAAAATGTACACAATGTATATGATTTTTTTTTTAATTTTATTTTATTTGTATGAATGTATAAAATTATGATAAAACATATTAGTATATTATTATTTTGGTGGTAATTTTTGGTTATTGTTAAAATAAAATTGAATATAAAGTAAATTTTATATTTGTTTCAAAAAATTTATTGACAAAAAATTGGTTTTTAATCTTGCTGATTATTAAAAAATAATATTTTCAATATGAAAATTCAATTTTTGTAATTTAATTGAAAAGTTCATTTATTCAATTATGTAAGGCTATTTAATGGTTAATATTTTATTAGATATATGAGAAGTAAATTTATGAATTTTAGTATCTAATATTGTAATTTAAATATAAATATAAATAATAAGCTGTTCTTTTTCTGGAAATGGTCTAATGAACTTTAAATGAGATAATAAATTTAAAAATAAATAAGGTATGAAATTATTTTTAAAATCATATAGTTTTTGATTATATTTTAATGTCATAAAATTTATTAATATTAATAATATAATATTGAAAATTAAAATATATCATATTTTTTTTTTATATTGAATTTTTCAATGTAGTTGAACATGAAATAAAAAATTTTAATTATATGATTAATAAAAAATTGTTATAATTTTTAATTTTTGATTTGTTTGTAGAAAATGAAACACGTTATATTAGGGGTGTCTGTGTACGCAAAAATGTAAAACTTTATAAATTCTAACCCGAATACTGTCTGCGTATACTGTTACTAAAAATTATGATCATGTGATACACTTCCCCTATAATGTTTTCATAAAGTTTTAGACAGTTAAATCTTATCGGGTAAAAACTTTAAGCCTGTCTATATCATTGGTAGATGTTGGAACAGGAGGTCATATTATATTCGGTTTTGATCTTAATGAATTCCACATACAATTTAAACATGAGATAGTGAGGCCTTATAATATGTAGAAAGGTTTTAGATTTTCAAAAGATGCTATTCTATTCTTGTTTGTATTGTAATATTTTATATTTGAGTTACATGGTATCTGTGAGTTATATTATTCAATTAAATTATTTGTTAATGTTTTTTAATTTGTTTATGTTTTTATATAGATGCACTTTTTATTAAAGATATATAATTATTAATTATTGATTAAGCCGTTAATTTAAACCCAATGGCGAATAGTAACTGAGTCGAATCCGGGCCTTTCGCATGAATGGTCGGCACTCTAACCACTGGGCCATACAGCCATAAAATCTTAACACTATGAATTGAAAAAACTTATATACAGAGTTTGAACTCGAAACCCTTCGTTTGAAAGGTCGACGTCTTAATCATTACGCCATTGGTCAGCTGAATCTCATGACTATCTACAAAATTTTAATAATTTACCCTACCTACCTCTAAGGAAAATAAATCTATTGTACTTTAAAGAACACCTTTAAAATAATGTTCAAAAATATTTCAAATATCTACACTTTATATAAAATAATTTAATATTAAGTATATAATTTATTCAAAAAAGAAGTATTTAATCTAACCTCTTAATAAAACATGGTTTATTTGATCAAAATCTATCTTTACAAACACCCCTTTTTTGCAATTTTCTTTTTCAATCTAAAATCTTTACATAAAAATCAAAAACAAAAAATACATATATGTATATTTTATTTTATATAAATATACCTACATATATAATTATATATATACCTATATAGATAAATTCAACTTAACTTTTATTTACATTACTTTATACAAAAGAATAATAAACATTTTACAGCCTATTCACGTATACATTTTTTTTATTTTAAATATTTCAATGTAAGTACTGAATAAATTTTAGTATGTGGTGTACAAATTCCGTCATGTTTCATTACATTTGAATAAGATAAATTTTGTAAAATAAATTTTCTAAATTTTATGCCATCATAGATTTTAATCAAAAGTATTCACCTGTTGATATCTTAAAAATTTGAAAATGTTCACATTGTTGAATAATAGGTGAGTAGCAATCAAAATTAAATGAAAGGTAAAAATTATTGTTTTGATTTTTATTTAATTTTTGTTTTTTTTTTTTGATTATTTGAAAAAAGTATTTTATTCGTTAAATGACTGTGAAAATTGATTTCACAAATAATTTATTAGATACATTAAGAAAAGAATTTTATTCAATTTTTTTTTTTATTAAGTCAGTGATAAATTTCACTGAAAATTCTCAATAGAATTTATATTGTACGATTTGTATAATGCGAAGGATATATATTAGAAGGTGATTGGAGGTTTAAAATTGTTGTACAATAAAAGCCGGTATATAAATCTTTTGAAAGGAACTGAAAAGTACATTGTATTTATTTCTATTAAACATAAGGTTTTATAAATTTGTCATCAGTTTTTTGAAAATTATAAATTTTTAAAATTAAACTGATTTTGATTTTAAGCAATTATTTCTCACATATTAATTTGATATGCTTGTTGCTTCTACAGATTGTTACTTCGTTGCTTCGACATTTGAATAATATAAGGAAGATTAACACGATCCTGCAGTAAGGATGCTCACAAAATCGTGAAGCATTTTAAATATTTAATCATTTTATTGAGGCATTAATTTACCGAGAGCCTCAAACAAATTAAATCGTTAAAACATCCGTTATCTGCAAATAATACGTTATCTTAAACGGCATAAGCAAATCCAATTAACATAGGAACAATTTGCAATTAAGTTTACGCACTCTAGAGGTCTGTTTCCAAAAATGGAATTCATTCACATTAGTAGAAGGATAAATTGCATAAGATTTTTACACTTTCGTGATGAAAATATTGAAAGTAGTACAGTAATGAAGGACCTCGGCAGTGCAGTGGGGAAGCATTTGACATTTATTAACCGAGAAAGTGTGAGTAATTGAAATAGGGTTCATAAATATTTAATTTAAATTTTTCTCTATAAAATTCTCTTAATGACCAAACATAATTTTTTAAATTTTATTGATAGAAAGTATTGATAATGCGGTGCACAGCCTTCCTTGATAAACAACAACAATATTAGATATAGTCCTGACTCCTGAGCCTTAGCTTTACAAGAGTCCTAAAATAGGACCTCCATAAGTGAAAAAATTTCTTGAAATATAATAACAACAAATAAATTTTTTAAAGTAAATGTGTTCATCAAATTAAAACTAATTTCCGGATAGCTAAAGAGCTAAAATTGATCTGTTTAAACTTCACTTAAACAATAAATTTAAACAGTCTTATGATAGAAGCGGAATCCGAAACTTTAACAGAGCATTATACTCCGAAACCTTTGAACAAACTTGCCGCTGTCTTGATCTTACAATGTTTGTACTGAACACTGCACCAAAACGAATGGCAAAATTTTTATTTTCCTGAAATAGTCAACTCTAAAATTTAAAATTAAACATCTGTCAATTTCCAAAACCTTTGATCCGTAATATTACTGCGTCTTTAAAACTATATATTTAAAAAGAAACTCTTCAAGAGCCGACTTTTACCAAATATTATTGATTTAACTAAACAAAAAGCAAGTATATAACATGACAAAACATAGTAATTGTAACCTTGAAAGCATCTCAAAGTACTTCATTTAACAAAATAGTTATTTTTACTTGCATATCTGCAAAAAAAAATCCATCTGACCTCGATCATAAATAATTATTTCAATAAATTTTTCATTTAAAAATTGAATTCGATTTTTGTACTTATATCCTATAAAGACATATCATTTTGTAAAAAAAATAATAATTATTTCAATGTCTATACTTTATAATTAAAAATTATTCTGATCCACTTTAATACTTTTAAATTCTCAAAAAAAACGAAAATAGAATAGAATCGAATAATCTAAATAATCTACTGAAAGTTCTTTAAATTCCTCTTAGAAAGAAACAGAATAAAAAAAACACGGTCCACTTAAATTTCACTTTTATTCTATATATTTAATTATTTTACTGCAGAGAATCATTTCTTCTTTTTTTTTTCTTAAATATTTAGAAACTTGAGATCTGAAAGAAAATAAAGGACGAAAAAAAAAAATCGATTCTTTTATTATTTTCTGTTTATCTAAGTCGATTTTTCGATTTTTGATTTTGAGTTTTATTATTAAATACAATGAAATCCAAAAATAAAAATGAAAAAATAATAGAAAAATATTGTAGAATATTCTGCTGACATTGCAATAATTGGAAAATACTTTTCATTTAAAAATTATATATATACAATATACACATACATATATGCAGTAATAGAAAATAAAGAAAGATAAAAAAAAAAATTAAGTGAAAATCCAAAAATCGATTTCAATATACTTATAAATGGGTGGTGACATCTGTAATGAAAAACAATAACAAAAAAAATATAAAAATCAAAACAGTACACGTTACTTTTGTCTATTATTATTATTATTATTATTATTATTATATTCTTATGACAGACCACTAAACATATTCTTTTTATTAAAATATATTTGAATTCAAAGTCCTTCGATTTTTGTTTCTATTAAAATGCTTTACGTCCTTTTTCTGATTTTTTTTTATTTTTCTTTTTCTTATTTTTTTTTATTTATTTTTATGAACATTTAGTCTTGTATTACATAAATGCTGTTGTTTTGGGTTTCTTTAAATGTTTTCACAAAATATATACAAATTTACATACATATTATATATAAAATATTCAAATTTAATACATACATATTATATATAAAATATTCAACTTAGATGGCGAATATCTATTTCACTTTAATCCAGCGTCAACTTATCGAAAAAACTCTCAAAATTTAAAAAAGTATTCGTTTAAAAAAATTTCCAATGCTTAAACGTCAAATTGTCAAAATCTGAAAAAATTCCAACCCCTACTTTAAAGTATTAATAAGACGTTAGTAATTTTAACTGTCATTAATGCTTGTAGAAAAAAGTTCACTCAAAATTTTTTAATGCGTCAAATTGACTATAACAATCAGACTTCAGAGTACTTTGTCGGCAATATTAGCTGTCATCAGAATTGTCACAACTAATTTAGTGTAGAAATGAAAAGAAATACAATTTCCTTTTGCAAATTGTTTATGTATTTATTGGAAAAAAAAACGTATACATTTATATACCTGCGGAAAATATACATATTTATATATATATACATAATTATGTATAACGATGACAGCTATAAGTAACGCCTTAAAATATTTTTACAATAAGAAATAAATTTACAGATAGATTCCAAATCATTGTTTCAATTTGTTTAGCTTACGTGCAACGACACTATGGGCTTTTACAGTTAGATACAAAATTAGATTATAAATGATTTTTTTAACTAAAATCTGACAACAATAGCTCACTTGTTTTTAAATGTTTTGTTGTTGAAATATATTTGTAAAAAATAATTAGGAAAGATGCTCATAATCTGGATTGTACATTTACAAACTTCATATACAAATATTTTATAGTTAGGTTAGATTTTGAAGTTTTGGGTGTGCGTTCAAGTTTTTTATTTTAATAATTTTAGGTAAAGTGGAATGTTTGCAATTTGAATTTAGGTAAATTGTATTAACCCGTCTATAACAAAAGGAACTTGCATATATTAACCATTATTTAAGGGTCAATATTTAAAGATTATTTAAATAAAGAAAAAAACAATATGAATAATGACTACCAAAGAACAAATTTATGGATTAAACTCTTTTTAAATATTTTCTTTTTTATATTCAGAATCTAAAGCAGAAAGAAACTTTAAAAAAAGTTGGTCATTTTGGTTTAAATTGTCGAAATATTCCCAAAAAAATTAACCTATAAAATAAATAACTCTTTTTCAAATTTATTTTTTTAAAAACTTTTTTATAGTCTCTCTATATTTTTGATATTATGTCAATAATATCTTCTTGATTTTTAGACTCTCAAAATCTCACCACCGAAAAAAATAAAAACAAAATTAAATTTTCTACGATGATCTATTGATTTTAAAAAACTTAAAGTTCAAAACAAATAAAGAACGCCTGTATGCTTTGTTCTATTTTGGAGTTGGAGTTGGTTCTTTCAGATTGCCTTTTCTTATTATTTTCATTGTTATTTATTATCATTTCAACTTCGAACACATATTTGAAATAAAATTGAAACCGATTATTAAAGAAAATCAAAATACACAGAACTCACAACAACAACAAAGAACTTCTTCATTTAATGTAATCCATGTCATGGAGAGGGTCAGAGTTGATAAAAAAATACAATGAAAAAATAAAACTGAAAAGCACAAACATTTTGCCAGACAACTTTTATATGTACATTTTAATTTTCCATTGAATATATTGATGGACCCGATTTAAAAATTTTGGATTTTTTCGTTTTTTTTTTTAATAACAGCTAAAAAATTCATGGGAAAGAAGAAGAGTGAACAATAAAAATTTCAGAATTTACAATCTTCTATTTTAAATTAAATATCATCAATCATTATAGGAAAATAATGAAATAACAAGAAGAACATCTCTTCATCTCTACATTCACACTGTGTTGGCATGAAAAATTGGAAAAACAAAAAAAACGAACAAAAATGTACCATATAACGAAAAAATCCAACGAATATTCATTGTGGTCAATCATTGTATTTTGCCTTTTTTTTTTTTATTTCTATCCAATTCATGCATTCGTCCTCAAGTTTTTTATAAAGTTCCAAAAAAAAACAAAAAGCCCACACACTTTTATTTTGTCCTTGCCGCAGTTTGAATTATTTTAACACACAAAAGTAGAGTTTTTATATCCGTACGAATATAGTTCTAAGGGTACACTAAATTTGCAATTACGTTTATGATGGTGTAAAGTACACTCGATTTAGCTATGTGTGTCGTCGCCGTTTATCCGTCCATCCTCCTGTCAATCCAAATAATAATTCGAAAACTAAAGGAGGTAGGATTCAGCAAATTTTTACTATTTTTTATTCAATAGCAGCCTTTCCTTATGAATTGCATCCCATTTACTCAATGGGTCCAAGTATAGACCTTCGTTTTTTGTGTGAGCAGAACTTTGTGTTTAATAAGACGGGGGTATCTGAAGTAGTTTAATTTTATGGCTAAAGTCTTAAAAAAATTTGGTAAGTCTAGTCTAATGCTTAGCATAAATTAATACCCAATGAAGTTGAGTATCTGAAATTTTGTCAAAAGTAGTTAAATTTAATGGCCAAACGTTTGAACAAATATAGTTGGTCTGATACAAGAAATTCGAATAACTGCCATACATTTTGTACTTCCTGAAATACACATTGAGTCAAATAAATTCTTAATTTATAGGTATGAGTATCCTAGTATCGCAGTATAAGTATCGTGTCAGTATCCTAGAGTTGATACAGTCTACCCTACCATCTTTTTCGTTTATGAATATTTATTAAATATAAATTAAAGTTTGGATATGAAACCTGTAACATATGATTTCGAAAATTTTGAATATTTTGTTCTGCTATATAGTTGCGTTAACAAGCATCACATCAAAGCATATTTCTGAGTTCTTAAAACCTATTGCAAATTTTAAATTTAGCTAGAAGCTTTAAAGGATGGAAATGGTTTAAAGGTTTAATTAATATTATTCAGGCTAAAAAAAACTTTACTCACCTAAACAATTTTTAGCTTAGTACAAATTTTTGTTTTTTGTATTAAATTCATCAAATAGAAGTTGGTAATTTTATATCGAACCAGATGCTTCAATTTTAGAAACATGAAAGATAATCGATATCCATGTTCATTTTTTAATTTTTAAAAAGGGAAAAGTAACACGCTTCAAAAACCGCAACATACCGAATCTATAAATTGTTACCAAATTTTGAAATCCAACTAAAAAAAAAAATAAACAAATAAATTTCTTTTAAATTCATTTTCATTTTTCCACCATGAAAAAATAAAACACAATTTTTTTTTTAAAAATATTGCGCATTTTTATTTTTTTTTTTTTTATTTTGTAATACTGACATAAAATTTAACAATTTTCTCTTTAAAAAATTTGACTTTTTACAAAATTTTTAACGATCTGATGTTGGCGCTTTACAAGATTAGTAATCCTATACATCAATTAAGATACGGTTAAGGGTGACGTTTAAAAAAAAAACTGACTGAAACTGTAAAATTGACACAAAAAATTCTTTGGTACTTAATAGAAACTTAATTGGAATCATTAAAATTTAAAGGATGACATATAGACGTAATGTAATTACGAAGGTTTGAATTTTTTTTATGTTTAATCTGCTTTAAGTAATAGTGCACGGTAATCCTTTATTTGTTATAATTTATCATTAGAGGATCAAGGGATGAAAATTCAATGGCATATAGGGCAACCAGAAAAATTTGGCCGTATATGAAATCATATAAGTTATTAAGTTATTTCCGCGGAATATAGTTGGAATAGTAAGAGTCTACGCTGAATATGTTAAGAAATTAGGAAAAAGGCGCACCAGACTAGGTGTCCCATTTAATCCAACATGTCACACTGTGGTGAAGACAAAGTGGAAGAAACGATTATATATAGCCATGAAACCAACGATCTAAATGTTAAAAAATCTAAATGAATGGGAATTTGAAATAAAACTCAAATAGCCTCAATATAAACCAGGCCAGGCACTTTTGAGTGAAAACCTATTTAAATGGCAAGCATTGAATTAAAGAACATGAACGCAATTAAACTTTTCCATCGGTTTTTCATAGTATATACAGATATTTAAAAATTACTTTAGAGTGTTTGCAAATATCAATGTCTTATCAACAAGCACACATCTAATCAATATAGAGCCAATCAATATTAAAAAAAAAACTTTCTTTTTAAACTTATAAATAAAAGAAGACCCACAAGATATAGAATCAAACATACAATATCCGTTAAATAAATTTACAATATACATAATAATAAATTTACATATACATACATATATACAAATAAAATATTATTTAAAAATTATTATTCTTTCTGAAATTTTACTGAAATTTTAATATCTCTATTTTTGTATCTATAATATACTATATTGTATATTTAAAAACTTTATACTCTATTGTATATTTGAAATATCTTATAAATAAAGTTTGAAATTCAATTTATTCTTTTATATTGATTTAAAATTGATATATGATAGATATATCAATTTTTATAAATTTTTAAAAAGATATGAAATGATATGAGAAAAAAATAAATATAAATCATATATTTTATTAGCAATATAAATTTTGACATATCTTGATAAAAAAATAAAATAAAAAAAAAACAAGAAAATTGAAAGGCAGATAATTTAATTGTTTTCTGTCTAAGAAAAAATCTATTAAAAACTTTAGAATATATAAATACATCAAAAATTCAGAAAATGTTTTTTTTATATTAAATTCAGTTTCAATTTAATAAAGTTATTTAATGTTAAATATTTTAAACATTTAAATTTAACTAAATTTAGTTTTAAGTATAACATATTAATTTTTGTAAATATTAAGAGATGCAATCGTAGACAGAACTCAGTAATAGAAAAAATAATTTATAAACTCCATTCCGAAAAAGGTTAATAAATTTCAAGGTCATTTAATAACCCATATATCAGTATGTAATAATTTCACAATGTAACTCACTATTAATATTTGGTCTTATTTTATAAACGAAGCGACTATTGGGTCATCAGCTTAAAGTTCATCATTTGGACACCTAAAACGGCTGGGTGGCACAGTGGTTAGAGTACCGACCTTTCATGCGGACCTTTCAAAAGCCCAGGTTCGAATGCCAGTGAAAGTGAAAAAAAACTTCCCTAGTTTTCGACTCGACTCAACTGCAATTTTCCATTGGGTTCAAATTTGTAACTTAATCAATAATTATATATCTTTAATAAAAAATACATTATAAATAAACAAATACAAAATATAAACAAATAATTTGATTGAATAATATAACTCACAGATATAGAATACCATTTAACTCAAATACAAAAAATTACAATAATAATCAAAAATGGAATTGTATCTATTGAAAGTCTAAGACGTTTCTATATGTTATAAGGCCTAGTACTATCTCATGAAATTCATTAATATGACCCTCTGTTCCAACATGTCCCAATATTATAGATAGGCTTATTAGCCTAACAGTTGAACAGTTAGCGCTAAAAAAAAAAAGAAATTACTCAGAGCATCAAAGTTCAGATAAAAGTTGACATTGAGTTTGTCTGGTATGGATTTCAGCACCCGACATCTGCTCATCATTAAAGGTCTGAAGGACATTCATTCAAATATTAGGTACCAATAATTGACTCAATTTTCAATCATTAGTCCAGTTAAACTTTATTAAATTTTTTTCACATTAAACCAAAAATTTAAACTTTAAATCAAACTTTGTTAACTAAAAAAAATTTTTTTTTAAAGTTTATTCAAATTAATTATACTTTAAGTTCTTAAACACATATACATATACACAAAAATGCTTTTTGATAAAAATTAACTTACAAATTACATTAAGAAAAAACGATACACTATTAAAGTTTTATCTTCACTACTGAGAGATTAAATAAAGCACAGAAAAAAAAAAACTATTTGGATTTAATAAAAAAAACAACCGTATGTTCATCTATATATGCAGATATGTATATGCTAAAATTTTTGTTCCTTTTCCTTTATTGAATTTTATATGAACTGTAATTATAAACCAATACACTCTTAAATTACTAACATTTATACTAGTAAATAAATTAAAGGATTATTAAAATGACATTTCCTCATCAGGACTTTGATACATTATTATTTCGATATAAATTCATTTATACTATCAATGAGAACCTCATAGATCCCAACTATAATCATTTTTTTTATATATAGGTATGTATATAGAAAAAACGAATTTCACTTTTACCAATTTTTTTTTTATTTTACTTTTTTAATATTATTTTTTTGTTTTAGTTTTTTTTATTTTCATTTTCTTTCCAATATAATATATATATTCTCTGAATTTGTTAAGCAATTTTTTATCAAAATGAAAAAGACTGTAGAAAAACTATTAAATGAAAAAAAAAAGATAACTAGTACGGCATACTATAAGATATCAAGGGCAAATATAAGTTAAGATTAATTAGACTTAATTTTCAGTCAAAACCTAGACTTTATTCGTATTAAAAATTAAATGCGTCCAATTTCTTGATTAGAGTATCATACTCGTACAGGTCTTTTGACATCATCAAGAAATTCGTATTGGACATTTACGATGTTATTTAGATACTTTTATTTAATTCAAATTTTCCCTCTCGGAAGACATATTCGGAATTTACACTTGGTACATAGAAGTGTTTTCAATAAAGTAAATCTCCATGTAAATGATGTTACTGTAAGTCTGGACCACATAGCTGAAGCTGATATAATTTTGCCTACATAATTATTAACACTGTGATATATCACTGAAATTAACGCTTCCTTTATTCCGAAATTCACATATATTTTTTAATTTGAAATTAAAAAAAATATAAAATTAAATGTTTTTTTTATTCCTTTTTCATTTCTTTAAGGAGTATATGGCATTCACCAAGTCTATTTAGACTAGACTTCAATTTCTTTAATTGTTATATTCACTAAGCCTTTGATTCCTCGGCTGTAGCTATTGTAAGGGGTGTTCAAAATTGAGGTATCATTTTAATTTTGCCGCCATTTTTTTTCTACCTGGAATTTTTATACGAGGTTTCTTTAGGTATATTCTAAATACATTCCGGTTAGTTAATATGGAACAGAAGGAACAACGTGTTTTTGTTATTACAACATTTTTTGAAAATGTTAAAAGTTTTCAATATGTAATTAGGAAATTTCGAACAAAATTTGGTAGAGAAAATGCTCCAACAAATCGTGCCATCAAGCTGATGGTTGATAAATTTTTTTTAAATTGGATTTTTTTTTGTAGGGTTTTGTGAAATCGAAAGTGTACTGCAATAATCCCACAACATTATCGAGCAGATTTCAACTATTGAGAACAGTTTATTGAACAACGTGATTAAGAATTTTGGTAAAAGATTGGAAGCCTGCCGAAGTAGTAGGGGAGGGCCACTTAGTCGACATAATTTTTCATTATTAACCTGAACCAATTTGTAATAAATTAAAATAAAAATACATTTAATATTTCAAAAAAAAAAAGTCTTTTTTTTATTAAAATTAAAATGATACCTCAATTTTGAACACCCTATATAAAACTATGAGTACACAAATGTTAATTTTGTGCGCACTCTATTATCCTGCATAAGAATTATTTATATATATACATATATTAAATCTTATCTTATATTACGATATTAACTATTAAGATATAATTATACAATTTTACGATATTTTTTTATTATATGATCTGACCGGGGTTTAATTATGAAATATGATAGACACTACCCATACAAAATAAAGTTCAATAACTGTTGACAGTTTGAAAATTCTTGCATATAACTGACAGAAGTACATTATGACAGTTTTAAAATTACGATTACTTTACAATTACTTTAAAAACTACACAAATTTTACGATTACTTTATAAAACAAATTCCTGTTATTTTAAAATTGTTTTATCAACTAAAATTGTATTTTATAACAAACTTTCGGTATTTTCCATCCATATCTTGTATAAAATAAAAAAAAATAAATGTATTTTTTATTTTGTTTTATCATTTTTTTTTTAGTACAAAATGTACTTACTGCTTTTACTCTAATTCAAGTACAACAGTTCTATCGCAATATAGTAGTTAATATTATATACTATTATAGATTTTATTTTTTATTTTTTTTTATTTTTTTTTTTAGTTATATACTGTTCCCTTTATCGAAAATGAATCAAGGGTATTAAAGTGTCAGCAATAAAATAAAGTTAAACTTAACCCGGAAAAATTACCCAATGAAAAAGATAAATGGCATCGTATAAGGAAAAATCTATTGAAGTGGAAAACTACATTACATATTACAACTGGGAGCCGTTTTGACAAAAATGTATGAATATATATATATACAAAAAATTATAAATATGTATATATATATATGTACATGGAATAAAGATATTTAAAAAAAAAAATATATAGATATTTGAAAGATATAACGACTCCGTGGAAACTTGTATATTACAATTCAATAAAAATGAAACGAAAGTATCATCAATGAAAATAGAAAGCGACATTTTCCTTTCACTCTTTCATTCTTTATATACTTTATGTTAGTTTATAGTTTTATTTTATCGATGGCATTGGCATTCTATAAAAATTATTCAAACTCATTTTATCATCAGTTATATTGCCATACACAATAAAAAAATGATTTTGGTACATCAAAGTACACAATAATTTAAAAAAAAAACAAAATGTTGAAATATTGAATGCGGATTAATAAATTTTTGAAAATTGGGCAAAAATTGGAGTTAGAAAAATTCAATAGATCCAATATAATAAATGTTCTACTCAAAATTCTTAAAGTTTTTTTTTTTTTTTATTTTTCAATACATGAAACTTTTATAGAACTCTATTAAAGTTTTACACTCCAAATATTGGATTATAATTAAGCTAAATAGTTAATTAAAATATAACATAGTACTTATGAAATTATGTTAAACGAATTTAATCAAACGAAAAAAAAAACTTAAAATTAACTTTTAATTCGAAAAACTATTTTAAAAGTTTTAAATGAATATTTATTTAAGAACCCAATATTTTAGATTTATTTTATTATCATAAAAAAGTTTTTAAAATAAAATTTAAAATAAAAACTTTTTTAAAAAATTTTGACATATGGCGGATATTTGAAACTATACTGAAAAGTTTTGTATTAAATGAAATAAATTAATTAGAAAAAATATTTGAAAAATTAAAGTATTTAAATTTTATAAATATTTTCATTTTATTTACTATTTATTGGTTTATTTAAATTTTTTTATTTTTGCCGATAAGTGTGGTCGTGTTTTGATAAATTTAGGGAGACAACACTTTTTTCCATAATGAGTTTGACTTGACTTCTACTTGAAGTCACTTATCTTTTTTTGACAAAACCACTGAGAAAAAAGATAAGTGCCGATCAACAAAATGAACCAATACTTCTAAGAAGGAGAACGTATCAAAATCTCAATGTTACAAAATTCCAGAGTAATAAAACCCTAAAATTTGAAAAACCCAATTTTACAAAATCACAAATTTCAAAATGCCAAAATTCTGATATTAGAAATTCCAAAATTCAAAATTGATTTTCTTCATAGATAAATGACAAAATTTAATACTGATTGCCGCTTTTCTAGAATATTTATACATGCACATACATATATAAGGTTTTAAATTTAAAGGGCTCTTACAATTGAGATTCTAAATCAGAAGGGATTTTAAAGTTGCTTACAAAATCGGTATTATATGATTTTGCAGAATATATGATTGTGGATGTGATTTAGGAAGGACCTAAGGCAGGTTACAAAATCAAGATTTTTATCTTTTTGTTTTCTTGCTATTTGTGGTGTTGTTTTTAAAATCAGTTGGCCATTATATTTTAAATTTTGGATTTTTTTTAAGTGGATGTTTTTTTTTTGGGAATTATTTTTTTGAAATTTCGTACCCAACTTGAATTAGATTTCGCAATTTGGGAGTTTGTAATTTTGTAATTTTATTAACTTGATATTTAGAACAGATTTTGATTTCAAAAATAAGTATTTGAGTCTTTAAAAAAAATAAGAATGGCCCTTTTTAAACACCTGCAATTTGAATACCTGTCCAAATTTTTTTTATACAAATTTATAATAAGCTTCTAACAAAATTTCTAAAAAAAATATTATAAACAATTTTTTAGATTTAAAGCAAGAAGACTAGTTTTGTGGCAAATACAGTAAAACAAATTGAACTTTTATATTAAAAAAATATGATCTTTAGTAGTATTTTATTGACATAGAAATGAAATACAGATGGTGTTCAATACTATAAATATTGGTTTATTCATTTATAAATAACTTAGGATGTGTGAATTTATTTAATATTCTGTTGTGGTTAATAAAGTACATAAACAACAGTTCCAACAACTTTAGATGTTAGTTAAAAAATTTTTAAAGTTGTTATTCAAAAGTATTTATATTAATTTCTTTAATTTTAATCCAAATAGAAACGGCAGACAAAAAGTGCTTAATTTTTTGAAATTATTAAACAAAACTGGAAATTGAAGTCTATAAGAAGTTTTAACATTTTTTCTATATTTAATTAGATTTAATCACTCAACTTTCACTTTTAAATTTATTATATTAAATAATTTTATTGGATAATTCTGAGAAATTAGTTTAATAAATTTTTAATTTGTCTCAAATAGCTCACAGATTAAGTTCTGAAAATTATATTTAAGTATTAGAAAAAATGGAAAATTAAAACAGGAGTTTTCTTTTGGCAATTTCAAAACTACAATTTCTACTGATACTGATCTATAATATGCAATAATTTATGAATTACATGAATATCTATCTACGAAAGTGTCAACAGGTCTACAATATCTCCATTGTTATTGTAAATCTCTTAAGTAATCGTTGCCATTCCCAGCGATCTGTCCAATGTCTATAAAGTCCAAATACGACCTAAGATTGATTATAATTCTCACATTTGAAATGGCGCTACGCAAACTTCACTAAGTTACCTTGACAAAATCCAAAATCACGCCTTACGCCTAATTGGCAACGCTTCCGTCCAAATATTCGAGCTTCTACTCTCTTTTATAAATATCATGTAGGTATTGACACATGCTCTGTTGAACTAGAATCAATAATGCCTCCCTTTGAACAATTCCAATGCAACACCAGGGAGACCTCAAGTGCTCACTTCTACACAGTGGAAATTCCTTGGGGCCTCATAACTGGTTATGGAAACTCATGTATTGTGAGAACTGCTAGAATATGGAACATGCTTCCGTCCAATGTGCTCTTCTCTGATAATGGTATGTTATAACAATTTGCAACGTTTTAAAAAGAACTTAAAAAAAAGTTCGTTTCTAACCTACCACCCATCTCTCCTCTTCTATCCTATTTTCCTTTCAACTCCTTAGCTCCATAGCCAAGCCTACATATCTATTTTTTAGCTATGTATAAAGAAATTCGTTCCTAGAGTTTGACTAGCGTGTAAAAAAAAAAACAGTGGTTACACCCATTAAGATCTCCTTACCAAAGTGTTTATTTGAAAGCTTCTTCTTTTGTCCACCCGTGCGCTCTTTACTTTGAAACAGCTGACCCTAATTCTACAATTGAAACTACATATAATTTAATTAATTAATAAGTTTAAATTAAATTTGAACTATCATTTTTAAATAGAAACTTTAAATTCTTAAAAGAATACGTATACAAAAATAAAAGTTTTCTATTATACAAATTAAATTTAATATTTTTAAATCTAATTAAATTTTTTTTTTTTTATATTTCTAACTAAATATGTATTTAAAAGAACACTAATTTATAAAAACCCTAAACAAATTAAATTAATAACAAATTTAATATTAAAAACAAAAAAAATAAAAAAAAAAATATTAATTTTAATAAAATGAACAAATTATTTATTCAATTTTTTTTAATTCTTTGTTTTAAAAACTGTCTAAAATTAAAAGACACAATACAAACTCATATTTTTTTGTAAATGAAATTGAAATTAAAACATTAATATAATTGTCATTATCCTTTTTTTTCTTTTTTTTATTATTTTATATCCTATATTTATACATTTAAGTATTAAAAATAGTCCTTCGAAAAAGATTTAACCAAATTGAAAGAAGGGGAATTATTTCGCGACATTTTTAAATCCCTTTCTTTTATACTTTCATATAATGTCTTAAAAAATTTTGAAAATTCTTTACTTAAATTTAATTGTTTGGCCATTCCAGAATTTTTATGTGCTATCTCTTTCTTTCTTTACTTTTCTAAAGAAAGAAAATAAGACAAAATACCAATTCTTTAAAAAAAAAAAAAAATTGTACCAAATTAAAGACAATTTTCTGGGATATTAAAGTCGAAAAACGATGGCGATATTATTATTATTATTATTATTCTTATCATTATAAAATGTACAAATATATATATACTGTACATATATACTGGACAAACTACGAACTTTGGAAGAAAAACAGAAAAAAAAAAAGAAACTTAAAAATTCAATTTACTTTCATAAAAATTAAAGGATATTAAGGATATAATTTTTATTTAACTTAAACTTTCACCTTCTGCTTCCTTGTATTATTATTTCTTCTGCTCTTTTAAATTGTTTGGATGTGGATATGCTTTAACTTTACTGGGGTTTTTTTTTTATTGTTTTTCTTCTGGTTTGTTTTAGTTTGTGTTTGTTGTTGTTGGCAATGATCTGGGATTATGTTACAAGTTGTTTTAAAGCGTTTTTAAGTTGGCCTTTTCTTTTTAATGGTTTATCTTTTACAATATGTTTTTGATGTCTTTTATGAATTCGATCTAAATATAGAACATAGAAGAACATAGAAATGAAAGTAATTGTACAAAAAAAAAAAAAAAAAAAATTAAAAATAAAAATAAATAAAACAGTGGTTAAATAGTGGTTAAAAAGCGTGTTTATTATCCGTTACACTAAAAGAAAATTAACGGACGAGAACCAAATAGGAATAATTGAATAAGGTGAATAATTTTGAAAGAGGAAAGCTGTTTTTTTTTTCGGTTAGTTGAAGTTAATTGAATTGTTAGTGAACTTAGGTTAGTAATTAAGGTATAAATTAGGGGAGGTTTTTTTTTAAAGTTTTTGGGAATACCTATAGGGTACCCTATAGGGATTATTTACTCTTTTTTTATTTGGATGTCACTGTTATTTGTATTTATTAATATATTAAGTTAAATCAAATTAAAAGTTTCCAAAGTGTTGCAAAATAAATTTGTTTTTTGGCATCTTTAATTTTTATTTGCCTCATTATGACAAGTCAAGATATTTTATTGTAAACTGGGTGGCCCAGTGGTTAGAGATCCAACCTTTCATGCGAAAGGCAACGGTTCAAATCCCTGCAAAAGTGAAAAACTTTTCTGATTTTCGTTTGACTCAGCTACCATTTGCCATTGGATTCAAATTAATTGCTTAATCATTAAATAATAACAAAAATTTTATATATAATTATTAAAAATACATTAATATAACAATATATAAATAATTTAATTGAATAAAATAATTATTCACAGATACAGAATTCCATATAACACAAATACGAAATAATTCAATATAAACAAAAATATAATTATAAAATGTAAGTTTCTACATGTTATAAGGCCTAGTACTATCTCATGATTAAATTGTATGTGAAATTCTTTAAGATCAATTCTAAAAACACGAATATCTTATGACCTACTGCTTCAGCATGTTAAACCTATGGTATAGACAGGCTTATTAGCCTAACAGTTGAACAGTTATTCATTTTCCAATAAATATTCTTTGCCAATATTTCTATACGCCTTTTACAGAATATTTATATATGCATATGTGAGATTCTGAGTAAGAAGAGATCTTAGATTTGGTTGCAAAATCATGTTTTTTATAATTTGTTTAGAGGAGGTTTAGGATCTGTAGCTCTCACCATTGGAAGTTCTTTATTATTGAAAATATATATTTATATAAAAAGTATCTAAGAGAAATTTTATGAATTCTTAAAACATCTGGATTTTACGCTTTTTTCAAAATATTTATTTATATGGAAAGGAATGCCAGAGAAATAACAGGCTATTGAAGGGCTTTAAACGGTTTCTGGACCCAATTGGGGCGTCCTGGAAACTTGGTCTCCAAACAAAAGTTGTTAAGCTCGCAAAGACCTTTTCAATGTATTTTTGTATGTTGTATCATAAAAAAATAGAAATTAAAAATTTTGTCTAAAAAATAAAAAAAAATTTTAGGGGTGGACTACCCCTAACATTTAGGGGGATGAAAAATAGATGTTGGCCGATTCTCATAGATACCGGATAAGCACAAAAAATTTCATCAAAATCGGTCAAGCCGTTTCGGAGGAGTATGGCAACGAAAACTGTGACACCAGAATTTTATATATTAGATTATATTTGGTCACTAAGGGATTTGTAAAGAATTAAAAAATTATTAAATAATAATTAAATAAATATTAAATATATGTTTTTTTAAAGTAAAGACTTTTATCTCAATAATAATCTATTTCTTCAAAGTATAGTTAATAATTTTTCTCAGTGTCAAAATCAGTCCTCCATTAACCGTATTTTTATCTTGTCATTTAAGTTATGTTTACTTTAAAAATAATAATAAGAAAATAACATTAAAGTCAAATAAACATTTAAAAGATACAAAAAACAAACAAAAATTTTATAAAATAAAACAATAAAATGTTAAAAAAATATTTTAAAAAAATCTCAATGCCATTTAGAAGTAAAGTAAAGTATTGATTTAAGTACATAGAAAATTAATTGAAGGGTGACATTATGCACACACCAAACAATAATGAAACATTTACAGTTTAAAGAAAATTATTTTACAGTTATCCTTTAAATTTTTTTTTTTTGTTATTGTTTTTTATTCTGTTTTTTTTTTTTCATTTTTTTTAAATAAATTTTTTTTTTTATTTTCAAATTTTGTTTTTGCTTTATTTTTGTATGATTAGATAAAATCTTATTTTCCCTTTCTATCATATTGTTGTTTGTTGTTTTTTTCTCTTTTTATCAAGATAAATTTTTTTTTGTCCCCCATAATTTTTTTTTATTTATAAATGTTCATAATAAGGCCAACTCTTGGGATATCATTAAGTTGTCAAATGAATTGTAAAATAATCATCTATATATAAAGGACCGCCCAATCCTATATCAGAATCAATAAGACAAGATTCGGTATAAGTGGTACAGAGATTGTGTATAATTGAAGTTTATTTTTTTTAAAAATGTTTTTTTTCGTCCTTTTGTTGTATACTTGTATATATAAATGTATATATATATATTATGTATATATATATTTGAATGTAAATGTATATATACTGTTCTGGAAAAAATATTCCTGTTTTTGATAACGCGAATTTTATTGAGTAAATGATTGGATATTATAAGTGTAAGTATTATGACCTTGTTAGAAAGAGAAAGCAAATAAAGTTATTAAGATTTTCTTTGGATTTTTTGTTATTTTATTATATTATGTCCTTTGTTTGTTCCTCTGATATCATTAAGATTAAATAAAAGAATTATTATTTTAAATATAACCAAAAAATAAAAAAAAAAAAAATAAATTCCAAAAATAAAAAAAATTTTCATTTTACTTTCAAATTGATTTAAATTGGTTTGACATTTTATTATGTGCCTTCACAGATAAGCATTGAATGATGATTATTAAGAAATGTAATGGTACGAAAATTTTAATAAATTTTATTGTTAATGAATCTGTATAGTATAGAATAGATGTTTGTCTGGATATAAAAATATTTACAAATATTTATAAATAATATATAAATATATATATATATATATATATGTTAAAGTAAATATGGAGGAGTTTGAAAGTACAGATGTTCCCAAAAAAGGTAATGAAATGATTATTAATATTTAATTAAATTTTTAAGAGAATGTTTTTTAGGAATATTAGTAGATATTTTAAATAAAGTTTGGAAATTAATTAAAAACTATTTAAAAACGAGGTAACTGATTTTCTTTTGTTAATTAAACATGTGATACAAATTTAATATTAATAATAATAACATATTATTTTACATTCATAATTATTTTGTTAGTCGCCGGTCATAAAAATTTTTTGGAATGTTTTTGTTTTAAGAGGACTAACTTAAATTTACATAAATGCTTTGAGTTAATTGCTCTTTTTTTTAGCTGCCTTACAACGTCCCTAGGTAGAAAAGAGTATCCAATTAGTTTTTAGAACTGTTTCTGTTTTGACCCCGAGCTTTTATTAATGGCCATGATGGCATTCCTTGTTTCCTTTACATTATTCGTTTTCAACTACTTTTGAGTCGACCTTATTTTCTTTACTTAAGACCTCCTATGTAGAACTAGGTGGGCTAAATTTTGGTATACTAATGTATAAGAAATATAGACAGAAATATATTCAACCGTATTTTTAGTTTTTTTTTCAATTTCGAGCAAAATGCACCTTCGAACGGCTGAATCGTAGACTTAACTTGTGACCGTGACTTGTTGATAATTCCTATTTAGTTTAAATTTACTTATTCAAAGTTCTTTATTCATATATCTATATTTCTTTTCACTTGCCGCACTAATCTAGAATTTGTCAAGTTTACTAGTCTCAAGTAAATGAAATATTTGCAGAAATATATGCAATCGTAATTTCAGCTTTCTCAATATGCATGGGACACTGTGCTTCAGAAAACTCCAGCACATTCTCCAGAAGATCTATTTGCTCTGAATACCTGGTAAAAATTTGGATGTTAATGAAAACAGGATCGATTAATTTTTTAACCCAATAAATTCTAACTAATTAAATGAAAACTTAATATTTCTCTGTTAAATAAAGTTCTTATTATGATTAGTCTAATATTTTCTATTTTCTATTTAGAAATTTCTAGTTATAATGCTGATGATTTTCAACATCTTTAATTGTTGTATTACTTCCAGACTTCCATGAGAGTTTTAATTGCATATCATTTTTTTTTTGCAAATCCACTTAATATGAAAATTTTTTAAGATCTTCTTAATGTTCCTTCAATTATGTCGTCATATGTATGACTATAAGAAAATGATAACTAAAATTAATTAAAACTATTACAAAAATATTTAGTACAAATTAATAAGAAATATTAATAATAAAAAATCAAAATATAACTGTTGCCCTTCTAAGTCAGCACCTGACTTTTTTTAAATATTATAATTTCTAATCAATTTATAATTTTTTTATAAACTGTATTTATAATGTTATTATAAAATTTTACAATCAAATATTTATCTTAATCCATTTAGAAATAAATTAAAAGAAAAATTTTGCGCCAAAAATTCATAATCTATGACGTCATCAAAATATAACGGGAGAAAAAACTAATAAATATATTATAAAAAAAAATCCTTGTACATATATTTCAATAGAATAATAGTAAAAAAAAAAACATCCAAAATCCTTGAACATTTAATTCCAACTGCTTCAACAAATTATAATTTATCCTATAATATAGTTTCTTTTATAAGATTTATATTTTTCTTTATTTCTATTGGTTCTTTTTTTGATTTTTACGCAAACGCTTACAACAAAATTACAATTAAAAAAAAAGTAAATCTTTAATAAAGATTTTCAATACGCTAGTACATATACAAAAATTTTCTCCTTATTATATTTTTCACTGCAATCCTGCTCTCATGAATTTCTGTGGAATCTGCAAAATGTTAAAAAAAAAAATTTTTTTTAAATAGAAATTCTCTCTCAAAAGAGTGCATACGACAACTGGAAATTACTTTAAAAAAAAAGAGAAGTAATGAATTAGGATCAATTATTATATTATGTTTTTAAAAATAAAGAAATGAATGAGAATTGCACTTGAAAACCTTGTATTAATTAATTGATGAATGATTTTTAAAAATCTCTTACTGAATCTTTTATTTTATATGTATATACATACTATACATAAGAATGTTAAAATATTTTATAGATACAGCGTGACAATAAATTTCAAAAAATTTAAATTATTTATTTATTTATTAGTTTATTTATTTAATTTATTAATTAATTATTTTTTTATTTATTTATTAATTTATTTATTTAACCAGCAGTAAACAGCATTATAGCAGTAAGTGATAGACGAATTAAAAATATTATATGCATGGGTAAGAATGTTGGGATCGAGATCTTGGTTCTTGTTTTAAAAAATCTCATTTTAGAAAATTTCTTTTTTTTATATTCTAGAAAAGGCTGATAATTATGAATTTGCACCCAACTAGATAATACTTCAAAACGAGATTTAAAAAAAAAGGATTTACTAAATCGAGATTATATGACACTACTTGGGAAAGAACATCCATCCAAAAGGAATTGTTTCAAGAGTCGATTTTTTATTAAAATAAAATAAATTTCTAAATATTTTGAAATGAATTGTTAAGTGATTTTTAGAGACGTATAAAAAATAAGAAATGTAGCTAAATCGATTTATTTTTCGATTCTGATCCGATCCATACACTTGAGTCTATGTCTACCCCCACTCTTCCTCTGCGTCACAAACGTAATGGCAAATTTATTATACCCTTTGACTATATAGTTATACGGGTATACAAATTTTAATTTATTATCCCATAAATTTTGCTTAGAAAAAAAAACAAAAAAAAAATCATAAAAAAAATAAAAAAACAAAAATTGGCCCACCCTGAAATTTGGTTCGGAAGATGCCCAACTTTGCCAAGTAACTTGCCCTATTACTTTATCTGCCCAATTTTAACATGGAATTTTTGTCATGGAATTCTTTAAACTCAATTTTAAGGCACTTAGAACCGTATTAGAGCGATTCTAGCTTTGATTCCTGATCACTACTAAAGTTTCCATGTAAACCAAATTTTTTTTTTTAAATTATGGTCTTGGTAAACTTTAAACTCAATTTTAAGGCACTTAGAAGCATTTTAGAGCGATTTTACATTTCATATAGTTTTTATAATTTTTGTCATGGAATCTTTAAACTCAATTTTAAGGCAATTAGAACCGGCTTATAGCGATTCTAGCTTTAATTGGTGATAACTACTAAAATTTCATAATGTCCATGTAAACCAAATTTTTTTTTTTAAATTATGGTCTTGGTAAACTTTAAACTCTATCTTAAGGCACTTAAAAGCATTTTAGAGCGATTTTACATATATGCATATTTTTATATTGGAATCTTTAAACTCAATTTTAAGGCACTTAAAACCGTCTTAGAGCGATAAAATTTGTTTATTAAATTAAATTTTTGTTTTTATTCACCTAAAAATCAAATATATAAATTAATTACTTTTACTAGTGACCAACATTTAATCATAGGTTATTCATTCAAATTTGCAATTCATTTCATTCATCATATTAATTCTATATCTGATTAATTTTCTATACATATATTCTAAAAATCAAAAATTTTGAATATTAGGGCAAATTTCACAGTACGAATAGGTTTAAGCCTATATGATTTAAAAAATTGTATCTAATGCTGCCCATACACGGCGGACTTGGTTGTTAGCTTGGTGTGTACACATCTTTGCATAGTACACACTTATCCAATTTTTCATCGAACTACCATTTAAAATTTCTTTTTGTTTTCAAAAATATATTAAAAATCAAAAATATATTTTTAATTTAAAATTACGATATTTAATATTTTTAATATGTTAAAATGGTTTGCTCACTTAATTTTATAATTATTTAAAATTATTTACTTAATTCTTTCAAATTATATACATAATAATTTTAAATTTTTTTTTGAATCGAAATATCTCAACGTACTTTAGTTATCAAAAACATTTTTAAGTTGTTCAACCAATACAATTTAAAATGAAAACCAAAATCTCCGCCCACAAAAATCAAAACTTTTTGATTTTCATCCAACCCAAGCTTCAAAATGGTTTTTCAACTTGCTCATACACGATACAACTTCTCAAGTCCACAATCAATCCAGCATGTGTGCGCAGCATAACTTTAAACTAAATATAAGCTATTCAATTTCGACATTTTGACAATAACGTTTATTTGTCATTTCTGCCAACACATTTATGTGGTACAAAATAATTCAAAAATATTTCAAAACTTCAAACTTTTAATTTGTTTAATATCACAATTAATTCGATGATTAATTTTCCTTTATTTCCTAGTTGAGAAACGATTTGAAGCAATGTAAAATAACATTTTCGAAAGTGTTTCCGTTTAAGTTGACGTAAAAAAAGGCTTGCTTTAAACCCAAACTTTGAAGGTTATTTTAAAAATTTCCGAACGTTAGTTCAGGATGAGGATCTATTTTAACTAAATCTATATTTTCACTTATCAAATATCTGAAATATTGAAAAGTGGAAAAATTTTCAAAAAAAAAAAATGGTTAAAAAAGATGAAAGAAAAATTGTTTAAAGATATAAGAAAGATAAAACAATAATGATTATGAGTGACCTATAAATTTTTACAGTTATTCTTTGATAAAATTGACATTTCTCATTATCAAAATTAAACAAACTGTTAGGTATACCTAACCTTAAAATATACTTCTTTTTTCAACATTCAATTAAAATCTACTTGATCTTATATACATATTTTTCATAAAATTCTTATTGATTAAATAATTTTTTTTTTATTTTTATTTAATAATATTTTTATATTAATTTGTTTTTTATTTTTTTTTTTCGTATAGGAATAAAATTCCATTGATATCAACTATCTCTCGTTTTTTACTTCCTGATTAATTTTGAACCGAATAATAATAACCCATGCCCTTCATATATGTAATAGACCAAAACATAAATAAAGTTGTATGTATCAAGAGATGTATTTTATATCACTTAAAACTGATTGTTAATAAATTTTTTTTTTTTTTGTCATCATGTATATAAATGAATAAAAACGACTCTCTGACAAACCAACTTATATACTTTAGTGCATAAATATATACAAATATACAAACTTAAATATTTTCACATTTTATATAACAAACAATGAACTTTAAATAATTTTTATAAAAGATTATTTAACGATCTGTCCATATATGTATGTATAAATGAAAATGAATGTGCATATATAATAAATACATACATAATACATATATATATATATATAAATACACAATTAATTTTCATGCATTATATAAAATTCATATCCTATGTAAGGAAAATTGGTTATTCAGGATATTTAATTCATATAATATACATACAAACACATAACATATACGAGTACCTATATACAATAAAATATAACTCAAATAATGGATACGATTCCTGTTGAATTAATTCATGAAAAAGTGAATCGTTTTATATCAATAAAATAATAATAAAAACAACAACAGCAAAAAAAAATAAAACAAAAATAAAAAACGAAAAACATGAAACAAAATGTAGAGACTTTAACAGAATCACGCTAGTTAGATATTAAAAAAAAAAAAAACAACAAGTCCTATATAACGTGGTTAAGCTCTTTTAGAACGATATGCTATCAATCAATATGGCTAAGCTGTGTTTAATTGAAAAAAAAAAGAAAAATCTATTATAAAGGACTTTATTTTTATGTCAAAATATATATAATATATATATATTATTTATTTTTTTTTTTACTTTTCCTGAAGGATATTTTTTTTCTCCCTCTCTCTCTCTCTCTAATATTTACTTTTATTTAATTTTATTATTTTTGATTTGTTTTTGTATTAATTTATTTGTAACTTGCAGAATAATTCTTTTTTTGCAAAATTTTTTTAAATATATTTTTTTTTGTTTATTTTTGTTTTTTTTTCCTTATTTTTTTACAAAACAAAGACTCTAAATTAAATCAATTTAAAAACAATGAAATAATACACACAATAGGAAAGAAAAAATTATTGAGAAAAAAAAATTAAATCAAATAAAAATAAAATAAAAAATAGATAAAAATAAAATAAACTGAAAACTATAGGAAGTGAGTATATAAAAATCATGGTTTGAGAAAAATACATTTCTTGAGTTTCATTAGTTTTTATCCAATATTAATAGTTTTATCATATCATTCAAAACGGTTATTTCATACATCATTCAAAATAGTATAGGATAGAGAAGCAGTAAGAGTGTCCAAACAATTCCAAATAAAAATTTTTACCACATATTATAGAAATCGCAAAACGAACCAAAACCGCAAATACTCTAATAATTTTTCTAAGTTTAACGCTCAAAAATTCACAATAAAATTACTGCGAATAGAAAATCTTAAAATTTTCAATCAAATATATTATGATCTCTGATTAAAATTTAATTTGTTTTGAAAGATACCAAAGAAAATTTGCCGTTTTGAAGTTTTCCGCAACGTTTTGTATAATAGGTTTTTTTCAAGAATTAACATTTTTCTTCATATTACGTTTGTCTTTTTGTAATAAACTTAATTTTGATCACTTTTTTAAAAAAATATTTAATAGTAACCTAACTTAATTTAATATTTTATTTTTTTATATCATTAAGTTTTTTAATATTTCAAAAAATAATTTTCAGTATTTTTTGCACTATTTTATTCAAATTTAACTTTTGTTCTATAAGATAATTGTTAATTAAATGTGCATAATGCATATGTGTGTTCTTTGAGAATTATTTATACCAAAATATTTTTAAGAGCTTACTAAACATACTTTCTTATTCCCTTCATTATCTTCACAGTAGTGCCAACATTACCGTGTCAACTACAAAAGTTTCGAAACTCTTATACTTAAAATTTCAATAATCATTTACTTTTTGTCTATGTTACATTCATAATCGCTCTACAAATCTTAAAGTTAACATTATTCTAAATAAGCTTTCGAATCTCTTAGCAAATAACGGTAAATGGACTAACATATTAAAACTGTACAAAAAAAAAAAACAACATTTCATAAATTAAAATAAAACGTGCTACAAAAGAAAAATTTAAAAAAATTGAAAAAGTGAACATAAATTGATGATAAATTTCAATTGAATTTACATTATAAAAACTGACCACAGCAATTTGGTTGTTGATTTGAGTGGTTCGATTCAGTACTTCAAATGAATTGAAATCGGTTTTTATTTGTTTGTTATTGAAATAAAATTTTTTTTATATATTCACTTAAAATGTGGACTATTAAATACACAATTTTAATTTTTTTTAATACTTATACATATATTTTTATATATTTTTTTTTTTTACATCTCAAGTTTACGAACATTGAATCCTTTTGAAGTAAGCTGTAGGTATAAAACTTTACCCAAATTTTTAAAATATACTTTTATTTAATTATAACTCTACAAGTTTTTATACCCGCATGACTATATAGTCAAAGGGTATAATAAATTTGCCATTACGTTTGTGATGCAGAGAAGGAGGGGGGTAGATATAGACTCAAGTGTATGGATCGGATCAGAATCGAAAAATAAATCGATTTAGCTATGTATGTTCGTCCGCCTGTCCGTCCGTCCGTCCGTCCGTCTGTCCGTCCGTCTGTCCGTCCGTCCGCACGATAACTCAAAAACTAAAGGAGCTAGGATCTTGAAATTTTCGCAAGTTTGGTTTTTTGCAATAGCCGTCATCACTATTTAAAACCAGTCATTTTGGTCCATAGGTTCGGGTAGCTGCCATACAACTTCTTTTTTTATATGAGTATTACTCTGTACCTATAACAGCTACGTGTCTGAAATTTTGCCAAAAGCAGTTTAGTTTCATGGCCAAAGTTTCTGCAAAATTTGGTTGGTCTACTGCAGAGGGTTCGAGTAGCTGCCATACAACTCCTTCTTTTATATGAGCATTACACTACACCTAATAAAGCTGGTATGTTTGAAATTTTGCCAAAAATAATTAATGTTTATAATAATCATGATATAATGTTTATATAACGGTCATACGGGTATCCCAGAGTTGACACAGTCTACTCTACCACACTCTTCCTCGTTTTTTTATTGGAGTTAACAAAAGTCATAAATTAAAAATTTGAAAAGCCGATTAAATAATTTTTTTTTTTATAATTTATTATAAACAATTCAAAATTAATTGAAATTTATCGAAGGTATCTATAACAACTCTTGTACCATCAAACTCAAGAGAATTGCATTGCTATTCTATTTCTTTTATGAAAACAACCCGGTTGAAGATTAATAGACATATATACTGGAAAGAGAATGTATGAAAAAATTTTTTAATATATGTATGTAGGTATATAACACTATTAAATTATTTGTATTTACATGTTAACAATACAAAGTCAATTTACCTATGAAGTGCTATTTTGAATAGGTTAAAAAATCGGAGTACATATGATAAGTTAAAAAAATGTTTATTCGTGATATGTGATAACTTAATTGGCTGTTAATAAATCACACTTTTATTTGTAAAATATTGTAAAAAAAAAGTTCATTGAAAATGAAATTGAAGAACTTTTATCAGTCTAATACTAATTGGGTTTAAAAAATTTTTTGGAAGAATCTCGTTTTTCAAAATCTAGCGTGTCAAAATATCGCGTAATTTTTTAAAAATCTCGCGAAAAAATTGAAAATTATTTAAATGCTTTGTTGTTGACACTTTATGTATGAAAAACAGTTAGGAGAAATTATAAAGTTCGTTTCAATATCAGCATTGCACGCCTTTTACAAAATATTAATATATATTCATATGCTAAGATTTTAGAGGGGTGGTGTGTAGTTGAAATGGAAGAAATATAGGTATGTCAAATTCACATAATATTTTAATTATTTTAGTTTAGGGGGTTCCCAAAACTCTTAATTTTCATTAATGATCTGTGTTCATCATATACATTCGTAAAGTAAATATATATACTCGACACAATAGGTCTATAGTTTATCTGAGTAGTTTATGAAATGATTCAGCCTTCCTTTTCAAATTAATAATTTTTCACTGTATCCTATTTATCTTAATGAATTTGTTCGGGTACCAACAAAGATTTTCAAGAAGTTTTTTTTAACTCTTCCATTCCTAATTCCTGCAAAATGCAGTAATCGAGCACTGAAGAAGTCTGGATGTCGTAGACGAAATACTGTTCTTTGTGAAAATAAATAATTTTATTGGAATTAACTAATCGTTTTTTATTTCTTTCTTTGCAGAGCTCCTTCTTATTAGTTAGAATGAAATGTAAGTCCAGTTTTTTTTCACTCTTACTATATGATTCATTAAAAAAACTTTGCAACACTTTATTTTGGAATCAAATTTGAAATATCTCATATTATTTTTGGAATTTGCTTTCCATAGCTCGAAATCGCGAATTGATTTAGCTGTAAGTACTTGAATGGCTGCGTACATGGATATTTCAAATTATTATTCAACAAAAACTTCTTAATTAAAATATACAAATCTACCTTTCAAAGTTTCAGCATGTAATATAAACAATTTTACTATTAAATATTATTAATCAATTTTTATAAATTTAAAATTTGTTTAGTCCATACCAATTTAATACAAAAATCTATTTTTTTCCAAAAGTAGTTTTCTAATTTAAAAAAATTTTATAAAATTTTTCAAAATAAAAATTATATACTATAAATATAATTGAATTTCAAAATTGTCTCAAATTTTATACTTAATAAATATTGATGCTTGTATATAAGGGGTGTTCAAAATTGAGATTCATTTTGATTTTGCCGCCTTTTTTTTCTACCTGGAATTTTTATACCAGGTTTCTTTAGGTATATTCTAAATACATTCCAGTTAGTTAATATGGAACGTTACACGAAGGAACAACGTGTTTTGGTTATTACAACATATTTTGAAAATGGTAAAAGTTTTCAAGATGTAATTAGGAAATTTCGAACAAAATTTGGTAGAGAAAATGCTCCAACAAATCGTGCCATCAAGCTGATGGTTGATAAATTTTTTTTTGTGGGATTTTGTGAAATCGAAAGTGTACAGCGATAGTCCCACAACAATTCCAGAGCTTAAAACAACATTATCGAGCAGATTTCAACCATTGAGAACAGTTTATTGAACAACGTGATTTTAGAATTTTGGTAAAAGATTGGAAGCCTGCCGAAGTAGTAGGGGGGGCTTCCACTTGGTCGACATAATTTTTCATTATTAACCGTAACCTATTTGTAATAAATTAAAATAAAAATATATTTAATATTTCAAAAAAAAAAGTCTTTTTTTATAAAAATTAAAATGATACCTCAATTTTGAACACCCTATATGTATGTAAAATAATTTTTGAAAATTTAATCCTTGCATAAAAAGTTAAATATACATATATATATATATATAAATATACCAAACATATTCAAAAGTGAGAAGAAGTTGACATAACTTAATTAAATATTGATAAAATTTATTAAAATATACAAATAGTCAATTTCTTTTTTATATGCATAAAACTTTATTATAAGTTAAATATGTATAAAATCTATATTGATCTTAAAATATGTTTATATTTTTCAATAAATATTATATAAAAAAAAAACAAAAATAAAACACAAGCCTTTTATTTTAAATTTTGCTTTTTAATTCGGTTCAATTTTTCAAAGAAAAACTTTTAAAAGTAACAATAAAATAATAACAACAAAAATTTGGAAAATTCTTATAAAGAAAATTTCGTATATGTTAAAAAGTTAGAAAGAAAATATTTATGTTATGAAAATCTTTTTTATCTTGTGTTTTTTTTTTATTTTTGTTTTTTTAAATAAAAATATGCATGTAAAGAACAACACCACAATATTTGCATTGAACTGAAAAAAAAAAAACTTTTTTAAACTAAATGGCATTCCTTACACTCTATTTAATCATAAATTATATATAGATATACATATATATATATATAGAATTAATTTTTCGGTACAAAACAATTTACTGATTAGTTTTTGATTTCATATTAAATATTAGAAATATTTTTGTACATATATATTACATATTTACAAGGTGATCCTCTTTTGGTCTTCAACATTTATGAGTTGAACTAAGGGTTGCCATTCGTACAATACTGGTGGTATTTACACGGTATTATTGGTTTCCGTACAATGTAAAATTTTGACCAAAAATTGTACACGCTAAATGTATGGTCTTTTCAGGTTTAACATTCACAACTTAAATTTAAATCACTTACAGTTTTTCAAATTCACCAAAAGTTTGAATAATTTACTGTTAAACTTTTTAAAATTTTTTTACTCCATCTGTCATCACTATTTCAAATAAAATCATATCATAAATTTTCTCTGATATTTATTTGACATTTCATGTAATTGTGAATTATAAGCACAAATTTTTAAATACGATTGTGAATTATGAAGTATAGTGATTCATAAAATATAATAAAAACTAAACTTAGAAATCGATTAAAAAATGATACTCTGTCTAATATACTATTAGCAAAACAAAGCATTAATGAATTTGGTGGATGCAATCTGTTTAATACATCAAAAGGAATTAAATCAAGAAAAAACAAATTAACTATTTTTTAAAAGTTTGATATTTGGGTCCTAGTGCAACAAACACTTATCACTGATTAAATAATAATTTTTTGATAAAGTGGGGGTTTTTTTTTACTAATCAATCTTCATTGGTGTGTTATGAAATGCGGTTTTAGTGTAACAAAATATTTTATATTAGTAAAAATTTATTTAGATGCCATATAGAATCCAAATTTTAAAGCTTTTGCACTTTGGCTTTTCTCGTATATTTTGTTTAAAAATTACCAGCATTTAAACCAAAATAAAAATTTTTTAAAAGATTGAAGCATCAAGTTTATAAGAAAAATTTTAAGCTGGATTTAAGCAGTCCAAAAGTGCTAAAATGATTATACCCTTATAAGGTGTTTTAAACGCAGAAATTGTGAGCTATTAAAAAAATTATTAAAAATAAATTTTCAAATTTTTTTACTGTTGGTAGAAATTGTTTCTGAAAAACCGTAGTGGAGCCCGGTTACCAACTTTTGTTACCTTGGTAGCGTAATAACGCCTGAGGGAGGAGCAAAAGCAGATATGACCGCTAGAATAAATAAAGCTAAACAAGTGTTTGCACAACTTCGAAAAACCTGGAAGTCTGCAATCATCTCTAAGGAAACAAAAATTAAAATATTTAATTCAAACGTCAAATCTGTTCTGTTATACGGTTGCGAAACGTGGTTAGTAACGGAGGAACTTACCAGCAAAATTCAAAGCTTCGTTAACACATGTCTCCGTCGAATACTGAAAATATGGTGGCCAAACAGAATTAGGAACGAGGAATTACATGCCAGATGCAATCAAGTACCTATAGCAGAGGAGATTTTAACAAGAAAATGGAAATGGATTGGTCATACACTCAGAAAAGATCAGTCCGAAATCTGCAGGCAAGCGCTTGATTGGAACCCGCAAGGTGCAAGAAAACGCGGGCGTCCGAAAAACTCGTGGAAAAGAACAATTCACGCCGAAATTACCAAATCAAGAAAAACATGGGGTGAAATAAAAATGATCGCACAGAACCGTACTGAATGGAAGGATTTTGTTAAGGCTCTTTGCTCCACTAGGAGCTATAGAAATTAGTAGTAGTAGTAGTGGAGCCCGGTTTGTTTTTTGTATCAAACTTATTAATTAGTTTCGCAGTGTTAAACTAACACAAAAATATACTGAAGTCTACTTCTATTTTTAACTAAAAACCATTTTTTTTAATTTTACATTATGTAAATATACACTCTCATTCAAGCACATAAGAGAATCATCTTGTTCACATTAAAATGCAAATTTAACCCTTTGAATTTTATTTCATCAATGTAAAAGTAAAAAAAAAATATAGGAATTTTCCTTCCCAATTCTACAATTAAAAATATTTAACTTAAAGATTTTTAAATAAAATTAGTTATTTTGGTTATTTTTAAACCAATTATTATATTTAGAATTCTGTATATTTTCTGTGAACTAAGTTCCAATGACATCAAAAATTCTTCAAGTTCCCAAACTTCAACTTCCTTCTTATTTATCTTACATTTTGAATATTAGCATTCAAATACTGTTCTACATGCATATTACACCCGATTTAATTCCAAATGTTTCACTAAAAATTAAAAAAAAACAATCAATTAATTGCATATAACGAGGCGTAATATTTAATTTCTTATTCTTAGGGTAATTCAAGTTTTTATAACAGATTTCTTATATTAAAACATTGTATATTTAAATTTAATTAAAAATTTTTTCCAAAAAAAAAAACGCTAATTACGGCACAGTTTTCTAATACATATGGTATAGTTTTTGAGATTCTTACAAATTAATATGATAAGTGTTTTTTTTTTATTTAAACTTCGATTTCTACTTTATATGCTTTATATTATTAATTTCTGTCCACCACACTTTGCTCAAACCATGTTACATCCAATATATATTTATTCAAAACGTAATATTCCACTATTGCATAAATAAATCAAAAAAACAAGTATTATTGCATATACCAAGGCGTAAAATTATTTATATTGCTTGTAATATAACGACACTAATTTTTGTTAAAAATTTTGTTTTTTTAAAAAAATATACTTTAAAAAAAACGTTGATTCCTTTACGGTTAAAATTTCTGAGAATTTATTTTTGATCATTACTTAAAAAAAAAAATTTCACAAAGTAAAAGTTTCTCTATATAATATGTGCATAATTTTCAAAATTATGTAAAGAAAAGCTGCACAAAACTTTTTTTCATAATTACTAACTATAGTCTATAACCTATAAACTATAAACATACCTATAAACATATGAACTAAGTCTAATGTTTATAAACAAAAAATAAAAAAAAAAAAAACAAAAACAAAAGCCTCAAGACTTATTTTTGATTATACTAATATCAATGTAACTTTTACCAATTCAAAATATAATCAAATAGAGAGGTAATATAAAATTATTGTATTTATTTTAGAAAAATTTTAAAGAATTTTGAGAAGAATCAAATGCAAACTAAAAATAGTAAAAAGGCAAAGAATCAAAGTAAAACACAAATTATAAAACAATTCAGGATCAAATAAAACACAAAAAAAAAAAAAAAAAACTCAAAGATCTTATTAAAACATTATTATGTTACAATATAACTTACTTACACACACATATATATTTATATGGAAAATGTAAGAGTTCAAATAAAAATTAAAAAAAAAACAAAACTCTTTTTGAATAGTTTTAATATTGAGTGAAAATTGAAATGTAATACCACAAAAGTTACTTCCGGATTTGAATTCAGGCCAATTTACAATTTACTATATATATATATATATATATATATATATATATATGTAATATATACATAAAAACGTGTGTTTCTAGCAATTTAAATACATATACATATGTATGTAATATATATGTATATAGATAAAAAAAAATTAAATAAATTGAATATATTGCATATACGAATAGAGGAAATATTTAAACAAGTGATAATAATAACTAAAGATTTTTAAAAAGCACATTACCAAAATTACAAAATGTTTCGGACTATACTTCGGCTAAAAAGAATATGTCAAAAAAAAAATTATAATTATTATCATTGGTATATTTCATTATTTCATTATAAATTATAAATAATAATGAAACCCATTTATAATAATAATGAAAGAATTAGAATATAAGCAAAATACAATCAAGAAAACCTGTTAACATTTGTGAATATACATATAATATCAGAGCTCCAATGTAAATTATCATGGAAATTTATACCCATAAGATGTCTAAATTTCTAGGTAATAGAAATTTGCAAAATCCATCCCAAACTGTTCAGGATCAAGGAATTAAATTTTAACTTGCGGTAAAATTTGGATTATTTCTAGAAATTTTATACAAATCAAAGTAGCTAAAAACGAGGAAGAGTGTGGTAGAGTAGACTGTGTCAACTCTGGGATACCTGTATGACCGTAATATAAACATTATATCATTTATAAACATTAATTACTTTTGACAAAATTTCAAATATACAGCTTTATCAGGTGTAGTGTAATGCTCATATAAAAAAAGAAGTTTATGGCAGCTATCCTAGCCCGTTGAGCAAACTGGCTGAATTCAATAGCGATGACGGTTTTTTCATAAAACCGATTTGTGGAAAATTTCAGAGTCCTAGCTCCTTTAATTTTTGAGTTATCATGATTACGGACGGACAGACGGACGGACGGACGGACATACATAGCTAAATCGATTTATTTTTCGATTCTGATCTGATCCATACACTTGATTCTATATCTACCTTCCTCCTTCTCATACGTGTATAAAAACAGCTGTCTTTTACTTTTTTCGTATTGAAAATATACTCTTAAAAATATTTTTATAACAATTTAAATATAAGTTTGTTCTGGATTTTTTTGAAATGGATGAACGAACAGACGAAAATTATATACGCTTTATATAAAAAAACGATTCAATTTTAGTTTTTCATTTTTCTATTATAAGTATATTAAAATTTTTTTAACTTATTAGGTATAATGTACAAAGCCATTTAATATATATATATATATGCATATATTTACGAAAAAAACTTAATTTTCTTTTGTTACCAATATAATAGATTTTATTGTAGTAAATATAGTGTCATAGAAATAGATCTATGAATTTTTGAAGGAACATTTGGTTTGTAAAAGGAAATCTTTATTGGTTTCATAGAAAATAAGCGTGTTCTTTTATTTTTTTTGTTTTTTTCATTATCTTTAAGTTTGAAACATTTTTTTTTAATTGTATTTGCGCCAATATTCACCTAACTATATATAATCTTAAAAAGAATTAACAGCCATCTATAGGGTCTTGAATTTACTTTTAATAATATATTTATTTAATTATTAAGTATTTCCAAGTGAATACAATGCCTTTGCAAATTGACGGGTCCTTTTCAGATGTAGACCAACAATATTATTTTAAACCGCTGTGGTATAGAGATAATATGTGACGAACCAGTTATAAGGATTGCTAAACCAATTGCAAGCCACGCAACGGTCCGTCAACTAGAAGCAACTGCTATAGAGAAAGCAGTGGAAGAATTGCAGCGAAAAAGAATCCGAGGCAAAATGAAAAATATCTATACAGACTGCAAATCCATTATAAATATAATGGAGGGTAGTCTGCATAGATCGAAATCTACACTGAATTGCTGGGAAGACCTGAACAAGCTGGGGGAATTCAATGCGTTTAGACTGCACTGGATCCCGGCCCAATCAGGCTTCTCCGGCAATGAAAGAGCAGATGAAATAGCGAAGAGTTCTATAAGAGAACATAGGACGGATACAGAACCGATAGGGCTCTAACATGTAGAGGTGAAACGGTTTACAAAAACCTGGGCTAAAACCCAAGCAAATGAACAAAGGCTAAACTCCACCGAATCAACTCATACCAAGAGTTTCTGGGGAGGTACAAACAGCAAGAAAACGAAAAAGATCCTAAAATTAAAAAGGGAGGATCTTAGACTAATGACAAGGATGAGCACGGGCCACCTAATGCTCAGAGCCCATGCAGCAAAAATAGGTAGGGCAACTACGAGTATATGCAGAGGCTGTGGGAGTGAGGACGAGACAGTTCTCCACGTCCTATGCCAATGTGTAACCCTAGAAAACCTAAGACTGAGAATCTTAGGAGGAACGTATATATAAATATCTTAATTAATAAATAATAAAATTCAATTAAGTTTAATAAGTAATTTAAATCATAGAATTCAATAATATAATTTCAGTTAATATTTAAAGAAAGAAAATAAAACATAAATTGATTTTCGAATTTCTAAGAAGATTGTTGAACTAATCCTTTTTATTCAATTACTAAGACAAAATTTTATTCAATTAAATTCAATTAAAGCAACTCCTATTTAAAATAGTCTACACAAACAAAAAATTTTATTTCTTTAAAACCTTGAGAAAATATATTTAAATTTAAAAAAGAAAATCTTCAAAATAAAATATTTTCTATTTAAAATAAAACTTAAAAATTGAAGGACGTTCCCCGTGTTTGTATTTATACTCGTATGACTTCATGTTAAAGGGTATAATAAATTTTTCTTAACGTTTGTTACGCAGAGAAGGAGGGGGGTAGATATAGACTCAAGTGTATGGATCGGATCAGAATCGAAAAATAAATCGGTTTAGCTATATGTATGTACGTCAGTCCGCATTATAACTCAAAAAATAAAGGAGTTAGGATTTTGAAATATCTTAAATAGTGATCCAGCCATTTTGGTCTACGGGTTCTAGTACCTTTCATACAACTCCTTCTTTTATATAAGCATTACACTTCACCTAATAAAGCTGTATGTTTGAAATTTTTCCAAAAATAGTTTATTGTTATGGCCAAAGTTTCTGCAAAATTTGGTTGGTCTACTGCAGTGGGTTCGAGTAGCTGCCATACAACTCTTTCTTTTATATGAGCATTACACTTCACCTAATAAAGCTGTATGTTTGAAATTTTGCTGTATGAATTCAAAATCGGGATTATATGCCTTATACACAATATTTATTATAAATGTATAAGCAAGATTCAGAATTAGGAGGCATTTCCTTCCTTTTTTAAAAATGGTTATTCATATGCAAAAAGTCCCCAAAATAAGGGACTTTTTTAATTTTTGGTTTAGGGACTCTTTTCTTGGGGGTCTTTTCTTAGGGACTTTTTTCGTACAGCACATACTAGTAATTCTAAGATTTTAATAAATGTAACTGTAAAACTTAAAGATGACGATGCGCTATTATGATTTTTATTTTTATATGTATTGCGAATGAATATATTCATATTGGGTACAAAATCAACAGCTATGTAAATGCAGCGTATCTTAAATTTAAATTTTATCCTCAACTCTATTTACCCTACAAGACATTTTCAACTTTCGTTTGTTTATGGTATCAATATATTCATTAGAAATGTTTGTTATCAATTAATTAAAACAAATATATAATTAAACCATAATATTAATTAATGTAATTGTTAATAATTATGTAATATTATGTAATAATAATATGATGTCGTGAAGTCCGAAATTTTTACTGTGATTGAAAATTAAAAATAATTAATTTGTAATTAATTAAATTTTTATCAACTGCTTATATGAAATTTAAAAAGCCTTAGGTCTTGTTTTCGTACCAAAAATTGGACCTTGAGATTTTTGCATATATCCATTACTCCAATATAGAGAAACCCATAAAACGTGTTATTTTTATGATGTCCGTCTGTTTATCTGTGGGTACGTGTAGAGTCTAAACGGCTGAGCGTAAAATATTCAAATTTCATATATAAGATTTTGATGCTAATATCTTGAATTGATAAGCTTTTGCAGAAAATCAAGTAGCCCAAAAAAAGCAGTCTTAGCTAAAGTAATGTATGATAAAAAAAACTTTATAATACTTGACACCTGAATTTAAATTTGAGATCGCCTTGTCTTATACATTATGTATCGCGTATATAGTATATTAAAATTTAACTTTTGTGAAAATATGGCAATGGTTGTGGGTATATATTAACTGCCGATTGCGTTGCTGTGTGCATTGTATGTATATTTCGAAATTTTATTTTTTAGTAAATAAATACTTTTGCAAGTGTGTATATAACATTTTTACAAAAAGGGTAAATAAATACTTTTATTTATTAAGTAAACAAAATCTTTTCTAAATGAAATAAGTTAGAATACATTCAAAACCAGAAACATCGTTTATTTTTCTCAAAATATTCCATATTAAAAAAAATTTTATATTAATTTGCCCCTCTTTCGATTATCTTTACTATATGATAATAATACATACTAGTAAAAATTTTTGAAAGATATTTTACATTAGAATTTTCCTGGAAGAGCTGTTATTTCTGGTTGTCGTAGGATATTTTTTTTTATATTTTCAGCAAAATATATTCAATTTTAAATTGTAGGGTAAAGTAAGTTTTCTGGAGATGTCAAATAGGGCGAAACCGGTTAAACTGCGTATGTATGTATGTCTTAATCTTTTTGCATTTCGAAACAAATAATTATGTACCCCTCCCCTTAAAATTGAGTTTTAAATTTAAAACAAAAAAACAGTACCATAGGCATATGTTGGAATAGCAGGGATTAATATAATATTTCATATTATTAGAATTGATCTTAAATAAATTCCACGTACAATTTAAGCACGATATAGTAGTAGACCGAATAACATGTATAGATACGTCTTAGATATCAAATACAGTTATTTCCATATTGTTATATTGGTGTACTTTATATTAAAGATATATATAATTATTAATTATTATTTAAATCATTAATTTGATCTCATAGCAAATAGTTCTTATGGTCGTAAATGCAAATTTTCTGTCAATATGCATATTTTGAATTTACGACCAAAAATTATGTAAAAAATCATGCTAACTGAACCTGGTCGTAAATGTGAAATATGTGTAAAGTAAACGTCAACTATGCAAACTAAATTTTTTATTTACAATCAGTTTACCAAGTAGTAAGGTACAGTTTTTTGAGCGTTCAGCCTTGTTTTATTTTTATGATTAATAATGTAAGTAAGAAAATATTATGTCTTTTTTTGTAAATTAATTTAAATTTAAATTAACAGGAGTGAAACTGAAAGTGAATCACAAAGTTTGTTGTGGGACACATCCATCTTAAAACTACTAATTTGTACAAGATTAGCGATGGAAACTCATTTCAAAAGTGGAAAACAAAAACAATCTGTTGATTTTATATCCATTGCAAAACTAAAGAATTTACTTTTACGACCACAAAAATTTATTTGTAAATTGAATGTCTACTGATTGCAAATTGTTTGGTCTTAAAATCATAATAAATGTCAAATAGCATATTTTACGTCAAAAAGTTTACATTTAGGACAAGACCTAGTAGTTGAGGAGAGTTGAAAACCAGATTAAATTTTTTTTTTTACTTTCACTTTTGGATTCGAACCCAGGCTGTCAAATGACAGGTTTGCACTCTAACCACTGTACTAATCTTTAAATATTTTATTAAAAACAAATTTTAGTAATAAGTATAAGTTTATTCATTTTATAATTTGTTTTATAAAGACTTCCTTCCAGATATTTAAAAAAAATTTTACCTTTATATAACAAATCAGTCATACTCTTATATGCTTGGGGTGAGCATCAAGGAGATTTTTGCTAATTTTGATAATAATTTTTATACATTTACGTTGTAGTATTTTTGTTTTTATTTACAAAATACAAAAGGTTTTGAAAATAATATATAAAAACCATAAAATCTGATTTGAAGCTGAAGCTGTTTTATCGATGTTCAGATTATAATTTTATAATAATTGAAGAATTCACATTCTGAATAATTTGCATTTGTCATGAATTGTGGTAGCTGTGAGAAAAAAATTGAGAGAGGAGATGCTGAGAAGATTGCTTGTAGCGATTGCAACAACACTCATCACCTAATATGTGTTAATTTGAAAAAAGAAGATCTCATATTTTACAAATCTAGTGGTAATGTATTTCGATGCAGCAAATGTGCGGTTCTGAGGCGTAAGTCATTACAGCTGGGAGCTGCAAGCATTGACATTCTATCTACCTCATCATCACATGTAGTTTCGTCAAAGCAACAGAGCGACAAAAATGTGACAGCAATTGAAACTGCATTACCAGCATCTAATTCAACATCTGTCACACTGCAACTTTTATATGAAGAAATTATGTCATTAAAAAACATAAACAATGAATTTCTTAACACAATAAAAAATTTAAAGGAAGAAAATACCGAGCTTAAAAGTAAGTTAATCACTTTAGAAAATAAACTAAATTGGGTGGAGCAAGAAAAAAAACAAAATATAATTGAAATTACTGGTGTTAACGAAGTTAATAATAAAAATGCTCTTAAAATTGCCAAAGATATTTTTAGTGATAAGCTTAAAACAAAAATAAGGGACAGTGAAATTTTAAATTGTTATGTTAAGAAAGTAAATAAAAAAAAAGAAGCAGATAATAATAATACTACCACTAGTAGCAGTGTTTTATGTGTAAAGTTTTCCAGTTACGAGGTTAAAAAAAATATTATGAAGAAGAAGAATGCTGAAAGAAAAAACCTAGGTGGTATTTATATTAATAATAGTTTAACTAAATTTTATAGTGCTCTTTACATGGAAGCTAAGAAGATTATAAAGCAGAAACAATATAAGTATTTGTGGTTTAATAGGTCTAATTTGCTTCTTAAAAAAAATGAAGATAGTGAGATTGTCGTTTTAAGATCATTTAATGATCTAAAGAATATTTAAAATTACTTTATTACGTAATCATAAATTTGTTTACATAAATTTTTCTAAAAAACAAAATTAAATATGTTCTTTGATTTTAATGATCTTGAGAACGATAATCTCACTATTAATTTAATAAATAATAATTGCGAAGGTGTATTTCATGGTCATTGTGATATAGATAAATTCTTTATTGTGCATCAAAATGTTCGAAGTTTAAGGGAAAATTTTTCGTCTCTAGTGTCCCATCTGGAAGCTTTTGCTAATTTACCTGATATTATATTTGTCTCTGAAATTTGGATCTATAACTGTGAAACAAATGATTTTAATATTCCAGGTTATAACTTTTATGCCGCCACAAATGAATCATATGCCGCGGGTGGGGTTGGGTGTTTTGTTAGTTGTGATTACGATTGTACGTTCGAAAAACTTGATTATATAATTAGTGCTGATATTTTAAAAATTACAATTAATTTTAACAAAGTGAATTTTGTTTTTATTTGTGTCCTATAGGTTACTTAAATATAACTTTAACACTTTTTATATAGAATTTTCAGAGGTTTTAAAAAGAATTAATTCAAAAAATCTTATTATTTTGGGTGATTTTAATTTTGATATTTTGATCAATAATGATGAATCAAACAATTATAAAGGTTTTTTAGCTTCTCAGGGGCTACATTCGGCTATTCAGGAGCCTACTAGACTTATGTCTGGTAAATGTCTAGACCATATTTTTTTTAGAGTTTCTAATTATGCTCAGGATTGTTTTGAAAGTGGTTGTTTTGATTTTAAAATTAGTGATCATTGTATGACTGGTTTGCTCATTAAGAAATTGAAAAAAAAAATTAAAAATAAAAATGAAAATTTGAATCATAAAATAATTATAGATTATGTTAAGTTAAATGTTAGTTTAAGGTATGAACTTTGGTTTGAATGTTTTAGTGAAATTAATCCTTCGTTAGCGTATGACAACTTTATTCGTATTCTAAAAAAGCATATTAATAATTGTAGTACTACGTTAAGACAAAAAAAATCGGTTAAGAAAATTAAACCTTGGATAAGTAATTATTTAGTCAATCAAATTAATAAAAAAAATAGGTTAAGAATAAAATGTTACAATCACCCTAACAATATGAGATTAAAAAGACAATATTCTAGATTATGTTCCAAATTAAAGAAAAAAATACCAAAATGCCGAAAGGTTTTTTATAAACATAAATTCGACACATACAGAGGTAACTTAAAGGCTACCTGGGGAGTTATAAATGAAATTACTAACAGGTCTAAGGAAAGAAATGATTACATTGTGATTGAAAAGGGTGATAATTTAATTTCTGATTTTACTGAAGTTGCAAATACCTTTAATGATCACTTCACATCTTTTACAGAAAATATTTCATATTCTTCATGCAGGTGTAGTAGTGAACTTAATCAAGATGTCAACGTGCAGGATAGTAGTTTCTTTTTTGAATCTATATCTGCTTTTGAAATTTTAAAAACAATCCGTAATTTGAATAACTCTTATTCTTGTGGTCATGATGGCATCTCAAATTTCACTCTGAAAAGTGTAGCCTTCAATATCATTGATGTTTTGGCCTACATTTTTAATTCAAGTATTTTTTCTGGTGTTTACCCAGATTCTCTTAAGTTTGCACAAGTTATACCACTTTTCAAAAAAGGAGATTGCAAGCAGGTCAAGAATTATAGGCCTATTTCTTTGCTACCGTCAGTGGGAAAAGTTTTTGAAAAATTAGTAAAAAAAAGGATTGTACGATATTTTAATAAAATAAATTTTTTCAATAATGCGCAATTTGGTTTTAGGGAAAAGAAATCGACAGAAGATGCGTTACTTGACTTCTGTTCCAAAGTTTACTCAAATTTGGATAATAAGATGCACACAGCTGGTCTATTTGTTGACATCACCAAGGCCTTTGACATGGTGAACCATGCAATACTATTAACAAAAATTAATAACACTGGAATCAGAGGCTTTATGCTTGATTGGTTCGCATCATATTTAAAAGATAGAACACAATTTGTCAAAATTAACAATAAAGCCAGCTCATCCAAAATTCTGAAAATTGGCGTACCGCAGGGTTCCGTTCTGGGGCCAATACTGTTTTTAATTTATATGAACAGCATTTTTACTTTAAAGTTCAAAGGCCAGCCAACTGCCTTCGCGGATGATCTCGGTCTTGTTTATGGCGCTGATAGCCCACTAAACTTGGTTGCTTTCATTAACCATGACTTAGATCTTTTAAGAAAATGGTTTGCCGACCATCGGCTAATCATTAGTAACAAAACTAAAGTTATGCTTTTTAACTTTAATTTTCACTATGATAGTTATTTCCAATTTATGTATCATGCGCCAGAGTGTAAAAAGTTTGTATTACTGTGTGATTATTGTCACAATACACAGTCTGAAAAAAAACAGTATTTTAGTGACACTTTGTGCGATAAGGACTGCTTTATGATTGAAATTGTAGAACAATTTAGGTACTTAGGGTTAACAATAGATTGCAAACTGAGCTGGTCGTTTCATATTGATTCTCTAAAAAATTATATGAGGGGAACCCTAAGGATCTTTTATTATCTGAGCAACGTATGTCCTTCAAATACTTTAAGAATTATCTATTTCGGACTTGTTCAATCTAAGTTACAATATGGATTAGCTTGCTGGGGTGGGGCTTATTACAATAAAGTTCTACCTCTACTTCGCCTTCAAAAATTTATTATTCGTAAAATTTGTAAAAGAAATAGATTGGACAGCAGTTTTCCATTATTTGTTTCTTTAAATATTCTTCCTCTACGCCATCTTTACTGTTTTAAGGTACTAAAAATATTTTTCATTCGATCTGGGTATTTAAACTATAGGGATTCCAGCACGTATAATTTACGCGTTAATCATAGTTTTCTTGTTAATGTACCAAATTTTCGTACTACATGTTATCGTAATTTTTTTAATGTAAGTTCTTGTACATTGTTCAATAAATTACCTGTATTTCTCAGGTCATTAAGAATATATACCACTTTTTTAAAACAACTAAAGATTTGGCTTATGGGTTTAAACTTCGAAAATTTAAATAATTTATTTAACATAATATCTTAGCTACTATTTACATTACTGGTGACGATGGAATGCATTTTTAATTATTATTATTTTTTTTTTTTTTTTTTATTAACTTTAATTTAATAATACCTATTTGCTTATAGCCTTTTATTGATTTTGTTTCTGCTTTTGTCTTTTTTTGTTTTTTCTTTTTTGATTTTTTTCTAATCTCTTTTTATATATAATCTTTATTAGTTTTTGAATTAAATTTAGTTTTTGAATTGAAATTTTTTTTTTGTATAGAAGTTTTACTTTTTAACTATATCAATTTTGTTTATAAATTATTTGCTTTGTTTATTATATTTCAAATTTGCTTTTCTATATTTTATGCTCCACCCTCTAGTTTATAAATTTGTTAAGTTATTAGTTTTGTTAAGTACAATGCTATAATGTGGTTTTAATACTATTTTCTTGAAAAATAAAAAAACCACTATTCTCTCAATTTCAGTTTATTTCATATATATATATTTTTTTTTAAATAAATCATTAAGTTTTTTAAAGCATTTGTTTAAAATTACAGTTCATAATAACAGATTTTCTTAGATTAAGTATTTTTTTTTTTTTTTTTAAGTCAGAAATTATATAATATGTTTAGGTACATTCCCATACTTTGAACTGTAGTATTTAAAAATAATGTAAGTTTTTTGTTATTTTTTTATGAAATATTAAATTGTATTAATTGAGAATGAAAAATAAAAATAAATAAAAATAAAATAAGGTTTGTCCTTTAATCTTAACTAAATAATTTATTTGATTAATTTCGTTAACTTATAAAACTAATATAATCCTTTATATTTATTGGATGGTCTTCTGGCAAAATGTTACTTTGATGTTTTATGTTTTTGCTTACAAGCTGAAGAATTTCTAATTTAAGTTCGTCAAATAAATCATCGTTTTTAATTTGTTTCAGTTCTATAGCTAGATATTTGCAAAAAGCTTCTTGCCTTTCTTCCAACTTCTTCTTTGATTGTATGTTAGTCATAATGGTTGTACTGTTTGCAGTTTTTGGAACTTCTAACATATGAGTTATTTCCTTTTTCTATTTTATAACAAAAAATATTAATAAACTGCAGTTTTAATAAATTATATACTCACTTTTATACTTTTCACAGAAGTATCATTTCTGATGGTGTGATTAAGTGGTGTTTCTCCTTCGTCAAATTCAGAGAATGATTCAATATATTCTTTAATTAAATTGTTATTCTTGTTTATTTCTTTTGAATCGTCTGCTATTTTGGTTACTTCATTTTTTTGCTGGAAAAGAAAACAAGTTACTAGTCATAAATTAAAATGTTTAAATATTTTTGAATATTTTTTACCATGTAATTTTTTAAAGGTATACTATCATTTGACGAATAAGAAAATAATGTTTGTATTGTTTCCTCTGTTTCTAATTCTTCCATAGGTTTTATTACCTTTTTTTATAAAAAAAAAAGAAATATATAAAAATTATTCAATAAATATAAGTTACTTACATCCAGCCTATTTTTTATTCTGTTGTCGGATGAGATGGATGATATATCATGAACTTCCTATTTTAAAGAAAAAGAGAAAAATATGAAATGTATTATTTAATACTTATGCAATTATTTTCTTACTCCAAAATTATTTTTTGTTGCGTTATGTGAAAATGAAGAGAGCCTCAAAAATGATAATTCATTGAAGCACCAAAATGTAGGTTCATAATCTTTAGATAATCTAATTTTTCTTTTTTCCCTACATAGTTGACTTTGAAGGGTTCTCAATTTCTTTTTTAATTGAATAACAGTTTTACGTATTCCTACTTTTCCTAATTCTTTTACCATATCATCTAAAGTGTTATTTCTTAATTTTTTATGAGTATAATTCGTCATTGAAGAATCATACAAAATAGGATGTGATTTCCATAAATTTATTAATATTGTTGCTTCATTTTTAGACCACTTATCATCCTCCGCTTCCAATTGTTCCATGGGTTCTACTTCCTTAACAAAAAAAAAGAAGTAATAAATATATAGAATTATTTCAATATATATTATTACTTACGTCCAAACTGTTTTTTGTTTTACTATCAGATGAATTTTCCGCCCTATGCCCCACGGATGGGGTTGCAGGACAATGATGATGATCAGATGAATCGGATGATATATCTTGTTCTTCCTTAGCAAAAAAAAAGAGAAACTTATGAAATTAATTTAATATGTAATTATAATTAACTTACGTTAGTGTCAAATGGAATTGAAGGCCATAAAAATGATAATTCATTGAAGCACCATAATCTAGGTATATAATCTTTAGCTAATCTTAATTTTCTTCTTTCTCTACTTAGCTGACTTTGAAGAGTTCTTATTTTCCGTTTTACTTCAACAACAGTTTTACTTATTCCAACTTTTTCTAATTCTTTTATTATAAAATCCATTGTTTTATTTCTCACTTGTTTACTCTGGTAGCTCTCCATTGAATAATCATACAAAACTGGAGATGATTTCAACAAATCTATTAATATTGTTGTTTCACGTTTAGTCCAAAAATAATCTCTTGCCATTTTAAATCAATATTGGTTTTAATTCAATTGCTCATTATATATTTAAATAAACATTAAAAGAAATAGAAAACTTTATGAATGCATAGATTTATCAACATTAAATATTATAGAACTGTTTGAAAAAAAATTTATTTTATTTTTTTAAAAGAAAAATTGTTTTTGTATGTTTACTGTTTAGAAAATTTTGACAATAAAGTTTTAATTTCACCATCATAGTTAGGTTAGGACTTTACTGACAGCAAAATAAATCTTCACCTCCTGAACCAGAACACAATAAACGTAGCCAAAAACGTTGAAATTCTATTTCAGAAGTTAAATGTATGGAAAATCTCCACAATGAAAGAAACAACAAAATTCAACGCAAGCTTTGCGCAAAAGTTATTCAACTTTTAACATCAGCGTTACTTTGACAGTTAATTTTTACCACCCATTTATATATATTATTACTTTTTAGTTTGAAATTGAAGAATATAAAACTAAAAAATAATCTAATTTCTTTATTTATTATTTTAAATAATAATTTTAAAAAATGTAATATAAAATAAATTTTTAACTTTACTTTCACTTTAGCTATTGAATAATCAATTAGTTTTATTTCTTAATTTGTGCTTGCAAAATTTGAAAGCTACATTTTTTGACATTTCTTAACTTTGATGCTGTTTCATGGCTGCAATCATTTTTCAGAAAGTCGTTCAGTACAGTCATGTAGCGCTAAAACATCGCTGCAATTCACTGTAGCTCTCCTCAACTTAAATTGCAGAAATGACAAAAATTTATAGGTATATTAATATAAACAATAATGTAATAATCTAAGAATGCATGTATTTTGTTTCATTCGTTTACGTAAATCAAATGCAAATTTTTACTTCTACGGAAGTAACAAAAAACCAGTAGTTAAAATGGCTAATACATTGTTTTTTTCATACGAAATTTAAAATTTTGAGAATTAGGAGGGTAGTAATTATTCCTTGCAGCATTACTAAGAACTAGTTACATTACAGAACTAATGACAACGAACTACTGACAAACTCATCCCTGAAAACTAGCACAAAATTAATGTCAAGGAACTACTTCCAACCCCATTACTGAGATTTACTTGTAGAAATGATAGCAAGGAACTACTTCCAAACTCATTACTGAGAACTAGTTATTAAACTTATATTTAAAAGAACCTAATAAACAAATTTAGTTATAAATTTTAACATTTTAACTTCAATATTTAAATAACAAAACTGAACTTTATTCACCAAAATTCAAAACTGATATGAAGTGAACCCTGACATCGTGAATACATTGACGCATGATCGTAAATGTAAACTTAAAAATTCCACATTGTCTCATGATCGTAAACTCATTTTACATTGTGTTCGCGACCCATTTTCACGACGCGTGTTGTTAAATTGAATATCGAAAATTTTTTGGATATACAAAAAAAAAATTTAAAGTTATTTGAATTTTGAAGTTTTAATTTGAATTTTTGTCAGTTGAGTTTTATTTTTGTGGTGATGGAAACTCTTATTTCTTCACCACAGTCCAATAAATAATTGAAGAAAAATTTTTTAACGAAATTAATATCCATTTTGTCTAAATATTAATTTATACTTTTCAAAGAAAGTTTCTGTAGAAAAAATTTAAATTTTTTGACATTTCATTCTGACGTAATCTGAATTGTAAACAAAATATATTGTATTTTCGACACAATGTGTTCAAAAATTTTTACATTCCCTGACATCGTAAATGTCTTTGCGACGTCGTGAATACATTGTCGCATGATCGTAAATGTAAGCTTAAAAATTTCACATTGTCTCATGATCGTAAATTCATTTTACATTGTGTTCGCGACCCATTTTCACGATGCGTGTTGTTAAATTGAGTATCAAAAATTTTTTGGATATACAAAAAAAAATTTTAAAGTTATTTGAATTTTGAAGTTTTAATTGGAATTTTTGTCAGTTAAGTTTTATTTTTGTGGTCATGGAAACTCTTATTTCTTCACCACAGTCCAATAAATAATTGAAGAAAAATTTTTTAACGAAATTAATATCCATTTTGTCTAAATATTAATTTATACTTTTCAAAGAAAGTTTCTATGGAAAAAATTTAAATTTTTTGACATTTCATTTCGACGCAATCAGAATTGTAAATAAAATACATTGTATTTTCGACACAATGTGTTCAAAAATTTTTACATTGTGTTATTTATCAGGTTGAAGTTTTTTTACGACATTTACGATGTCACCCATTGTGTTATTTTCACATTGTATCAGGTTGAAGTTTTTTTACGACATTTACGATGTCACCCGAACTCGCTAGACGATAAAAGCATAATGGCGCTCATATATACTGAACAATATGACCTATTTATTACCTTTTTTTTATTATTCTATTGAAAATGTTATTGATGAAGACGTATTACATTTTTTTTAGTAAAGAAGGCATTCCTTTTATAAAAAATAATTTTGAAAGTAATTATCTAATTTTGATGTATCAATCTGAGTTAGGAGAAGGACGTAACTGTGAATTTCTATTTTATAGGGATATATTCTTTTTTTGTTTGTTTAAATTGAAGTAGGGAGCATAGTACAGCACACGACATACAATATCTTATATTGATTTTTACCAATTTCCAATACCAGAAATATTTTATATTTTGTCCGGTCTCTCAAAAGACTACTAATCCTTAAATATTTTTGTAAAAACTAATTTTGGTAATAAATAAAAGTTAGTTAATTTTGTAACTTTTTCAAAAAACCTTCCTTCCAGATATTTAAAAAAAATTTTAAGTTTCCGAAGTGAAAAAGGTTTTACAACAATTAGTTTACCTTTATATAACAAATAAGGTTTGTCCTTTAATCTTAAAAAAATAATTTATTTGATTAATTTCGTTAACTTATAAAACTAATATAATCCTTTATATTTATTGGATGGTCTTCTGGCAAAATGTTACTTTGATGTTTTATTTTTTTGCTTACAAGCTGAAGAATTTCTAATTTAAGTTCGTCAAATAAATCGTCGCTTATAATTTGTTTCAGTTCTATAGCTAGATATTTGCAAAAAGCTTCTTGCCTTTCTTCCAACTTCTTCTCTGATTGTATGTTAGTCAAAATGGTTGCACTGTTTGCTGTTTTTGGAACTTCTAACATATGAGTTATTTCCTTTTTCTATTTTATAACAAAAAATATTAATAAACTGCTGCTATAATAAATTATATACTCACTTTTATACTTTTCACAGAAGTATCATTTCTGAAGGTGTGATTAAATGGTGTTTCTACTTCGTCAAATTCAGAGAATGATTCAATATATTCTTTAATTAAATTGTTATTCTTGTTAATTTCTTTTGAATCGTCTGCTATTTTGGTTACTTCATTGTTTTGCTGGAAAAGAAAACAAGTTATTAGTCATAAATTAAAATGTTCAAATATTTTTAAATATTTTTTTACCTTATAATTTTTTAAAGGTATATTATCATTTGACGAATAAGAAAATAATGTTTGTATTGTTTCCTCTGTTTCTAATTCTTCCATAGGTTTTATTACCTTTTTTTTATAAAAAAAAAACAAATACATAAAAATTAATTTAATAAATATAAGTTACTTACATCCAGCCTATTTTTTATTCTGTTGTCAGATGATATGGATGATATATCATGAACTTCCTTTTTTAAAGAAAAAGAGAAAAATATTAAATGTATTATTTGATACTTATGCAATTATTTACTTACTCCAAAATTTTTTTTTGTTGCGTTATGTGAAAATGAAGAGGGCATCAAAAATGATAATTCATTGAAGCACCATAATTTGGATTCATAATCTTTATATAATCTTATTTTTTTTTTTTCCCTACATATTTGACTTTGAAGAGTTCTCAATTTATTTTTTAATTGAACGACAGTTTTACGTATTCCTACTTTTCCTAATTCTTTTACCATATCATCTAAAGTGTTATTTCTTAATTTTTTATTAGTATAATTCGTCATTGAAGAATCATACAAAATAGGATGTGATTTCCATGAATTTATTAATATTGTTGCTTCATTTTTAGACCACTTATCATCCTCTGCTTCCAATTCTTCCATGGGTTCTACTTCCTTAACAAAAAAAAAGAAGTAATAAATATATAGAATTATTTCAATATATATTATTACTTACGTCCAAACTGTTTTTTGTTTTAATATCAGATGAATTTTCCGCCCTATGCCCCACGGATGGGGTTGCAGGACAATGATGATGATCAGATGAATCGGATGATATATTTTGTTCTTCCTTAGCAAAAAAAAAGAGAAACTTATGAAATTAATTTAATATGTAATTATAATTAACTTACGTTAGTGTCAAATGAAAATGAAGGACATAAAAATGATAATTCATTGAAGCACCATAATCTAGGTACATAATCTTTAGCTAATTTTATTTTTTTTCTTTCTTTACTTAGCTGACTTTGAAGAGTTCTAATTTTCCCTTTTACTTCAACAACAGTTTTACTTATTCCAACTTTTTCTAATTCTTTTATTATAAAATCCATTGTTTTATTTCTCACTTGTTTACTCTCGTCGCTCTCCATTGAATAATCATACAAAATTGGACATGATTTCCACAAATCTATTAAAATTGTTGTTTCACGTTTAGTCCAAAAATAATCTCTTGCCATTTTAAATTAATATTGGTTTTAATTCAATTGCTCATTATATATTTAAATAAATATTAAAAGAAATAGAAAACTTTATGAATGCATAGATTTATCAACATTAAATATTATAGAACTGTTTTAAAAAAAATTAATTTTATTTTTTTAAAACAAAAAATTGTTTTTGCATGTTGTTTACTGTTTAGAAAATTTTGACAATAAAGTTTTAATTTCACCATCATAGTTAGGACTTGACTGACCGGAAAATAAATCTTCACCTCCTGAACCAGAACACAATAAACGCAGCCAACAACGTTGAAATTCTACTTCAAAATTTAAATGTATGGAAAATCTCCACAATGAAAGAAACAACAAAATTTCAACGCAAGCTTTGCGCAAAAGTTATTCAACTTTTAACATCAGCGTTACTTTGACAGTTAATTTTTACCAGCCATTTATATTTATTATTACTTTTTAGTTTGATATTGAAGAATATAAAATTAAAAAATAATTTAATTCCTTTATTTATTATTATTTTAAATAATAATTTTAAAAAATGTAAAATAAAATAAATTTTTTACTTTACTTTCACTTTAGCTATTGAATAATCAATTAGTTTTATTTACTTCATTTGTTTTCATTAAATTTAAATGTCACTTTAACGCTTTCAACATTTTGCATTGTGCTTGCTTTTAAAGACGTTTAGTACATTAATGTTTCATGTAGCGCTAGATGCTATGTCGCTGCAATTCACTGTAGCTCACATTCTCCTGAATTTAAATTGTAGAAATGACAACAATTTATAGGTATATTAATATAAATAATAATGTAATAATCTAAGAATGTATGTATTTTGTTTCATTCGTTTACGTAAATCTAATGCAGATTTTTACTACTACAGAAGAAACATAAAAACCATTAGTTAAAATGGCTAATACTGGCTATTTTTTGCTTAATACGAAATTATAATAAGAAAATAGGGTATACATTATACAATATATGAAATAATTTTTTTTTACAAAAACGTTTAAATGTGCACTTGCGTAGAACGTACATTTGCATAAATACGGATAAAAACATACACATTTTAGTTTGCGCATACTGGATAAAAAATTACAGTGTCGTAAAAAGTAAAAATAACTTATAGAACGAATAGGTAAATGAATTGTTTTTCTTTATATTAAAAAAAAATAGTATTATGCTTGTATGAAAGATTAGTATTATATTTTTTACCACATTTTTTTTATGTATTTATTATTAGCTGATATCATAGAGTTAAACAAAATCGGAAATAAGAGGAGAGAAATAACGTGATAAAAAAAAATTAAAAATTATTTTAATGTCATAATATAATATTAATATGTACAATACAAAGTACAATTGTGAAATATTTATTTTTTCCATTTCTTAGAAAAATATAAAACAAAGGAGAATATAAAACAGTTTTTTAATGTTAATCGAAAATCAAAGATTGCTTAAGATTAAGGCTCAAGGCTAGTATTTTATTAACTTATTAAAAAATACTAAGTTAATTTAATTTGACAACTGTTAAAAATAAAAATGATTAGTATTCCGTCAAGCCACATGATGAGTATGGGCAAGTTGCGTTGACGTAATCTTCCATTATAAATAACGCAAGTGAATATTACTCAGTCCCACACGAGTGTAGTTTTAAGTGTTGTCACCAATTTATGAACTTATGAATGTATGTGTAAAATTTAGTTCATTCGAAGATAGTTATCGGCGGAGAATGTTTAGTCAACTGATTTTTCAAAAGCGGAAAGTTTTTGTAATTTTTTATTCATATACAAAAAAAAGGTTTGTAGCTACCTAAATAAAAAAATGGATTTCTAGATAACATAAGAAATTTAATTTTTTATTTACATTGAGTAAGAAGGTAATTTTATTTTACTTATATGCTTATATCATATCTGGGTCATTTAAAATGGATTATTATTTTAATTAACATCTGTGGGACTGAGCAAACATTCATAATTATTAATTATACAATTTTAAAATTAGGTTCTAAATCTGTTCCTTAAACTAATTGTCTTTTATATCATTAATTATTTTTTGTTATTATTTATATTAACTAAATTTTATATTTTAACAATCAAAATATATTTATATATTTAATATAATACAAATATATTTGTTCATTTTTGTTTTTTTTTAGTTTGTAGTTTGAAAGATAAAAAATAACAAATAGAAATAAAACCTAATATGGTAATCTTATATTGATTTTTATCAATTTCCAATACCAGGAATATTTTATATTTTGTCCGGTATCAAATTTTTTTTATTTAAGATACGCACAGTTCAAAAATTTTTAAATAATGAAAAAAAAAGAAAAACAACAGCTGGGTGGCACAGTGGTTGAGTGCCGACCTTTCATGCAGAAGGGCCCGGGTTCGAATTCTAGTGAAAGTGAAAAAACTTTTCTGGTTTTCGACTCGACTCAGCTACCATTCGCCATTGGGTTCAAATTAATGGCATAATCAATAATTAATAATTATAAATCTTTAATAAAAAATACTTTAATATAAAAATATAAACAAATGCAAAATATAAACAAATAATTTAATTAAAATAATATAACTCGCAGATATAGAATACCATATAAGTAAAATATAAAATATTACAATATAAACAAAAAATAGAATTGTAAATATTGAAAATCTAAGACGTTTCTACATGTTATAAGGCCTAGTACTATCTCATGTTTAAATTGTATGTGGAATTCAATAAGACCAATTCTAATAACACGAATATAATATGAACCCCTGTTCCAACATATACCTATGGTATAGACAGGCTTATTAGCCTAACAGTTGAACAGTTAGCGCTTAAAAAAAAAAAAAAAAAAAAAAAAACAAAAAAATAAAAGAAAAAAAAATCATTTTTTTGTTTGTTTTGGTTAGTGTATCGAGTCTTACTAGTAAAATTTGGTTGCAACGAAACCGGTTTTTTGTGAATACAAGAATTACGAAACCGGTTTTAGTGTATACAGAATTTTCACCGATTACGTCAACATTACGTCAAAATACCTCGATGCAGCAGTTTGAGGTATTTTGCAGCATACCTCGATGCAAATTATCAAATAATGAACACGCTCTGAGCGTTCAGATTAACATTACGATTTGAAAAAACTGTCACATCTATTTTAGTTTCGTTTTAAATTGGCAAAAAATTTAATTAAATAAAAAATGGATAATTTAAAATAAACTAAACATTACAAGTAAAATCTTAAACAAACGTCAAAATGTCTTTGTTTTGATTTTGCTCAGCCGTGCATGTTATATTTTAACGTGCATGTTATATTATATTAGCACGCTCTGATTTAAAAAAAAAAAACACAAATCACAAGCTTTGAGCGTTCAGAGCTAAAAAATTTTTTTAACAGTTTATGCTCTGCTCAGATTTAAAAAAAAAACGCCTTTAGAGATATGGGTAATTTAATTGGTTGACTTTTCATGAACTATGCACTATTTTTCTAGCTACAAATACATAAACAAAAAAACAAAAAGAATTTTAATATTTTTTCCAAAAGTTATTTTATGTTTATAACTTAAATGAAGTAGCTATGTACTTTAATCTTTTTCAATAAATTATTTGATTAATTTTGTTAACTTATAAAACTAAGATAGTCCTTTATGTTTATTGGATGGTCTTCTGACAAAATGTTATTTTGCTGTTTAATTTTTTTATTTATATGCTGGAGAATTTCTAATTTAAGTTCGTCAAATAAATCATCGTTTTTAATTTGTTTCAGTTCTATAGCTAGATATTTGCAAAAAGCTTCTTGCCTTTCTTCCAACTTCTTCTTTGATTGTATGTTAGTCATAATGGTTGTACTGCTTACTGTTTTTGGAACTTCTAACATATGAGTTATTTCTTTTTTCTATTTTATAACAAAAAATATTAATAAACTGTTGCTATTATAAATTATATACTCACTTTTATATTTTTCACAGAAGTATCATTTCTGATGGTTTGATAAAGTGATGTTTTTTCTTCGACAAACTCAGTGAATGAATCAATATATTCTTTAATTAAATTGTTATTCTTGTTAATTTCTTTTGAATCGTTTGCTATTTTGGTTTCTTCATTTTTTTGCTGGAAAAGAAAACAAGTTATTAGTTATAAATTAAAATTTTAAAATTTTTTTTAACCTTGTAGCTTTTTAAAGAAACATTTTCATTTGCCGAGAAAGAAAATGACTTTTGTTCTGTTTCTTTTGTATCCAATTCTTCCATAGGTTTTTCTTCCTTTTTTTTTAAAAAAAAAAAGAAATATATAAAATGAATTCAATAAATATATGTTACTTACGTCCAGACTGTTATCCTCTGCTTCCAATTCTTCCATGGGTTCTACTTCCTTAAAAAAAAGAAGTAATAAATATATAAAATTAATTCAATATATATTATTACTTACGTCCAAACTGTTTTTTGTTTTACTATCAGATGAATTTTCCGCCCTATGCCCCACGGATGGGGTTGCAGGACAATGATGATGATCAGATGAATCGGATGATATATCTTGTCCTTCCTTTGCAAAAAAAAAGAGAAACTTATGAAATTAATTTAATATGTAATTATAATTAACTTACGTTAGTGTCAACTGAAAATGAAGAAGACCATAAAAATGATAACTCATTGAAGCACCATAATGTAGGTTCATAATCATCTTTAGCTATTCTTAATTTTTTTCGTTCCCTACTTAGTTGGCTTTGAAGATTACGCAATTTATGTTTTACTTCAATAACAGTTTTACTTGTTCCTACTTTTTCTAATTCTTTTACTATATAATTAATTGTTCTATTTCTTACTTGTTTATTATAGTAGTTCTTCAATGAAGAATTATACAAAACTGGACATGATTTCCACAAATCTATTAATATTGTTGTTTCACGCCTAGTCCAATGTTCTATTTCCATTTTAAATTAATTTTGGTTTTAATTTAATTGCTATAATATATTAAAAAAAACATTAAAAGAAATAGAAAACTATATGAGTGCAAAGATTTATCAATATTAAATATTTTTAAACTGCTCCAAAAAATTTATTTTTTTTCGTATAATGTTTATGTTGATTGCTGGTTAGAGAAATTTGACAAGAAATTCCAATTCCACCATTCTAGCTGACACTTGATAGACTGTAAAATAAATATTCAAAATTATACTACCTAGTCAACAGGTGTCGCGTAGGACTTAAAGTTTAATATTTAGATTTTCGCACCAATATTTTATTTACAAATAACAATGGACGCGTACAGTAGCATCTAACGCTACAAGAAAAGCGCACCATAAAATTTCCAAAATAGACAATATAGAAAAAATATTTAAGCCACTTTTTGTGTAACAGCTGATTTTGCATTACTTAGTTTCCTATGTAAATATTCCCGCTAAATATTAAAATAAAATTAAATTTAGAAGAGAAGTGTTAAAGATATGTATCATCAAATGTATTATATTATTTCAATATTTGTATCAGACAATGGCTTAAACCAAGCGTAAATTTTGCTCACTTAGTGAACCATCACAATAAACTGAAATTCATCATTTATAAGGTTTAGTGTGTTAGTAAAATGATGCTACTGTACTATTAAACTATAAAATGAAGTTAATCAAATTAAGTTATTAAAACAAAAGAAAATAAACTTAAAAGTCATGCCAACAACACTGAGCCTAGCATTACAAATGGAAGTTAATTTACGAATGTTAGATCATAAGCTGTATCATGAGCCAAATTGACTGAGATCATACTGCAACAATTCACAATTCCGAGGTTATTTGTATCAGACCATAACCATTTCAAATTTGGAAGATTAAAATCAACTAAAATTAAAAGACTATCAAAAGTTGTGAGTTTGCAATGAATGTTGTTAATGGCATGGCAATAATGAGCTCTCTAAAACACTCAACTATATTTAGATTACTGGGAGATATATTGGCCAATAAAATGAATAAATTAGCTTTTGTGAGACTAAAAGAGATTTGGACACAAATCACTTCAAATAGATTAGAAGATAGCAAATCAACTAAACTGCTCGTTACTGTTGAATTAACAGCTAACAGAACCCGCCTCGTTGGCCAAGAGAGGAAGAAATATTTCTTTCTGTACGATAGACTAAATAATCTTTAGAGAATAGTTCCTCACTATTGAAATTGGTGTTGAGCCACGTTTCCGTCAAAGCTAAAATGTCGTGAGGAAGAGTCATAGATTTTAAAAAAGCAGAGTGCGTTTTGTTCGAAGTCCCATCACGTTTTAGTAGAAGATTGAAAGGCTCTCTGGTTTTTTGAATTGTGTAATATTTTCTTACGCAACTCGAATTCCTTAATTAGTATTCCAGGAGACCAACTGTCGTAATTTATTATGAATTGAAACAAATTATCAGGAATACTTATTTTAAAAGATGAGCACCGTTTAGTTTCTATCTTGAAGATCGAAACACCATCTCGAATGCAATCAATATTGGCCATGTTACATTGGTTGTTATAAATATCACAAGGTTCTGTATCTGGATGTAAACGAGCGGCAAATATAAACTTGTTATGGGGAACTACTTGTATTTCAGTTTGATGATTAGAATATAATAATGGCCATAGGTTTCCCAATAAATCTAATTTCTGGAAAATGTAAATGTCCCAGATTTAACTTTACTATTTCTCTTTTTTTGTCTCGTTCTCTTATTAGGAACTTAACCTTAATAGGAATAATATACCAAAAATATGTTTTAAAAACTATTTTTTGTTGTTGTTGTTTGGATGGGGGGGAGAGCAAGTCTCCCTTACACCTAGGCCTTGCGGCCCGTTGTGCACCCCTGCTCTCAGAGTCGCTCGTAATAATTACAGCTCCTCATTGAGCCATTCAATTCCCTTTATGAAGCTCAGCAGTTTACCTTGGTCTAACTCCCTTACCGTGCTGAAGTCATCCCAGTACGTTCTTCCTAAGATTCTCAATCTTAGGTTTTCTAGTGTTACACATTGGCATAGGACGTGGAGAACTGTTTCGTCTTCACTTCCACAGCCTCTGCATATACTCGTGGTTGCCCTACCTATTTTTGCTGCATGTGCTCTGAGCATTAGGTGGCCCGTGCTTATCCCTGTAATTAGTCTAAGATCCTCCCTTTTTAATTTCAGGATCTTTTTCGTTTTCTTGCTATTTGTACCTCCCCAGAAACTCTTGGTGTGAGTTGAACCTGTGGAGTTTAGCCATTGTTCATTTGCTTGGGTCTTAGCCCAGTTTCTTGTGAACCGTTTCACCTCTACGTGTGAGAGCCCTATCGGTTCTATATCTGTCCTATGTTCTCTTATAGAACTTTTCGCAATCTCATCTGCTCTTTCATTGCCGGGGAAGCCTGAGTGGGCTGGGATCCAGTGCAGTCTAACTGCAATGAATTCCCCCAGTTTATTCAGGGCTTCCCAGCAACCCAGTGTGGATTTCGATCTATATAGACTACCTTCCATTGTGTTTATAATGGATTTGCAGTCAGTATAGATATTTATCATCTTGCCTCTAATTCTTCTTTGTAGCAATTCTTCCACTGCTTTCTCTATAGCAGTTGCTTCTAGTTGACGGACCGTCGCATGGCTTGCCATTGGTTTAGCAACCCTTATAACTGGTTCGTCGCATATTATCCCTATACCACAGCGGTTATGTTTTTTAGCCGCGTCGGTATAGATGTCTATTGTATTCCGTAAGGTACTATTATTGATACGGCTTATTTCTGTTTCTGTATCAAATTTTCCATCTAGCCTGAGTTCCCCTGCCATATCATCACTGATTGAAAGAGGGCTCGTAGCCAGGTAGGCTACCATGTATTGCTACTTACGCTAAACGTAAGTAGCAGGAGAAAAAATGACACCATGTAGAGCGCATATAGGAAATTTGCGCATTCGTAAGTAGCAACTTTGGTACCATGGTGTGCTACTTGCGAACATTTTTGACGTTTATTTTACTTTTTTCATTCGCTTGATAATTTGTTTGCGAAGGAGGTGTAATTTTTTAGTTTTTAACAATTAGTTAGTAGTTTTTAATAAACATGTAAGTATATACATACAATATATGTGATTTATCGATTTTATGATAATTAAAGTTCTATGTTTAAGCACAAATTACTTTAACAATACTTTGTTTCAAATTAACAAAAATATTTTAAGGTAAAAAATTTTTTGTTCATTGTGATATAAACAACAATCTTTAATTTTTTTTGTGCATTAACATATTACTATGTATTTACATTTATTTTGTAGATCTAAGCAAACAACCAAGCCATCGCAATTTCAAATTATGGTGGACTTTATTGTACAACATAAGGAATTAGCTCAAGGCTATTCACGAACAGTGGATGGTCGGGTTAAATCCAATAAATTGTGGCAAATATACATATAAAAATGCTTCCTTTGATAGCCGGAAATTTTTGATAAAACTAAATTGTAAAAAAAAATAATCAATTATTAAAAATGAATCTTTTACTTAAAGAAGCCATAAGACTTTTTACCTCTTGGTAGGCATTTGCATTATGTTAAATTTTTCCCTAAGAATTTTTCTTTGAATTTGCACATTATTTTCTTCATCACTATCACTTAAAAACAATGCTATGGAATCCATTTTTTTTTATTTAACTTTATTTTTTATTTAAAATTATCTTTTATTTTATTTTTAAAAAAATTTTATTTGAATTGTTTACAAATTTACGATTTTACAAACAAAAACAAATGTCTAAATGTCAATTTTAAAAATTTTAGAAGGAAAAACAAATGTCAAAGTGTCAATTTTAAATAATTTCAATGGCAGCACTATTTTTCGATGCGTTTTTGTTACATGGTACCAATTAATTTACGCATCGCAAATCAAATGCGCACATTTTTGCGATGCGCATTTTTTACATGGTAGGGGCCCAGGTTCATTATGCAGCCCAAGTTATTTGCTTGGGTCATAATTTCTTTGTGCCCGTATTGGTTATCAAAATTTATTCAGTTACCTGTCATGTAAAGCCGAAGAGCTGTATCTATCGCTCTTCTCTTTACCTCTATTTCAATTGGTTCTATATCCAATATTGTCTCCATGGCCTTGGTTGATGTGGTTCTAATGGAAACAGTAATCCCCAAGCAGCCTTGGCGCTGTGCTTGTGTCAATATTTTTATGTATCTTTTCTTTTTGATGGCCGGCCACCAAACCAACGCTCCGTATGTTATCATAGGTCTTATAACACACGTGTATATCCATGTCATTATACTAGACGATAGGCCCCAGGTTTTGCCGACCGCATTTCTGCAGCCCCACAGGGCTCTTATCGCTTTTTCTTTCAACACTCAGGTGTTTACCCCATCTGAGTTTTTTGTCGAGATATATACCGAGGTATTTGACGTGTTTAGAAAATTCCAACACGTCATTACCTATTCTCGGTGCTATTGGGTAAATTACTTCTCTTTTCCTATTAAATAGGCATATTTCTGTCTTGCTAGCATTTAGTTTCAGACCGTTTTCGACCGCCCATATCGATGTTTTATCGATTGCGGCCTGCAGTTTGTATGTTGTTCTATTAGTCTCCTTTTCGGTGATCAATATTACAACATCATCTGCGTAACATATTACTTTGTGTTCCTCCAATATCAATTTTTGGAGCAGGTCATCTATGACTATTAACCATAGTAGTGGTGATTGTATTCCTCCTTGAGGAGTCCCTCTTGATACCACCTTGCTTTTAGTGGCCGACCCATAGGTTGATGATATCACCCTGTTACTTAACATTCCGTTGACCCACTCAGTGAGTATTTCATCGATACCTCTGCTTTTCAGGTTATCGATTATATTTTTGGTTCTCACATTGTTGAAGGCTCCCTCTATGTCGATAAAACAACCGAGTGTTACCTTCCCTTTGTTGAAACCCTCTTCAATTGTTTGTACGACCTCATGCATAACTTAATCTTATGCAACCTTTGTAGATTGCTTTGATTTTTCTCTTTAGGAGACTTAAGCCTTCCTGAATCTGTTTAAAAACAATTTACTTAAAAAAACTTATTCTATTTCGTTTTTTTTGTGTTGCCTGTCGACTCGAAAAGAAACTAAACTTTATTTGTAGTTTTTCGTAATTATTTAAATAATTGCTCCAAGTTCTTTAAAAAATATTTGTACCTTTCAATTTGCATTATTCTACTTCCAAAACAAAAAAAGCTAAAAATAATTCAAACAATATTTAATAAAACATTTTTTATTTACTAACATTTTTTAACATTGCTTGAGAAAGATACAATTTAGCGATTTCTTATATATATAAAGATTTTTAAAAGAAACTGTTCTATGTTTAAATACTAAATGTTCTATTAAGTATACAAAATCAAAACACCTGATGATATGATATTACATTAGCCAAAACATATGTTCATTGAAAACTGAAAATTGTTTAAAAGCAAATACATTAGCGTGAAAGATTAGGAAATACGGATTTTTAAAAAAAATTTAATTAAAAAAGAAACACAAAATGGATAATCTGATCTGAGCACAAAAATAAACTTTTAAGCTTGACAATTGTAAAATGTCAGTAAAGAAACTGTCAAAAACAGTCTGTCTTATTGTCATTTATCTTTTCCAGTGTCCTTGTTATTTCATAAATAGTTTATTGATTAAAGATTTTAAGTCGAATTCTTCTAATATTTTAATATAGAGGAAAAGATTTTTGAATAATGGCAAAATTTCTAGGCCTCAATAGATTAGCAAAAATTTATGATGTCATTCGTCAATCTGGGGGATTACGGGCAGCATATATGAAACTTTACAGGTTATATAATTTTCTCAACATTAAGTTATATTTTATTTTTATATTTTCATTATAGATTTGATGAGTTGAAACCTGGAACACTTATTGGAACTGACAAATATGGCAATAAATACTATGAAAATAATTATTATTTCTATGGCAGAAATAGGTGGGTAGAGTATGCTGAACATTTTAACATGAATTATGATGGTTCTCAAATACCAGCAGAATGGTTTGGTTGGATGCATTATAAGGTAAAATATTTAAAAATTTTATAATGCTGTTACTTAATTTTTTTTTATTTCAGACCGATCTTCCTCCAACTTTGGATGGCGCACGCCCAAAATACAAATGGATGGCAGATCATAGTGAAAATTTATCAGGAACAAATGGTAAATTATCTGTATTATATTTTAATTATTTTGTTTGCTATCATTTCTTTTAGAACAATATATGCCATTTACAACAACTCGTCCAAAAGTTGAAGCTTGGGATCCAAAAAAATAATCTAGCAGTTTTATGTATATATATAGGAAAAAAATTTATTAAAACGTAATTACTTACTAATTATGGTTATTTTTTTTAATTTTGATTAAATATTTGAATTCACAATTTCATTTTCTATTTAAGCTATTTTATATAAAACTATAGCTCTATTATAATTTTGCATTTTGAGCATCATAAAAGAATTTTATCCCAACATAATGGACACTAATTTCACATTTTTATTTTGATGAATTTGTTGATGAGTTCACAGAAACAAAAATCTTTAAAAAGGATTCAAGCTTATAATTAAAAAAAAATCCCAAATTACAAATAAAAACTATATTTCCAATTTAAAAAACATTCACCTGCGAGATTTTTTTGTTTTGGACGAATTTGCGGGTGTTTTAATTTTACGCTTTCCTTGTAAAATTTCTCCACCAGATTCTTTAAGTTCTTTATTAAACTTATATGCTTTAGCCATTTTTGATAAATTTTCTTTATGAATTGTTTCGTGTATAACAATTCTATGTGGATAATCTTTTCCAAGAACACAGCCATATTCTTTTTGATCTTTTAGGGATGCTTTCCATGGCTCGTATATAATACCGGCTGGATATTTTTTTAATTCGGGACAATATCGTTTTATATATTTACCTTCTGGATCAGTTTTTTTTCCAAATGCTACCGGACTATAAACTCTAAAATATTTATAGAAAAAAGCTGATGCTGATAACCACATCCAATTACCAGCATTTAAAGCCCAATCAGCATCTAATAATAATTCTTCAAATACCTTTTGTCCTTCTTCCCATGATATCCACAAATCACCGCGAGTTAAAAAACATGCTACAGCATGTCTAGCTAAATGATGTATCCAACCTTCTTGTCTTAATTGTCTCATTATAGCATCAATAAACGGATAACCTGTTTTACCATACGACCATGCTTCTAAATATTCTGTGTTACATTGCCATGGAATTTGATATGAAAATTTGTTACCAACCATTTTATCAAAATTCGGATCAGAAGCTGCAGCTGTATAATAAAACTCCCTCCACATTAATTGACCCAATAAAGATGTTGGTGGCTTTGAATGTTTGGGATTTTTATGGAGTACATCATTTAATTTATGAAAAAACAATCTAGAACTCAGGCAACCAAATTTTAAATAAGGACTTAAAACTGTTGTACTAGGCTCTAATGAATTAGGAGATGTATTTGGTTTTTCAAATTTGCAAATGTATTCAGTTTGTTGTAAGTACATTTCCATTCTGCTAAGAGCTTCAGTTTCACCACCCGGAAATTTTCGTGGTCCTAAATGAGATTGATCAGGAAGTAATTCATCCAAAGTTGGAAAATCATAACAAGTTTTATTTTTCTTTTCAAAATTATCTTCAACGGGATGGGTTTCATCAGGTAAAAGTACAGGTGCTTCTAAAGAAGGAGCTACTTTAATTTTTTCCACAATAGACAAAAATTTTTGGTATGTTACTGGTGCTTTATCTCCATTTTTTTGTAAAACTAATTGTGGATTATATACTGTATGAGAATAAAATTGATAAACCTTTACACCATATTCAAATGCCTTAACTTCAATATCATTATCCCTTTTAATTGAATATGGCTCGATATCAGATTCAAATGTTAATTCTTCAACATTCCAAGTATCAAAAAGTTTAGGAAAAACTTCTTGAGGATTGCCACGAACAACATAAAGTCGAGTGTTGCAATTTAAAAGATTCTCGTGTAGTTGTTGAAGAGATTCCTGAAGAAAACGCCAACGATTTGGTCCTACTTTTAACCATCTTTTAATATGAGGATCTAATATAAATATAGGTCGCAAGCAATATTTTTCTGGATTTGCTCGAACAATATCAAATGCTCTAACTAATGCAGGATTATCGTGTACTCTAAGACCCTAAAAATAAAACAAAAAAAAATTAACTACTCAAACTTACTTTACAAATATTAAAATAATATTGCAATAAAATTTAAACCTAATTATCATACTTTTCTAAACCAATGGATTATGGTTTTTTTATTTGTAGACATAATTACAGTAAATGCTTAAATTAAAGAGTATGTAATGTTTGTTGAATTGTGAAATTGTAGACAAAAGCATTCAGCATTGACGAAGGTCAGTAATAGCAGCTGATGCTAAACGTAAATGAAATGGAATTGAAACCGGTAACATTTTTAAATTTAGCACATATTTTAAGTTAATTATATTATATCCAAATACATAAAACCAAATAATTTTAATTTTTCAATATTTTTGAAACTTTTAAATTATACGTAACGAACAAGAAGTTTAACAATCTTTATTCAAAATTTGCATTTAGAAGCAATAATAATTTTTTAAAATTTTCCTACGAGATGTCTCTGGAAGATTATAGAACCTAAATGGAAATAATGGAATAAAGAAACTGAAGTTGCAACAATATTTGACAGTGGAGACTGGAGAATTAATTGATTAAACAAAATTCATCAATTTGTAAATTGACAATTTCATCATAAAGTTATCATTTCAATATTACCATTTCAATAATTAACATAATTATAAAAACAAAATATTGACAGATTTATCGTAATCGTATTTTGAATTAATAAGAGGAATATTAATCACCTGCATACCGCAGTTCCCTTAATTAATTTTCATACTCTAGAGATTTAAGTAAGTAAACTTACCTTATATTTTCAAAGAAACCTTCATATGATTCAGTTAATACAAAAAAAATACAATTTATCTAAAATTGTATTATAGAAACTATATTTAATATGCAACCTGAACCAAAAGGTTGTCCCGGTGTTGGAACTGAAAAAGCTGGGAAAGCGAATGCGTGTGCTGGATGTCCCAACCAGTCTTTATGCTCTTCAAATCAATCCGCAGCAAATGAAGATAGAGAAAGAGTAGTTGAAAAAATTAAAAATATTAAAAATAAAATTTTAATTTTGTCTGGGAAGGGTGGTGTTGGTAAAAGTACAGTTACTACATTACTTTCAAAATATTTAGCACATAAACATGATGAATTAAATTTTGGTGTATTGGACGTTGATATATGTGGTCCATCACAGCCCCGTATGTTAGGTGTAGAAAATGAACAAGTACACAATTCAGGTTCTGGATGGTCTCCAGTCAATGTAGAAGATAATTTGTGTTTAATGTCTATCGGATTTTTATTATCAAGCCCTGATGATGCAGTTATATGGAGAGGTCCAAAAAAAAATGGGATGATTAAACAGTTTTTAACAGAAGTTGATTGGGGTAATTTAGATTATTTGATTTTGGATACTCCGCCAGGAACATCCGATGAACAGTAAGAAAACCTTTAGATCTTAAAAGTAGTCCATAAATTTATTTGACTAAATTTTTGAATTGCAACCCAAATAGGAAGTATTTTTTCTTTTATTGGTAATTCATAAGCTTTTATTTATTTTATAGTTTATCGTCAGTTTCATACTTAAACGAACCAAAAGGATGCTTGAAAGTTATTATTGTGACAACACCACAAGAAGTGGCATTATTAGATGTTCGTAAACAAATTAGTTTTTGTAAAAAATTAAACCTTCCTATTTTGGGAGTTATTGAAAACATGTCTCCTTTCATTTGTGGCCATTGTAATATAAATTAGATTTTAGATTAGTAAAAACTCTTCTCATTAAAATCAATTTTAGGTAATGGTGTTTCCAAAATATTTGATGAAAGTACTGGTGGGGCAAAAGTAATGTGTAAAGAGATGGAAGTTCCATTTTTAGGCAACTTACCTTTAGATGCTAAACTAACTCAGTCTTGTGATGATGGATTTGATTTGAGTATTTTAAGTGAACATTTTAAAAATAAGCTAGATCAAATTTGTATGCAAGTTGTTAATTAATTTTGAAGGTTTTTTTGTATATTATATCAAAAATAAAGGAATAAAAAGGATATTTTTCAAAAAATATTTATTTAATTGTAAATGAGAGTACAATTATATTTTTGCTTGTCATTTGCAGATATTCGAATAAAAGATAGTGTTTCAAATTTCATTAGATATGTTAAACAAAAATGGAATGAACAATGAAGATTGTATAGAATGCCGACTAGTTGGTGGAATTTGTATTTCCTTAATTGGGGTATACTTATGGTCACAAGCAAAACGTAGAAAAGGATTGGAACGTAATATTATTCAAGTTATATCCTATGGTAAATGATATATAAATATTGTAATTTGCCAATTAAATACGTAATTTTTACGATACACATTTCAGGTACATTTGGAATTGGATTAGCTCGTTTGTTTAATTTTTTTCCAATACGCTCAAAAAGTAGGAATAATGAAAAAAAATAAAAATAATTGTTCAGCTCGCTTTACTTAAAGTTGCTAAATAGAATTTATTTGGAAAAACTTTTATGTTTAGTTATTAAAAAATTGGTATTTTAATATTTATTGAAATGTGCATCAAAATAAATAACATCGTATGAAACAACTAAATTTTATTACAAGTTTTTTAAATATTTAACAAAAAATTTTGGCTGTAATTTATTGGAAATCTGATTGTGTTTGAATATTTATTAGTGATTCTGTTGCAGTATTTGACGCTGACTCTGTTGGAGTATTCAACACTGATTCTGCTACAGTTTTTGTGAGCATAGAAGGCAATTTTGAGGTATCAGTTGGCGGAATACCTAATCTAGCTACATATAATGTTGTTCCGGGTTGAACAGATTTAAATGGCATAATTGCTCCAAAATAAACATGTTGTATAACTGGAAATTTTCCGAGAATCTGTATAAAATAGAGCTATTAAAAAATATTTTACAATACAATAATGAAACTCACCTCTTTTTGATACATTTTTACTAGACCAGAGTTAATTTTAGACCATGATGGTACAGCACTTATACTCCATAATTGATTTGAATGTTCTGCAAAATGCCCAGTTTTAACCTAAATCATAAATATTCCAATAAATTTTTGCATTTTGTTTGGAAAAATCTGTTATACCTGAGATATATAATCAATACACCCAATGTACATATATTCATTTTTATATCTGTTTATTATTCCTTCGTCAAGAAATCGTGATGGATCAAAAGGTGCATTTATTGACAATTGGGCGCTACCCCAAATAAATGGAATAAATTGATAATCATCCAAACTCCATACACCTAATATATTGTTTCAATTAAAAATTAAAAAAAAAAAATTAATTATGAGTTTTTTTATAATTAATTTTTTTTTACCTTGACTTCCAGCCGGTTCCATTCGATATGTTTTTTGGAGACGTCTGACAAATATTAAATAAGAATTAAAAAATTTTAACGCAACTGCAATATTATCCCCTTCTTCTAAAATTCCAACCTTAAATAAACTGCAAAGCAACATGATAAAGCTTAACTCATGTCCTGGTGACACATTAAATTAAAATTTTAATATTAATATATATCCTAAGAAACTCCCTAATTTGAATATATCACCTGTTCCATAATCAATTCTTGTATCATTTCCAAAAGCTTCTTTAAAATATGTTGATAATTCAGTAACTGATGATTGAAATTTTTCTGGAATAGCTTCAACCAAATAAGTTGGTGCCATCTATAAATTTCTCAAAATTATTTTTTAATTAAAAATTGTAAAAAAAGTTTTATAAAGATTTTTTATTTACAGTACTCATTTTTTTGAACCAAGTACGAAATGCTTGATTGCCAAAACGTTGGGGCTGATCTAATGGTGGTGTTTCATCAACTAATTTATTTAGTTTGTCAAAAATGGCTAAAAGTTTTTTCATAGTTTCAGAAACATGACAATCATTAGAATTCATTTTTCCTTGTATTACAATACTAATGCCATTGATAAAGCCTATTAGATCATAATATGCTACAGATTTTTTCCAATCATTCATATCAGACATTAATTTAACCCTTTTTTGTGGTATTACATATTCTTTATTATCGATGCAATCTAAAAGTAAAAATTTCAAAATAAATTATAATAAAATATTTAATAATAAATATCAAATGCAGTTAATATTAACCATCAGGATTATCTGTAACATAAGCCATATTTATTTTTATGTTGTTTAAACTTATCCGGTTCAAAAATTTCCAAAATTTATTTGTTTTGTTATTGTTTTGAATGTCAATTGTCAATTAAAAGCAATTAATTTAAAACTCTCCAATCTTTGCTTTTTTGTTAATATGCTTTTTTTTTTTAGCATTGCCAAGTGCAAAAAGTTTATTTTTTATTTTAATTGTTTATCTTTAATTTTTGCAAAAAAATTTCTATAATTAAAAATTAAAAGAAAAATACACAAACTATTCATTTTTGTTTTTGACGATGCTTTATTGTTTTACACTTACAAGGAGCTTACAATAATTTTTAGTATTATTGGTTCTGCCATAACATTTACATAATATTTAAGGCGATGACCCAAGACACGCGTCGCTTCTAGAATCGCTTTGACGTTTAAATAGAAAACATTGATATAAATAAAACTTGATCAAAGAGAAAAGCGACGCTAGAGACACCGCAAAGGAAAGCAACTTTATACTTTTGCTTGCATTGACTTTAAATTCTCCTTTTTTTTTAAAATTTTCTACTTTTGCTCGCTTTAACATTAAATTCTTTTTTGTTTTAAATTTTTTAATTATCAAAAAATTTTATGTTTATTTTATAAATTTATTCAATATGAAAGATAAACAATTAAAAAGCGACGCATTTGGTCTTTCTTTTGTTTAGAACGCGACTCTAGGACCGAAACTAGAAGCGAAGCGACTATTCGATCATCGCCTTAAATATTAATATTTTGCTTAAAAATTTTTTACAATAGGTAATAAAATAATATATTATTCCGCATTCGAATTTTAACTGCAAAAATTAAATGATTAGTCAAACAACCACAGTGTAATTCAACAGCAAAATTGACAAATAATTGTTGTGTTGTAAAATTGGCAAAAAATATTATTAAATTTCCAGTTTTTTTTTTTTTTTTAAATTTTTGTAAAAATGTTCAATGTTTTACCTGAAAATTAAATAAAAATTTATGAAGAATTTTCAAACAATCAACAAAAAAAAGTTGTCCAAAACGGATCTGAAAAAAAAATTATAAACCGTATCATGAACTGATTTTGATAAATTTTTTTTTAAAAAATTTGCTATTGTGAATTGTGATTAATTGACATTAAATTTTTTTTTGAATTTTTTCTTTAAAATCAAAATGCTTAGAAAATATATTCAATTTCATATTAAAAAAAAAAATTAAAACGCGACTTCATATAAATAAAAACTAGGATTTGATTTGGTGCGTGGTTAGTTGATTTTGCTTTTCTAAATTTAGTATTTGAACTTTTAATTCTAATTTTATCTTTCTATAAGTTTCTTCTTCTTTCTATAGTTTTCTTTATTTTTAAGTTTTTGCTCTAGTAGCCTTATTCCTTTTTCTTTTAGTTCCAAAATTTTCTTATTATGTTTTCTGCCGTTGTAATATATGTAGTTCTTTTATGTATTTTTGGAGTTTTGTTAACTTACATATTTTATAAATAGTAAAAGATATAAAATGCCCAAACTAATTCTATTTTTTTTCTGTTTAATAAGCCGACCAGATCTTGGAGAGGAAAAAAGATGACAAATAAAAAAAAATAAAAAAATTATTTCAATTAATTTTCTTTTCAGTTCAATTTCTTTACATATATTATAATTAACATATATATACTCGTAAATTAAATTAGTCAAAAATATTCATAATAAAACTTAATATTCATTGCTATATAACTTATGTTACACGTTATTAACAAAAATATATAAATTGATTTAATTTATAATTATTAAATTATATTTTATTATGTTTGTTGTAACAAAAATAAGTAAGCAAAAAATTTGCACGACGCATAATAAATACACAACCTAGAAACAATAAACAACAACAGAAATTTTTTAAAATCAAAATGTTATCATAATTCCTCCACACAAAACTTTAAAAATTTAAAATTAGTATTGCCATTTATTTTTCAAAGCGAAATCCCAATAAGTAAAAACAAATATTGAGCAAGCTTTTAAAATAAAATATGACAAAAGATGAGAGATTTTAAAAAAGATGATAAAAAGATGACACAAATTTTAAAGATGACAGCGAGTTAAAATAGATGATTGTCCTCTATAAAAGATGACGTATGGTCGCCTTATGTTTAACAACTTTTCAGTTATCACATTCACATTATCTACTGAATAAATAAACTGGTAAATGTCACATAAAATATTAGTTGACATTTGATTAAATTCACAATAGATATGATATTTTCATTGAATTTGATACTCACGATAAGGTTGATATAAATTTTTGAATGCTATCATAAAATGTGATAAATGACTACTGATAATTGACATTCACGATAATGCCCTAATACTATTATTACAAACCTATTAAGTTTTGGTTCAATCGCTTCGATATGTAAGTAGTTTTTGAAGATTATCATTTTTGAAGCAAAGGGATGATAAATTTTTGAATTTAAAAATTTCAGTTTTGATTATCATCATGTTTTTGATTTTTTAGAAAAGGGTATAATGAAGTGGTCAATATATAATATTGTATTTATTTATAAAAGTTTGAAATAAAACAAAGAGTAATTCTTTCTCCAACTGTGCTGGCTTGTAGTTAGTAAGAAAGTTTAGGTTTGGCTAATAAATAATAAGTTCTATGCTAAAACCTCCCTAATAATCGAATGGTTTTTTCATGAATAAATTTGAAAACTAAAAGAAAAAAAAACTTAATCCAAATTTATAAATAATTAAAACAAAAATATTAATTTGAAAAATTTATTTGAATAAAAAATGAGAATTTAATTTTGATTTAAAAACTATTTCACAAAAAGATAAAAAAAAAAAAATACTATTTTTAACAAAATAAAAACTTTTTCAAAGTAATTATATGTAATTAAGATATTTTTTTCCCATAATAATTTTTTTTAAACTCTTTAATGTTAAATTCAAAATTATACTAATTAAAATTAGTTATATAGTACATTAATAGTAATAAAACTTAATTAAATTAAGTAATAATAATAATAATTAGTTATATTGATTTTTTTTCTTGATATTTTGCAATTTGTTCTAAACATTGTTTTGCTTCATCACAAATTTCTTTATTTTCATTTGCAAGAATAATTGCAGCTTCACACCAATAACGTGCATTATCATAAAGACCTTTTGCCAAATGTAATAAACCAATTTTAAGAACATATAATGATGTATCTGGATTATCAGGAGTTTCATTAATACCAATTTCAAGACCTTTATATAAATAACTTAAAGCTGAATCCATATCCTAAAAATTTTTTTTAATAGAATAAAATTCCAAAAATTTATATCCAATTTATTTTTACTTACACCTAATTTATTAAAAACATCAGCCAAAAAGTATATTACAACCATTGTTTGTTCTGGTGTTATTGTTTTTGAATGTCGTATACGTTCTAATGTTTTTTTATAATAAATTTTTGCTTTTCTTAATTCTCCAGTTTCTTGCATTAATCGTGCATACCAAAATAATGCATTACATAATAAGACATTTGATGTATCATCCAAATTACCATTTGATTTATAAATTTTATTTTCTTGTATTGTTATACACTCTTTATAACCCAATTCGGCCATTTCATTATTACCAACAGTTTGATATAAACGTGCTAATTTTAATTTAAATCTAACAATACTATTATGGGTTTCTGGATAACCAAGTTGTATTAATTTTTCAATAAATTCAACAATCATATTTTCAGCCTCTAATATTGCACCCTCACGAAATGCTATCGATGCTAATAATTCATATATAGCTGATATATTACCATAAATTTCTTTATCATAACATAATTGTAAAGCTGATTTAAGCATCCGTTTAGCCTCTTCATGTTCTCCCTTAACAATTAATTCTTCAGCTTTATTTATAATTTCAGAAATTTTCTTTTCAAATTCGTAGGCATTTTTTACAAAATCTGTTGGCGCTCTATTAAAAATTACTAGTGAATAATTTATTAATATTGATGATGGAAATACAATTGGAAAAATTTTTATTATTTGAATTTTTTTTGTTGTTGAATTTATAAATAAATTTTGATAATATTTGGTAAAACATGTTAATCTATTGGTAAATTGTTTACTAGTTAAAAAATTTTTAAATATATTATGCCGAAATGGTGTGAAAAATTTTGACATTATAAGAATTTAAAAAAAAAAAAAAAAAGGAAAAAAAACTTTTTTTAAATAAAATTTAAGTAAGTCACATTATCTCAAAAAATTTTGTTCTAATAAATTTATTTTTATTATAATTTTGATTTTTAATAGATAGAAAATAATTTATAGAAAATTATGTTCAGGAGACTTTTAAAATTATATCAAAATCAATTTTCAAAACCAATTTATAAAATGGTAATTAATTATAACTTTTCTTTTATTTTTATATAAATAATTCTTATATAATATTATTTAATAAAGTTTTTTAAATAAAATAATAACAATATTTTTAAGGTTGTATTGAATCATCGAATGATTTCAATTACAACAAATTTAGGAAATGAATATGCAACGGAAAAAAATAATGAAGATGACGGTGAAACAGATTTTTGTGGGACTGATGATATAGATCTAATTGATGGTTTAATTGATGATCCAAATAATCCTTATCATTTAACAAAGCATTTTGCCCCTGTTGATATTGATATCGATGATGAGGATGAGGATGAATTTAATGAAAAACCAGGTGATTATGAAGAACAATTAAAAAAAGAAATCAGATTACCATATGAAAGTGAATATAAATATAATGGTATAAAAGTTTTTGTACCAAAATCAAAAATGCTAGAAGGAACTTTAAGAAATAAACTTCTTATACAGGTTGATCTTCCAGATGATATGAGAATAATTCCATTTGAATCTAAAAAAAATTAAATCCTAAACAAAAAAGAAAATTGAATCCTAAAAAAAAGGAAATGTTTACCTTAAAGCTATTTATTTGTAAAAAAATTTTTGTTTTTAGGCATTTACAATAAAGATTAACTAAATTTATGTACAGTCCCGTAAAATTGTTTACTTGTTTGTTATTTTTAATTAATCTAAGAATTTAGTATGATTAAATAAAATTAATAGATAAGAATTAAAAAAATAAACAAATATTGAAAAGATAGAAGGTCTCAGTTTGTTCAGAAAGATTCTTTTGGTCTTACCTGTATGACTATAAGTGAAGAGGGTATATTAAATTTGCTATTACGTTTGAAATGCACAGAAGGAGGAGGGTAGATATAGATTCAAAGGTCTGAATCGGAACAGAATCGTTCGTCCGTCTGCACTATAACTATTAAAAACAACGGAGCTAGGATTTTGAAATTTTCACAAATTCATTTTTATGCAATAGCCGTCATCGCCAGCCATTTTATTTAACGGGTTGGAGTAGCTGCCATACAACTTCAAATTTTCACATGAGCATTACTCTATACCTAATGAAACTGGGGTGGAAGCACGTAACTTTGTTTCAAACGCTTTGGTTGAAACAAAATGCCAGCGTATCAAAAAATAAGTGAAAGCACGTAACTTGTTTCAAACAAGTTGTTTCGTTTTTTCTTAAAACGTTAGCACGTAACTTTGAAACGTTCTGTTTTAGTAACGTTTCGCTTATTTTTTTTATTTTTGGTAGCATGTAAGCTTTGAAACGTCTTTTTTTAGCGATTGAAACAAACACAATTTAGCGTTAGTAAAATAGTTAACGCCGATTATTTTTTTTGGAAAATATGTGAACTTTTTATAATATATTAAAAAAATAAATAAATAAAAATAAATAACAATCATAAATAAAAATAATAAAAAAAAAAACGGGTTTAAATTAAAATAATAAAAAATTTTTTGAATTTAACATAAAAAACGAGGAAAAGTGTAGTAGAGTAGACTGTGTCAACTCTGGGATACCCGTATGACCGTAACATATACATTATATCATCCGGTTAATTACTTTTGGCTTTATTAAGTGTAGTGGAATACTCATATAAAATAAAGAGTTGTATGGCAGCTACTCGAACCCTCTGTTGTAGACCAACCAAATTTTTGCAGAAACTTTGGCCATTATACTAAACAATTTTTGGCAAAAATTCAGACACCCAGCTTCATTAGATGGAGAATAATGCTCATATAAAATAAGGAGTTGTATGGCAGCTACTCGAACCCTCTGCAGCAGACCAACCAAATTTTGCAGAAATTTTGGCCATTATACTAAACAATTTTTGGCAAAAATTCAGACACCCAGCTTCATTAGGTGGAGAGTAATGCTCATAAAAAAGAAGGAGTTGTATGGCAGCTACTCGAACCCACTCCACTAGACCAACCAAATTTTGCAGAAACTTTGGCCATAAAACTAAACTACTTTTGGCAAAATTTCAGACACGCAGCTGTAATAGGTACAGAGTAATGCTCATATAAAAAAAGAAGTTGTATGGCAGCTACCCGAACCCATGAACTAAAATGGCTGGATTTAAATAGCGATGACGACTAGTGCAAAAAAACGAATTTGCGAAAATTTCAAGATCCTAGCTCCTTTAGTTTTTGAGTTATCGTGCGGACGGACAGACGGACGGACGGACAGACGGACGGACAGACGGACAGACGGACGGACATACATAGCTAAATCGATTTATTTTTCGATTCTGATCCGATCCATACACTTGAGTCTATATCTACCCCCCCTCCTTCTCTGCGTCACAAACGTAATGGCAAATTTATTATACCCTTTGACTATATAGTCATACGGGTATAAAAAATAATATTTTTTGAGAATGAAATCTCCTCAGATAAGGAGAATAATATACAAAATATAATTGAAAGACGTAAATTGAGAGATTTAAGCAAAATTTTTGACTTGCCTTCAACAGAGTAAGTAATTATAATAATATTAATTTCATGTTAACTTTTTCGCAAACTTTATTCTGTCTGTCATTCTTAGATTCATAAAAAACTTTAGATTAAACAAAGAGGCTTTCACAATGGTTTTAGATATTCTTCCTAAAGAAACAAAAAGAATCACAGCAGTTACAATGTATTATATACATAAATCCAAAATTATGTATTCATACTTACATTTTTAAATTTAAAAAACAAAATGGACTACAACAACCAAAAATAAGTTTAACTTAAATAACATTTTTCAAATTTATCTAATAATAACATCTTAAAATAACAATCATCAATTGATTCTAAAAACGGCAGCACGTAAGTTGTTTCAAATTTCTGACGTTTCACTTAAATAAGCGTTTCAAGTTACGAGCTTTCATTTATTTTTTGATACGCTGGCATTTTGTTTCAACCATTTTGTTTGAAACAAAGTTACGTGCTTCCACCCCTGCATTTCAACACTGAAAGCGTTTCATAACTGAAAGCCTTATAAGTTGTGTATTTAAAATTTTGCAAAAAGTAATTAACTGGATGATATAATGTCTATATTACGGTCATACGGATATCCCAGAGTTGACAGAGTCTACGCTAATACACTTTTGCTTGTTTAAATAAAAATTGTTAATATTTTTACTACCTTTTTATTTATTTTTTAATCAAATGGTAAAAAACACTTGTTAAATATATTAATTTCTTAAGATAAAAAAACGGAGGAAAGGAAACATATCTGTTTTTATGAAAATTATACATTTCTGGTTCCATGTTGTATTATGCATAAATTTGAGTATATTTATAAAAGTTTTAGAGGGATTTTAATTTAGTTATCAACCATTACCTCAAATATTTAACACGCTGTTATAATCAAAAAAATTTTCTAAATAATTTATAAATTATATTGAGAATCTTTTTTAATTATGTAAGACTTAAACTAATCAGCATTTAGTTTAAAATTACCTTCAAAAAAAAAGAAAAAGATTTATTTTGAATTAATTATTTAACCTCAATTAATTTCACTGCGAATTTTTAATTTCTTATTACTGGCCTTCCAAATATATGAGGCAATGGAATATAGTAGTATTAAATAAAGAAATACAAAAAAAGAACTCCCTGAATATTTATAAAATAATTTTCTAACTCTTTAAGAGTTGGAGATTTCAAATTAATTGATTTTAGAATAATCGATTAGTCGATTACTTTTTTTTTTGACCAACTAATTGGTTAATGAAATGTTTAAATACGAAACCAGTTCTTTGATTTTATGTTTAGAAAGCTAGTTAAGTTTGTGTAAGTACGGTAGACTAAGTGAAGAAGTTTAATTTTGGTTAGAATCGGAAATCTCCATAATTGATGGTAAAAGTATACATTTTTTAAATTTAATCGATTAATGGTTAACATAAGCAAAAATATCGATTATCTTAAAATACCGATTAAGGTTTATTAATCGGTTTACCATGTGAAAGAAGTTTGATTCTTGTTAGGATCGGACATCTGCATAATTGGTGTTAATAGTATACATTTTTAAATTTAATCGATTAATGGTAAACAAAAGCAAAAATATCGATTAAGGTTTATTAATCGGTTTACCAAGTGAAAGTAGTTTGATTCTGGTTAGGATCGGACATCTGCATAATTGGTGGTAATTGTGTACATTTTTAAATTTAATCGATTAATGGTTAACATAAGCAAAAATATCGATTATCTTAAAATATTGATTAAGGTTTATTAATCAGTTGACTAAGTGAAAGAAGTTTGATTCTGATTAGGATCGTACATCTGCATAATTGGTGGTATTAGTATACATTTTAAAATTTAATCGATTAATTGTTAACATAAGCAAAAATATCGATTATCTTAAAATATCGATTAAGGTTTATTAATCGGTTGACCAAGTAAAAGATGTTTGATTCTAGTTCTAGATGTTTGATTCTAAATAGGGAATGTAAATATTACCTTATTATAATTTTAAAACTATTTTGTTATTAATAATTATTAATTTTATTATTATTTTGTTTTTGTTTTTTTTTTTATTAATAATTATAATTTTCAACATTAATAATTCACATTGTTATAATTTGTGTTCTTTTATAATTGTAAATAAATATATATATGTATATACATATATATATATTTAAAATTTAAACTTAAAAATTTAAAAATAAAGTATAAAGTTTATAATATATATATATATATATTTATACATATATGTAGGATTTTCTTAAAAATTAATTTAATATAATATGTATACAGTATACATATATTTAACTTATTTATATAGTATCTATGAAAAGTTTTTTTTTATTTTATTTAAATTTTGTTGTATATTTTATTTATTTATTTTTTATATATATAAATAAATTAAAAATGTATAGAATTTATTTACATATATATTATATAATATATTTTTGTATATAGGTTATAATTCTGAAAACCATTAATTTGTATTTTTTAAAAAGAAAGAATTTAATATAAATATATATTCTGCTTTTTTTTTAAATATTTTATTTTTAAATTAATTATAATACTTTTAATTTTTATTTTATAATTTTTGAAACATATTTTTTTTTTTTTTTGTCACAGTACATTAATCTTAATTTTTATTTGTATATAAATAATTTATTAAGTTAATAAGTATATATAAGAATTTTTAGGATTTTTTTTATATTTGTATTTATATAAATATATATATATATATTTTAAATTTAAGCAAATTTACATTTAATCATAATAAAAATATTTAATTTTATATAATAAATAGCGTTTTATAAAATTTTAATTTGTTTTTTTTTTTTTGTTTTAAATATTAACTAAAAGTTATTGATTCAAATAGAATGATCTAGGTCTTTAAAAATTATAATAAGTTATTATTTTATAAGTAAAAAAAATATAAAACTTAATTTGAGATTTTTCAAAATTAAATTGGGAATTCTGTGAAACTGTTCAAATGAATATGAATTCTAATTGATATGTATCGTAATTATTTTATAATTTAATATTTTGTATTTTTGTATCTGTGAGTTATATATTATTAAATTAAATTATTTGTTTATATATTTTGTATTTATTTGTATTATTGTAATTTTTATTATAGATATATTAAGTATAGAATTTATAATTTTTTTTTTTTTTTAAGCGCTAACTGTTTAACTGTTAGGCTAATAAGCCTGGCTATACAATTAGTACATGTTGGAAAAGCGGGTCAAATTTAAACATGAGATAGTACTAGGCCTAATAACATGTAGAAACGTCTTAGATACAATTCTATTTTTGTTTATATTGTAATATTTTGTATTTGAGTTATATGGTATTCTATATCTGTGAGTTATATCATTAAATTAAATTAATTGTTTGTATTAATTATTGATTAAATCATTAATTTGAACCCAATGGCGAATGGTAGCTGAGTCGAGTCAAAAACTAGAAAAGTTTTTTTTCACTTTGACTGGGATTCGAACCCTTTTGTCCACGAAAGTCCCGGGCCATGAAAGTCGGCACTCTAACCACTTTGCCAGCCAGCCATGAATCAATTATTGATTATGACATTAAGTCATTAATTTGAACTCAATGGATATAATTTATATGTTTCTTTTAATTATTTAGAAAGTAATATTGATTATGGTTATGTTAAGTCATTAATTTACATCAAATGACAAATTTTTCTTACTTTTATTGGGTTTCCAACTTTTGCACTTCAAATGACAAGTCAGCACTCTTGTCAGTTTGCAGCTAAACTGAGACTTTATATAATTTGCTTCTATAACTTTATGAAAAGCCGAAATTGGTAATTGGATTATAAAAATAATAATTGGATTTTTACTTTTCTACAAGAATTCGTTGACGAACGCGAATGCCATCCCAACACGTCATTCGTTATGAATTATGACTGTGATTCAGTGTTTCATTAATATTGAAAGCAATTTGACAAATAATGAGTTTAATTTGTTTGAGATTTCTAAATATAACTGAATCTTTCTATTTGAATAATAAATCTTAATTAATATTTAAAATTTCGTAAGTTTTATTTTATATAATTAATTGTTTATTTATTATTAGTTTACATAATGAAAATATTTAATATAAATTTTATATATATATAATTTTTCTTTAATTTTTTTTTTTAGGTTTTTTAATTTTTTCTTTTAAAAATTATTAATTAATAATTAGGTACAATGGACATTTATAAATTTTATTAAATTTTCAATAATTATATTATTAACAAATACTTATATATTTTATTTTATTTTTTTTTTTTTTTTTTTGTATAATGTATATAATATATATATATATTTTTTTCTAAATTTGTAATTATTTAAAATATGGTTTGAAATTGGCGGGAAAAAAAATTGCATTAAAATAAACAAAATGTATATTAATACTTCAATTTTATATAATTATTATCTGATTTTAAAGAATTATTTGTTATTTTTTTTTTAGTTTATTAATCAAATATGAAAACCTTGTATTAAATAGGATATGTATTTTAAAGTAGATTTTAATAAAAATGATCTCATCAAGAGTTTCAAGAGTTGATTTTGTAAGTCAAGAGTCATGAGTTTGTTTTCAAAAATTTTATTTAGAATATTTTGTATATAAAAGGTGGCTTACTAATTGTATATGTATATTTTTGAAATAGTTCTTTTTTAAAATTTTTTTTTTTTTAATAATTTATTAATATTTTTTTTAAATTTGTATATTTGGAAGAACTTTTTTCTTATAATAATTTATATGTATTTATATGTTTAGGAAATTTAACATTTCTTTAATGGAATAATATGATTTTTACTTTAAGAAGAAGAATTTTCACTTTAATTGCAAATAATTGAATGTTTAATGCAATTTTTCATTTTAATATTTATAAAAATCTTTTCTAACCTGCTTCAAAAATGTTTATGAAGTGTTTGAAATCCCAAATCATTATAAATGTCGGAAACTTGCATTTGAAAAGGAAAAACTTTCACATAAAGTGAAAATTTTTAAATTAAAGAGAAAATCAAAGTTTAAAAGTAAATAAAAAAAAATGTATAATTATGTATATACTCGTATATATGTATTCGATAAATTGTATTTAAAAATATTTTTAACTAAGAATGTTTCTAGATGTAGAAAGCTTAAATAAGGGCTTAGAATGCACCTTATATTCATTATATATTGAAATTGAGTTACTATATTATATTGAATGTGTTGTAAATTATTTTGTGAATATTTAATTTGTATTTTAAGTATAAAATAGTCAATTTCCTCTAGAATTCTAATAAATTTATTATAGGACTTGTAGATTTATATGAATCAGGAATTTGAATGAGAAACTATTTGAGTTTTTATTTACAACAAATTTTATATAAAATATTGGATTTGAATGCCAACTTCTTTCTATATTTAAATTTACATTCCGGATTTCCTATTTGGAATTATGTATTTTCTTAATTTTTTATTGAATATTTGAAGAAAAATAATAAAAATTTAAAATTAATGTAGTCTTAACTTTATAATTAAGAATTGGATTTGAGTTGAAATAATTTTAATTAGAAGTTTTTATAAAATTTTTTAAAATTAAAATGTCTTGTAATAATTTTTTATTAAAACTTAATTATTTTGATAGAAGAAAAGCTATATTTTGAGATTAAATATATATATATATATAGAAAACGACTAACTAGCTCAGTATAAATTATTATTTTTAAATTAGGAAAATAGTCTTTACAGCAATTTAAAACAGTTTTTTGGACCATACTTTAAGATATAAATTATAGTATTAATCTGTTTTTTTTTCTTTTATTGTAATTTAATTTTAATATTCATTATTTATTTTTTCTTAATATTTAATTTTACCAAATTTTTTTTATATATATATTTTTTTTTTATATCTTATCTAAAACATCATTTACATTAAATTTTATCACACATCTAATAAACATATTATTTATGATGATGATGATGATGATGTGTTGATGCTGATGTAACAATTTTAATACCTTGTTCATGCAATGGTATCCATTGTGCAATAGCAGTCTTTGATCGGAACATTTCATCAAAAAAGTTTTTTTCTTCTAATCGTATTTCAGGTGAATGACCTAATACAGCTTTACCTAAAATTTCATTTGAACCTATATACAAAAAAAAAAAAAAAACAAAAAGAAATCATTATATTCAAATACTAAAATTTAAATTTAATTTAATTTACCCAATAAACTATCATGTAATACCATAAATTCTAAGAAACTATTTTTCAAAATATCTTTTGATACATCAAATGTTAATGCTTCATTAAAAACTGGTGCTACTGTATTTCTAATAACACATGTTTTACGTTTTTTTATTTTTTTACCATTATGTATCAAAGAAACTTTAACATATGGATCTGATGAATTTCTTGAATCATCAGTTACTCTTAAATTTCGTGCTTTAATAACAACAACTGTTAAACGTTCGGCTGATTGTAAATATGATAATGATATCATTAAATCACCTAGATCAAGTTTAGCATCCTAAAAAATTATATAAAAAAAAAAATTTTAATTAATTTTTTTTTTTTGAAAAATATTTTAGTTTTTTTTAAAGTTAATACTTGTTCTGCAACAACACCTAATGGTCTCCAAACATCAACTTTTTCTGATAAATCCAATTTTTCTAAATGTATTTGTGTACCACCAATACATAAATGTCTTGAATATGCATCAAAATCATATAATAAAACTTCAATTGTTCTTTTACCAATTTGTGTTGGATGTTCTTCAAATACAAAATCTTCATCAAATACTGAAATTTTTTGAAAAAATAAGATCGTCAAATAGATTTGATTTGAATTATAATATGAACAGTAAATGAGCATACTTTTAGGCACACTCTTATTAAATATTTCTTACACTATATTTAATAAGAGTGCGCCTAAAAGTATGCTCATTTAAACGAAAAAAAAGTTGAAATTCATTCATGTTACGCAGTTGGCTCAACACTTGTGTATGGAATGGAGTACCCATATGGTACAACATTAGCGCAAGTTTAATGGAAAAACTACATAAGCTAGAAAGAAAGTGCATAGGAACTTGTACTAATATAAATAAAAAGCCCGACTCCGATTACAAACATTTCTACTCAAACAAATATTTGTATAAGGCATCAAACATACACAGAATTGACGGTTTTATTATAAAACTTGTCAGAAAACACTATGAGAGAGCACAAAACACTCCAGAAAATGGTCTTATATCACATATATACTACCACAATGAGGAGTACATAAGAAAAACCTTGCTCACGGGTTTTATAGCCCCTGAGAATTTCATTTTTCTTGATAAAAATGGTTATATCCAAAACCAAGATCATGTCCCCATACTATACCACTATAGTAGACGGGCCACATGCAAGGCAATAGAGTATAACCCGGGCAATATTAATGGAGAAAGTATGATATACGACATGTCTATTACTAATAAAGATAAAAAAATTAAAAAAGAATATTGGTGGTTGGTTAACCCGCAATTAACATAAATAAGTATTATAATTACAAATTAGGTTTTAGTTTAGGCTTAGTATAGTTTTAAGATAGATTAAGTAGAATAAGGAATAGGTTAGGTTGTTTTTTAAAAATAAGTAAGATTTAATATTGATTTTTTTTCGCCATAATTTTTTACAATACTACATAAAAAATGGAATAAATAGAGTTTTTACTCTAACTAATAAGAAAATTAAAATATAAATTAGAAAAATAATTAACGTAAAAATTAAATATTAATTTAAATGTTAATAAAATAATTACTAATAAGTCAATTTTTTATAAACTTTTTATAGGCTAAGTTAAAAATAAGAATGTAATAAAGGCAATAATAAAAGTTTAATACAAAAAAAAAAAAAAAACGCAGTTGGTTAATAATTAATTATGATTTTTTATAATAAGTACCGTAGAGTTCCCTTCAATGAACTTATATATACTTGGTGTACTGCAAGGGTTCGAGTAGCTGCCATACCTCATTATATTTTATTTTATACCCAACTCAGGTTCTAATAAGTTGTGTCTTTGAAATAAATAATATCGGATGATATAATGTTTTTATTATGTCAAAACAGGTATTCTAAAGTTGACACAGTTTATTATACACTCTTCCTCGTTTTAATTAAAAATGGTTAGATTAATACTATTATCATGTCTCTGTAGTACATCATTATAACAGATGGGCTACATGCAAGAATAGAATAGAATAGAATAGAATAGAATTTTACACGGGCATTATAAACAGGGAATATCTTAAATAAGGCATCATAACTAAAAATAGGAATATTATTAAAAAGAGATTACTCATGGTTATTGATGGTTTTAACAATGACATTTGAATCTTGTTATACAGTCATGTCTATTAATGTAAATTTTATTTGAAGTTCTTTAATCACTTGTATAATCACAATTACACGACATTAAAAAAATTAAATCTTTACAAATTATTTTACTATAATATCTATTTTGAATAAATTTATAATTAAATATTTTGACCTTTTATATTATATTACTATGAACTTGCTGGTAATATTCCACGAAACCCTTAGAATATTTTAACATTTAAACTATGACGTCTGTCTACTTTTTGTTTTGCATTAGTTTCATTTAAAAAACTAAACAATACAAAAATAATTAAAATATTTTATTTAATTTTTTTTGAATAATATTTGTATAAAACAATTACATTTTTTGAAATAATAAGATTTGCTTTCAGTTTATGAATATAAATTAATTTTATTGTTAAATTAAATTATTTTATCTTTACAAATTTAAAGTGAATTTTTACAAATTGTTTATATCAATTTTAAGAAACAAAATCGTCTGTCCGAATAGAGCCATTTTGGAAAATAGAAATTATCGAAGTAATTAAATTTATCAAGTCAAATAAAGCTCCAGGTTTTGATCTTATTACATCAAACAAATATTGAATGCTTGTATGAAATTGGAATATGTGCCTAACACTTGGAAGGATGCAGAAGTGATAATTATTCCAAAACAAGGATTGAAGCTTATTATTCAGAACAAAACTTGATTCCAAACCATCAATTTGGATCTAGGAAAAATAATTCTGCAAAGATCTTCAAACCTTCCTAGATGTAGACCAAGAATTTGGTAAAGCCTGGCACACAGGTCTAATGATTAAGTTGAGCAAACTACTATCATATGTTCGAATACTGGAATCATATCTTTCGAATAGATTATTTTGAGTAAAACAAGAAGATGAGTATTCATTCTTAAAAGAAATAAGAGCAGGGGTGACCTCAAGGAAGTTTTCTAGAACCTGTGCTTTATTTATTACACAATAGTTACCAACCAGTAGTAAAAAATTTAACTTCGTTGACGATACTGACGGATATTGTGAAAATGAGTCTAACTAGGGGTTAGAGCTATAAAAACTGTCTGGCTATTGGCTTTATTGGATTTTGTATAACAAAACTATGTTAAAACGAGATTTTGAGAAACGAGACTTCGAAAGGTGAGATTATGTACCCCTTCCATATAAACATTCCAGAAAATATGAAGGTTTGATTGCATAAACAACTGTAAACTCCAGCCTAATTCCTTGCTTATAGGTACATAATCATTGATTTTTTGGGGAATAATTTCATAGCTTTTTTTAAATATGGGCGGTATTATGTCACAAACGAATTTTTAGAATTTTATTTTATTTATTTTTTGTTTTGGGAGTTATTTCTTCTGGGGCTATTTCCGGGTTCCAAAAAAAAAGGTAATTTCCCTTTCCTAATGAATACAATATTTTATACAAAATTCAAAAATTTACCAATATTAGTTCCAAACCCCACTCCTTATCCTCCCTATACAAACATCCCCGTATTTTACTTAACCAATATTTCTTTTAAATCCAATAATAAACTTACCGGGACTTAAAGTTTTCTTATGAATTCTTGTCTGCCAAACATTTTTCTTATCGGGTAATAACCTTATTTTTGCATATGGATCAGCAGTACCACTAAAATCTCTTGGTTGTAAATCTTGTGCTTCAATTAATCTTATTGTCAGATTTCCGGCCACCGGATCATAAAATATCCATAAATGAATATTACCACGGAAATTTTCACCAGTTGGTGGTGGTGATGTAACTTCATTTCCTTGCTGTGGACGCAATATAAAAATATAATAAAAATGTATAAAAAAAAAATTAACGGTAAAATAACGGTAGATATAATTTAAATAAAAAGTTCTGAGAATTGAAAAATGAAATTTTTTGTAAAAAATTGAAAAAAAAAAAAAAAATTTAAATCAAAATTGAAAATACATTTACGTATAAAGATGTATCAATTTTTGTTGGATCCAATTTTGCATGCATTGATGTTACTTTTGGTTTAACTGGATTCATTGCTAATACCATTTGTTTGTCAGAACGTGCAATTGGTATTGTACCAGAGCACATTGATAATGTTATTGATCTTGTACTTTCGGTTGGTGATGATGGTGTTGCTGGTCCAGATTCATCTGTTATTATTATTAAAATACAATTTAGCGGAAGTGCGATAAATGTTCAAAAACAAAAAGGAAATAACAGTTAAATTCAATTTATTTTAATTAAAAATTTGATATATAAAATATACTAACCGGCTGATGAAGCTTGATTATTATTACTGCTTGAAGTTTTTGGTGGTACCCAAAATGTTGGATCATCATTTAATGATGTTGGTGTTAAATTACCTTTACCAAGTGAACGTGAACATTCACTTATATTATCAACATTATATGGTATACCACTTGTAACTAATGCTTCACGACTATTTAAAAAAATAAAACATTTTTTTAAAAAATTAATTAAATAAATTGTTTTTTCAATTTTTTCGGAATTAGTTCAATTTTGTTTTTTTTTTTTTTAAAATGAAATAATTACCTTTGTCTTATATCTTCAGCATCTTTTGCTGCTTCCAATAAACTTTTTTCAAACCAATTGAGACGATATTTCTTTGAACATGTTATATATAAAAGAACTCCAAGTAATGAAACAATTAAAAATGAAATTGAAGCATAAAAAGCAACTTGTGATAAAGAAATTTCATCTTGTGTAATTTTTATATCCATTTTTGTTTACTATAGTGTTGTTTGCTCCTTTTGTAAATATACGGTTTTTTTATTGTTGTTCACGGATTCACTTCCTTTTTAAAAGGTTTCTATTAATGTATATACAAATTATATATATATAGTATGTAAAAGAGTGTTAGGAAGCTATTTTAAACATTTTTTTTTTTTTTATATATATATATATAAAATTATATTTATTGGTTTCGTTTTATTTAATTAAGGCAGAGGTTTATAAACTGTGTAATTGTTCCTGTATTCGAATAGATTTTTTTTGTAAAGTTTTTAGGAGTGTTTTGTACTGTAATACTTTTACAATTTTCAGTAGGTTTCTGGTATTACATTGCCTAGACAAATTCCTAAGCCTTAATTAAAATTTGATTGATTTTTATAACTTGTAGGAAATTTTACAGAAATCATATATGTGAGATATAAAAATCAATCAAAAATTTTTTTATTTTACTAAATTCAGAATTCTTTATTTTAGAATGAAAATGACAATGATTAGAATGATTTAGAATTAAAATAGAATGAATAAAACGGCGTTTTCATTGGAATTTTCTCAGCAATGAGGTAGCTCCAATACCTTGAGTAAGTATAGAAATAATAGTAGGTAACTTTTGTCCCTGCCAGTAAAAAAGTTCGAAATTATGAGCCAAAATCCAAGCGGAAAGTAGAAAACCACTAATAATAGTATTCTTCAAAAAGGCTATTCAGGGGCAATATATGGAAAAGGAGCCAAACAAGGAAGTTTAAACAGATAGAATAGACAAGAATGGTAGATCATACACAAGAATAAACGGCTGATCTGTGCGGAAAGTAGAATAAGAGAATGTAGAGACTGTGGAAAAGAAGCCGAAACTATTCTTAATATACTGTATATATGTACAATATTAGAGTCTCTAAGGTGAAGAAACTTGGAAGAAAGCTTTCAGATGACTTCATTGGAGTAAATGAAATTAACTAGGAGAATCCACTTCTTCCAGATGGTTGAATGGTTGTGAGAAAGCATCATAGCAATATATGGAAGAAGGAGGAATGTAAGCAAGTATAAACAGATAGAATAGACAAGAATGGTAGATCATACACAAGAATAGACGACTGTTCTGTGGAGAGGAGAGTTGAATAAGAGAATGTAGAAACTGTGGAAAAGAAGTCGAAACTATTCTTAGCACTCTTTAAAAAAAATCTTAATGTGTAAATGAAGAATCTTAATGTGTAATATTAGGAGTAAATGAAATTAATCAAGGAGAAATAATCCAATTTTGAATGGTCGTGAGAAAGCATCATAGAAATAGAAATGACTCTTGAAGCAGGATTTTATAAAGCGTCGAAAGGTCTAGGTTCATCAATGCTTGTTGTTTTTTGCATGAGTTTTTTGAATAATACAACCAGAGTATTCTTGTGCCAGAGTATTATTTGGAAAAAACTCCTTAAAATATCAGAGAATACCAGGGCTTCACATTTTTAACTTTAACACCTTCACTTATTCTACTAAAACCAAAATTAATACAAAATTTTCACTATCAATTTAGAAAAGGTTGGAAAACCCTTCCGAAGGTTTACAATGTATCTTAAATTATAGCACCCAGCAATAATTTTTTTAAAAAAAAAGCATTTCTTTTCTTTTGTACAATCTTATATTTATAGATTTATGTTGTGTACGAATGTTGTTTATATAATTGAGGATATATAGATGAGGTTTCTATACACATTTTACGCAAGACGGGAAGTAAAATTCCTTGCTTCTATTAGAAAAATCACAAAAAAATAAAAATGAAAAATGGAAGTAAAAAAAAAAATGAAAAGTTTTTTATAGCGTTATATTATGATGTTTTAATTCAGATACTCATTGAAATCAGAAGGTCATTATTACTATATTATATAGGTGTACCTATAGAAAACTTTTACATTTTATACATAAATGAATTGTGTATTAAAGAACATATTAACAAGGGCGTAAAAAAAAGAACAGAACGAAACGATACAAGAAGAATCCCTAAGTATATTTATTGAAGCAATTGAATAGATTTCAGGGCAATTTTATTTTTTATAACTTAAATTTTATTATAAAAATAATCGAAGTAATATTTTTTTATTTTTTTTTTATTTTTTCTCTTTTAAGATAAATTTGTTTGCAGTTTAAAAAAATTAAAAACGTCTTCAGACTTAAGTTCAAATTTTAAATTATATTCGAATTTATATTTATAGAATACAAATGCGTTAATTTTTTAAGGATGGAAGATTATAGTTGTCCTTGTCAACTTTTAGATACCCGTGCATACTCACTATAATATATCAAAAAAAAAAAACTATTAATCAATTCCCTTATGCTATTAGAACAGTTTTAATTATAGCCTTGTAGCTTCCTTAGCATCAGAGCTATCGAATTGACAACTTTGTATGGCAGTTTGCCGGAAACTTTATGTGAATTTGAAAATTCTAGCCCTTTTAGTGTTTTAGTTATCGTGCTGACACACGGACGGACGGACGGACGGACAGACACACTCTGCGGAATCGATTTACTTTTTGATGCTGATCCGATACATACCTTTGACACGATATCTAGTATGTAAAAACTATGTAGATCGATACGTCACAAACAGAGAAGTATGTTAAATGTGGTAGAGAATATATGTTAAAGAAGGGTATAAAATGTTTTGATATGTAGGTGATAACTGTGCAACTGTCTGACCAATAAGCCTATCTTTACTACAGGTACATATTATATTCTTAATATTAGGATTGATCTTAATGAATTCTATATACAATTTAACCACGCGATAGTGCTAGGTCTTATAACATGTAGAAACGTTTTATAGACTGAGTCGAGTCATAAAAGAGGTTAAAGGTTTTTCACTTTTACTAGGATTCGAACCAAACGCTCTCAAATAAAAGATCGGCACTCTAATCTGTAAGCTATCCAGCCCTACAATTTTGGTATTTAGGGGCATTGACGAATCGATGCAACTAAGAACCCTCATTTCAATTCATCTTAGATTTCGGAAACATTAAGCAAAGAGGATAGAACTACCTTTTTTCTATTTAAATTTTTTTATTTCATTAATTCTGAAAATATGATGTGTGGTATGTACCCAAACTACCATCTCAATTTATCTCAAATTTCGGGATTAAAATAAAATAAAATAAATAAAATATTTTTTTCGATATATACTTTTATTAAAGTAGTACTAGCCCCCTAAAATGTACAAAATAAAGAATTGAAGGTAGATCTTGGGAATTTGTTAATGTGTTAATATATAAAAGTAAATTGCTGGTATAAGAAACAGTTCTTTTAATGTTAAAAAACTTTTAAGCTTAAAATGTTGAAAATTTTCATTAACCAAAAATTGATGGAAGATCTTTTGCATTTAAAAGTGTTTTAGTATAAAAGTAAATTTCTGAAATGGTGACAGTTCGTCTTTTAGATAGTCTTAATCCAGCAATTTACTTTTATATTAAAACACTTTTAAATGCAAAAGATCTTCCATCAATTTTTTGAAAACTCAAATTTATTTTATTCAATGAATACGGCAGAATCTTCATGCCAAATTTTAGTGACACAAGGGAAACGGGGTGAAACACCCTTATACCAAATTTAAATGGTTCTATCTTTAGTGGTCTTTGAAATATCCCATGGTCCAATCTTCGTCATTTGCATTTTCCGTCATACTTTTGCTACCTAGAGCATAAATTTCATCAAGATAACATCATTATTTTTGAGCTACAGTGCTTGCGGACGGATGAACATCGCTAAACCGACTCAGGAGGTGCTTCCTTTTGGTGGATACAATTACCGTACTGTTTTTATACATCTTTATTTAATTTAGGTATTGGGTATAACAATTAGACAGACAAATATATACCAAATATAATTGTATTCTAAATATCTAAGTTTGTAATTCAATTTCTTCATGAAAAAAATAGTATTTAATCTTTTAAAAAGCCCATTACTGTGGTAAAGAAAGTGAAAAAGTTTTTAATTATTTCCACTCCAAAATGTTTGAATACGAATTAATATAGAATAATTGAAGAATTAACTGAATTCTTTCAGAAAATCGAACTTCAATAGTTAATAAACAAAAGAACATTTTTAAGTTTATGAAAAAAATTCTAGATCCTTGGGTTCTTCTTTTGAAACAATATTGTATTATTGTTAGATTTTATTATTCTTATTATTATTTAAAAGAAATATATATATATATAATAAAAATTAATTTAATATAAATTCTAATTGGATTTTGAGAAGTTTTATTGCCAGATGATGTAAAAAATTATGTAGGCGATATTTTATTATTACATATTAAATTTAGTTGAAAATTTAAGTTACAAAATTTTTCACTACTTTTATATTTTCAAAAGATTTAATTACTTTAATTAAAATTAAAATAATTACAATTAATACAATATTTATTAATGAAGTTTCAACTTATGTGAATTAACCTTTTAACTTTAAAGATAAATGAAAATTAACTTTTAAAATTTGTATTAATAAAATGTATATATTATTTAACAAAGATAAAAGCATACTTTTAGGCGTAATAGTTTTTATTTTTTTGACTATCTTTGTTTGTTTGATATTAAACGTGAAAAGCCCACAGGAATAATAAAATTTTGTTTAAATTATTTAACAGTTTTTTTTTTAAATAATAATAATTATTTAATTAGGGTTAATTATTTTAAATTTAAGATGAGTAAATGTTAGAGATTGAACATGATATTTTAAATTTAATTATAATATGCTGAGAAAATGCTGACATAAGATAAATTAGTAATAAAATTTTAAAACTTTAATAAATTTAAATTATGCTATAAAAATAATAATATATTATTGGAGGAATTTATACAGAGAGTTTCTTAATTAAATGCTCTGCTATGTACTACTACATACCTACTTATGAGCACATAAAAACAAAAGAACAAAAAAAATGTGGTTTTTTCAAGAACAAATTGTTAAAATTTCAACGAGTTTTAAATTTTAAAGCTCGCTTTTTACAAAATTTTTAAAAGTAGTCTAGAAACAGAGTTAAGAGTAAAATTATGAAAACTGAAAAATATATTTAAATTTCATTTAAGCCCACATATCTTGGAAACTTTCTTAGCTCCCATACACAAAATTTATCAACTCATAATTATCTATGCAGTGGTATACAGCGGTGCACCTAATTAGGAAACACCCTGTATATTAAAGCTGTATATATATGTTAAAGAAGACAGAACAAATTAAATTGTTAAGAGGTTATTTACTAACTGTCAAAAAATCGATGCATATTTTGTAAACGAGGGTGTAGATAGTAAAGATCGTAAATTCCTCAAAATTTCATTTCCCAATTCCGATATTAAAAACCAAACAAAATATATATATTTGAAGTTCATTCTAAGTTCGGTTTTAAGCAGGCGGGTGATTGTAGTTCTTTAAAGTCCAACACCACCCAGATGAGCCCCTTACAATGATTCTGGGTGACTTTCGATGCTTTCTATGAACACTCACAGAAAAAATCTAAAATTCACACAGAATAACAAGGAGCCCTCAAGGAGCAGATCTTCAAAAAACAATCTTAGGTTAAAACCTTCAAAACAAGGCCAAAGATTCTCTTAATTGAGATGTGTGCATAATATACTGTCTTAATGAGCTTATAATTACACCCGCCTTAAGAATACTATGAATAGGGATTAGTATCTTTCTCACTATTTGATTCACATTTGGAAAACTGCGAGTTATTAGATTTTTATGGTCTTATTTCATTCTAATTGATCAAATTTCACAGCATTGCCTGAGTTAGTTATTGTATATTAAAACTATAAAAATAAATTGTAATTACGTTATTTACTTGGTTTTCAAAGACAACAAAGCACTTTCATTACAATTTTCATTTATTTATTTAATATATAATAATCCATTTTTATGAATGAAAGATATATTATAAATAAATTATATTATGTGGTGGTCCTTTGATTTTATACTATTATAAAAATATTTAATTTAAGTATACAATTACAAGATAATTGTCAAGCAAATTTCAATTAGCAATGAATAATTTTTTAATTGAAATTTTTTTAAGTAATAATTAAAAGTAATGAAATTTTTATAGTATTATTTGTTTTTATATTATTCATAAAATTTTTAATTATATTATATAAAATATTATTTTATAACTTTTTTCTCAATTACAATTAAAATTGATGCCAAATAATAAATATTAGGTATCTAAAGGTAATTAATATCTGACGAATGACGTAGTGGTAAAGATGGCGCCTTTCATATTGAAAGTCTCGGACTTAAACCCTAGTCAGATCATATCTAATAAAACAATATCGTAAAATTGTATAATTATATCGTAATAGTTAATATCGTAATATAAGATAAGATTTCATATTATGTAAATATATAAATAACTCTTGGGTAGGATACTAGATGGCGTACAAAATTAACATTAGTATATTCATAATCTTATACAATAACTACAGTCGAGTAATCATCGGCTCAGTGAATATAACGATTAAAGAAACTGAAGCCTAGTCTAAATAGCATTGGTGAATGCCCTACACTCCTCAAAATAGTGGAAATGGAATAAGAAACCAAAAAGGGAATTAATAATCTAGAGATAAAAGATCTTATTTTTATATGATCTAAATTTTACAAAACTTTCAAACAAAGTGCCAAAGTAAAGTATTTTAGTTCTTCTTACAAATTTTTAAAGAAACTATCCAAATAAATTAATTTTATTTGTAATTTTTTTTATTATTTCTGTTGAATTTAAAAAAAAAACAAAAAAAAATTTTATCCTTGAAGGAGGATCGAACTCAGATCTATTTACACACTAAGCTACATTGCTAACCACTGAACTATACAATTCTTATAAATTTATGGTCAGATTTCTAATATAAATGTATCACTAACTGACAGAATGAGAAATAAAACCATAAAAACAGGCAAGTTCATATAAAAGTATATAATAAGCATCCAATAGAGCCAGTAATCTGCCAAAGTTATCGCACTTTAATGTCATAATTTTTCGCTGTAATAAGATTTTCAGTTAACCAGCAAAATAACAGGTTTTTCGTAAAAATTTTCTTTATATATTAATGTCAAATTTATTTTTTAGGAAATATATATTTGAGCGAATGTGTATCTAACATGTTAATATACACATGCTTATATTTATTAAGTGAACAAGATCTCTTCCAAATAGAATAAGGGTCCATTAATACTATCAAATGATTGAAGAAATTTGATTTTCCTCAAAAATATTTCATACTAAAAAAGTTTTTATAAACTTGTTCCTCTTTCTATTATCTTTACTCCATGTTATAATGGTTGGTGAGGTTTAATCTCTCAAACTTTAATTGTACTGTTAACTGTATAACACCAGTGAAATAGTAAAATATGACCACTTTATCACTGTAATAATTTAAATAAATCTATAAAGTTAAGAAGTGAAACTTTTCCAACTTAGATTAATTATATTAAATTGTATTAACTATAATATTAATTCTTAATTATTAGTTACTACTATTAAGATAAAAATAAAAATTATAGCCACATAAATTGTACTAATAATTATTATACTCGTGCATACAAATAAGGTCACGGGTATATTAAAATTGGTGCTCCGTTCGTACAGCAGTGCGATAACTCAAAAACTAAAAGGGTTAAAGTCTTGAATTTACACAAAGTCATTTTTAGACAATTTCTAGGTTCCCTATAGTTTTTGATTAAAAGCGGACTAAGGTTTCGGGGAGTTGCCGTACAATGTTTTTGCACCAATATCAATTTCTTCAAAACTAATTATACTAGGTCACTAGGAGGATGAAAATTACACACTGTTAGTTAAATAATGATTCAAGCACCTATATGAAGTTTCAAAATGTTACGACCTCATTTTCGGGAAGCTGCCATACAAGGTTGTCAATTCGATAACTGCATCTAATGAACCTAGAAGTTTAAAATTAGAACTTCCTCGTTTATATAATTTCAATTTTATATTTGAATATACGGCTAAATACAATTTAGTTGTTCTATACAATGTTCTATAAGTATTTATGATATCGTATCATTTATATACAATTTCCGATGTGACTATAATATTAATAAAAAGTGATGATATCTCCCTGCTATATATTTTATGCATCATCAATCAACCAATTAAGCTATATATATAAAACTATTCAATATGATAAGGTGTAAAAATAGAAATCATCAGTACAAACAAAAAATTGGATCTAAAAATAGTTCTAAATGGTTCTGACAATAATTAAATTGATTTGAGGGTCTGTTATAGGAATTATTATTTTATATAAAGTTTGTATGTATGCCGTAACGATACTAGAATCGATTCAAGGCTAAAAATGATAATAGGATATATTCAATTATATTTCTAAATTTTAGTTCCATAGAACTATAGAATAACTTAATTAATAACAATGCAACAATTTTTTGATTTATTTTATTTGTATACTCTGACTATTTCATTGTTGTACACACCTTTATTTTATTGTTGCAATTTTTAGTTAAAATTGATAAAATGTAGATAAATTTACTATACAATATTGAATATATTGAAAAGAAATAATTTGATTAGAAAATTAAATATTAGATATTGGTTTTTACAAAATAGAAAACTATATTGTATATATATATATTTTTTTATTATCTTTACAATGAACTTTAAATAAAAATGTATACTCTTTATATACATTTGCATAACTCAGGTAATAAATGTGACACGTGTGGTTATGGAAGATCAATACAAAAATTATAAAAATAAAAGACTTAATTATATATATATTTTTTATACAAACTAAAGGGTGTTGGTAAGATTGTTCGAAACTCGAAAAAATTTTTTATAAAAGAGTTTTCTTAACAACGTTGTAAAAGTTCTACAGTTTCTTAAAATCAAGGTTTTTTCATATCTCGTTTTATCAAAACATTGTTTTATTTTAGAAAACCGGGAAAACTCTTAAAAATTATTTCTTTATGCAACAGAGTTAAATATCTTTGACTGGATCAGAACTTGTCCAATTTGTTTACAACATGCTCATTCTACAGAATTAAATGTGTTTAACTTGATAAACTAGTTTAATTCTTATTAAACAAGTAAAATATATTCTATGAAAAAAATTTGACATTTCTGAACTAGTTTATCTTTAAAACCAGTTTAATTCTTGTTAAACAAGTATAATATATTGTATGAAAAAATTTGACATTCCTGAACTAGTTTATCTTTGAGACCTGTTTTTTTCCAATATTGTGTATTTAAATTTTTGACATAATTGTTTTTTCTTTGGATTTATAATTTTTTGTATTTTTCATATCACCTTCATAAATTGTCATTTTGTTTTCATTTGCAGAGTTTTATATATTTATTTATTTGGTGTCAAAATTTAATCAGTTGTGCAGTGGGAACACTATTTTAGAAAATCAGTTTACTTCTTATCCAAAAAAAAATATTCTAATATAAAATTTGACATTATGGAACTAGTTTTGAAACAAGTTTTGAAGCTAATGAATTTTTTTTTGAATTAGGAGTTTAATCGTGATTTTGGTACATGTAAAAACGTACTGAACCCAAACTAAAAAATAAAATTAATTTGATATAATATTTAAATTATACTACTTTTGATACTGTAAAACAAATGTTTATAATGCTCTTTAGTATGTAATGTTATGATAACATATTTTATAAAATACATATATTGCATATTATGTTTAAAAATAATGCAACAAGTTTTAATCTACCCTAAACTATCTATGATATGCACTTTTAAACATAAAACATGAAAATTTTCATTATATTCATATAAAATTTTGCAATAGAGAATGTAAAGTGTAATAAAGTATAAACACATAAATAAATTCATCTATGTCATCTGTGCATATAAAATTATTTTATGAATTTTCATTGTATAATAATACATGATAAACAAAGTATTTAAATTTAAGATAAAAATTACTATACATGTAAATATTTTTTCAGAAGTTATGTGTAGGTTTTAAAATATGTATATTTTCAATATAATTCAATTTAAGCCTTTAATTAATTAAATTTATTTTATTACATTTTGTAATATATGTGGTCAATTTACTGATACATTTTGTCAACAGAATTTTAATATTGACATTTTATAAATAAGAGATCAGTTTTTTTTTAATAGTAATATACAGTAGTCTGCATATTTAAGAAACGTTTTAATAAATTATACGATATACATTTTAAGATACAGGAGAATTAATTATTTTATGTGGTTTTTTACATTCTTTCTTTCGACTCGCCCCTGTCTTGCAATTTGAACTCGGTGTTTTCCGATGAGATTGAATTCCTGCAGAGTATGTTTGTCCTTGCTAGATCTGTCACTATTCTAAATGGAAAGGCTTATTACGTCTATTCCTTTTTTCGAATTTTTGGAAGTAGGAACATTCTGATTGTAGGAACATTCTGATTATATATTCTGCATAATTTCTCGGATCTAGAGCAATTTTCTGGGTTGTATTTGAATTGTATACGGTTTTCGCTTGTTAACTATCCTAAGCATACTTTTTTGACATGTGTTTTAAAGTAATATATATATATTAGTTTCCCAGAGGCAACTGATGCAGCTTTACTGAAAGAGCTATTCATATAATAGCCTTATTTCACCCTTATTAGCTTTTGCACTTAAATATTCTTAGACAAGAGTAATATTCTCTTACAAAATTCTTGTATCACTCTTATAAGAGCTTTATAAGAACGTGTATTGAGAAAGTGTACTGTAAGATTATTTTAAAATTTTAACCTTGTCCAAGGTGCTTATAGTTCTTTTATTTAAATTCTCTTAGCTTAATATTATATGACAAACTTTTATTTAAAACACTCTAGAGAATAAACAAACATCTTAAGGTTAAAAAACGTATCTTTGCAATAAGTTTTACACATGTGTATTCATGTTATATGATAAAAACATTTGGAATTTTTCCAGACAAAATAAATAGCAGTTTTATTACCAAAAAAAAATAATTTGAATTACAAAATAAACATAAAATAAGGCATATTAATTCCAAATATACTAGATTGATACTAGAATACCTAATGTACTAGATTTATGATAATATTTACATAAATGTGCCAAATTTATTTATTAACTTTTATATTTATCTATTGATTAGATATAAAATAAATAATTACAGAATGTATAATTAAATTCATTTATATATTATATTATAATATCAATATATATACATATATATATTTATCTTTGTATAAATTAATTTTCAGATGCCATATAAAATATATCTAAATTAAAATAAATATATGCATTTAAGAAGAAGAGAATTTAAATTTGCGAGTATGGATGTAAAAATTGAAAAATGACATTTATAATGAAAAAGGATTAAGGACAAATAAAGTAATAATGTTGTATGTATATGTGTATTAGCCACATGTATTAAAAATTCTACTTCTGGGAATTATATATATATTTAAATCTCTTAAGAATATATATTTTAGCTTTTATAAATTTTCTAAAGATTAAAAACACTTAAACAATTAGAATAAAGTTTTTTTTTTTGTTAAACTTAAAGATTATAATGGTATAAGTAAGAATATATTTAAAAATATTAAATTTTTTATGAGTTTTGAAGAATAATAAAACTTTTCTTTTTAATATTATTAAATAAAAATCATATGTTAAAAAAAACACAAAAGTTTTTCAATTGTAATTGAATATTTAAACTTTTTAAAATAAGTTTTGGTTTTAATAAATTTTTTCAAAACTAATTTTCAATTTAATGTCTTAATTTAGTGAAATCACCTCTCAATTAGTGAAACCACCTCTCAGTTTAATGAAAATTTTGGTAATATTATTCTGTTTAAGTGCACACGTTCATAAGTGTTTTAAGTTGGTAAATAAAATAGGTTTATATTTTACATTTAATCAGTTAAAACTTGCTTGATATTTAAGGTCTTCAGTCCATGGAACTATGGAGCCATATTCAACTAAATTGTGTTCCCCAAACTTGATAATGTATATATGCATGACTTAGCCCAAGTTTAGAAGAATTTTAACATCTTTCTTCTTAATATCCCATCCAATTTTCTCAATCCCCCATAATCAAGAAATCCTAAATAACTTCCACCATAATCCCAAATCCTTCAATATCCCTATTCCTGTAACCAAATTGTACATTTGTATCATAGGTTCCCTCCTAAAATTTGGTTCAAAAACGGTGTGGTTTTGGTGTATTAAAGTCGCACACTACCCAAAGAAACCAGTTTTAGTGGGTGGCTTTTGAGCTTTCCATTTCCTTGTAAAAAAAAAGTAATAATCAGAAATACGGAAAAATCTTCTAAGGTGTGATTCTTTGAAGTATTTTAGGAAAAAACATGGGTATCATTTTTGCGTTCATTTAAAATTCATCTGAGCTTTAAACTGTTAAAGAAAAATGTGTTAGACAAGTTACATCATGCAAACCAGTATACTTTTACAGGATTAAGGATGGTCCTAAATAATATACTGGGTCATATGCAAAAAAAAGTAACTGTAATTATGTATTTTTTAATAAATTTAATTATTTTTAAAAAATTCTAGGTTCGATAGGATTACAATTCATATTATTAAAAAATTGCATACTTTTAGGCATTCCAAATATCCTTTGTAAAATCGTTCTAGTTTTTTTTTGTTATTTACTGTAATCAAATAAGTTCTCCAATTTCTTCAATCATAACAATCCTGATTAATACCAACCCTACCTATTATCCCATAGTATATAAAAAAATGGATTGACTATATAATATAGTAATTGTTTTTATTTTATAGCATAAAAAAAAAATTTACAACTAGGTGCGATTTTATCCTAGAGCATAATAAAAGTAATAAAAAAATAATTTGTCTTGTAATATTAGATAGTTATATTTTATCAGGACTCAGACTAAAAAACCCATAAACTTATAACAACATAAAAAATATCAAAATAAAGATAATAATGAAAAATAAAGAATACAATTTATTTATACAGATTGAGAAAATTATTTTAGGCACAGTATAATAGAGAAAAGTTTCATTATCTCCAAGTCTTTGGGTATAAAATATTTCAAAATTTTTTTTTCTATGATAATAAATTCCCAATGTCTATATAATACTTGTAGAATAGCAGAGGCTAAAAGAGATCGGGTTGTTTTGTTTTGTAATATGATGAAAAAGCCTAATTATAAAAAAAGGAGCAATTTAGGGCACTTGTAATTGTAACCGAATACTTTTAATTTTGAAAGGACCAAGTAAGTAAACTTTTTTTTTTAAAACAAATTAAATTATTTATGTATATATATATATACTTGATGATAGATGGCAGTAAAAAAAAAAATAAATTTATACTTTAATTTTTGTTTTTGGACCTAAAGTAATGAAAATAAAAATATTTTTTTGTGGAAATGGTTTTTGGGTTTTGAATGCTAATTTCATGTTTATTTTTAAATACCGGAGGTATGGAAATGCTAATTAAAAGCTAATATTAAAAATAGAATCAAATATAATACGTTAGAAAGTATTATATTGTTTTTTTTTAAACCTTTTACTTGGCTTTAGGGTGTTGGTAATCAATGTGTAATTCTGTATACCTATTTGTGATTAACTTTTTTCTTTTAACATTAAACATCGCATTAATTCAAAATTGGATTTTTTTAGTGTAAATGAGAAAAATATATTTTACATCAAATTTCGATTTTATATGTTAAAATTTTATTCGATGTAATATGTTAAAACTTTTTTCGTAGTTTAAGTTAGTTTTTTGTTAAATATTTTATTCGATGTTATATTTATTTTCTTATGTACGTCAAAATTTTATTCGATGTGATATGTTAAAATTTTATTTGATATTAATGTTTAATAATTCATGCCCTCAAATAGGTAATCAAAATTTAATGCGATATTATATGTTAAATGTTATATTTGATGCCATTTGTTAAATATTTTATTCGATGTTATATGTTAATTATTTTTATGCGATGTTATATTGTAATTCTTATTTATTATTTAATTTTTATATTTACTTTTAGGTTTCAAGATACTGTTATTTTTACCTAGGAACAATTGCATATCATTCAAGTTTTACATTTATTCAGTATTAAAAAAAATTTTTTTTAAAAAGTAAAATGTTATCATCATGATATATTTGAGGTCGACCAACCTATTGTTATTTTTATAGGGTAGACTTACAATATTTTTCTAAAAAAAAAAATATTCAGTAATTTTTCTATAAAAAAATTCTCTTAAAGTTTCAAATTTCTTTAGAAAAACAACAACAAAGAAATCATCATATTCATAATAAATTATTGTTATGAAAAGTTTTTATATCATAATTCCTTAAAGAATTATTAGTTTTGAAACTTTGTTTGGTTTTCCCATTGTGAAATATAATCTTGTAATTTGAATTTTTTTAACTAGAAAATTGCATGTTATATTATGGCATGACATTATAATATTCATATAATGCTACATTTTTGTTATAAGAAAAATATTTTGAAGGATGAATTTAATAACTCAGAAAAAATTATTTAAATTTGATGTTATTTAATTTATTTTAAGTTTTTTAAATAAATTAAATGGTATAAAGTTTTGTTATAAAGTTTGTTAAATGTTATTAAATACAGTTTTAAATATTAAATATTAATTTTGAATAATTAAAATTTAAAAGTATTTTACTTTGAAAGAGTTTTATAAAAACTGTTAATAGGGTTAAATCTGTTTGGTATATTAAACATTTTGATAGTAATTGTAGTTTTTAGTTATATTGTAAAATTCGAGTACATGTAATTATATTCACCATTTTATACTTCGTGTCAATGATTTGTTAAATTTTTTTTGTTGGAGTAACAGTCATAATTTTTACTTAAAGTGAAGATATTTTAATTTTAGTTATCAATTAATTTAAATTAAAATTAAGCTTAATTAACTTATTATGTAAATACTTTTGGAAAATGTATGTGAACACTCATATATCAATGAAACACTTACATTATGTACTAGCAACTTGCTATATAACAAGTATTTGATAAGGTTTTGTAAATACAAGATCCTACATCAGGGATGACGTGAAAGGGAGTCGTTGTCAGAAAGTACACCGGAAGAGGAAGTGCTTGGAGCCGGCACTGTGTCTAGGGTACTATAAAAAGGTCTTTGCATGCATATAAATATCTTTATAAAATTCAGGGATGACGTGAGAATTAATTTAATTGGTGTCAGAAAGTACAACGAAAGAGGAAGTGCTTGGAATTGGCTTTGCGTCTAGGGTACTATCAAAAAGGTCTTTGCATTTATATAATTACCTTTTCAACATTATTTAAAAAATGGAATTCCATAAGCAAAAAGGAGATTTACAATAACCTATAAAGCAAGAATAATTACTTTTACTACTTTCCTAATATCTTGGATTCTTGGATTTTGTAGTGTCCCAGGTAAATTTGCTAGAATCTTGAGAACAAAATTTATATTTCTTTTTAAAATATTCTTTTAATTGGGTTGAAAATTAGGATTGTACAATTAGGGGTAGGGGATTAAACTTAACAGCAGTACCCGTCGCAATGTTTCGAACTCTTCGTGGCTCATGTGTGGTCCTATAAAAAGTTATATTTCTCTCTTTTCTATGATTAATAATAAACATGCTTTTCGATAGCAGGGACCTGATGCAAAATGATTATTATATTAGTAATAAGTGTTGGGGAAATAAGTCCCAGCCACATTACCTAAATTATTGAATTAAAGAATCTTTATTTAAATAAAAAAGTTTTCACTTAAAGTGAAAATGTCGTCAGTTAATATAAAGAATTATAATTTCATTTCGAATGTTCTAAAATAGAATTTGATTATTAAGTGATATTCCAAATTCAATTCAGGATTTGATTGAAAATTACTTAAACGTTTGTTAAATAATAACTAAATAATTGAAATTTGTTTAACTTTCGTTTAACTTTCAATTCATAGATGCTTAAGTAAATTTAATCAGTATTTATTGATTTAAAATAAATATTTTTTCTTTTATCAGCAAAAAAAAAACCAAATAATCAGAAAATTTTCAACATTTTTTAAAACTTTTTGAAAAACTTTTCAAAAAGAACTTATCAATGGTTTAAAGAGAAAAATATTACACATATTTTTTTTAAATAAACAATTTCAAACAATTTTTATACCTCTACAATTAGAACTTTTTTAAAAGTATTTTCCATTTTATTTGAAAAATTTTTAATAAAAAATGTTCTATTAAAAAATTTCAACTTAATAAAAGTAAATTGCCGTTGTTAAGTAATATACATATATAATAACTTTTAGAAACAATTAGTAAAGTAAAGTTTCAGTCCTATAAAATTTTAACTTTTTTAAGTGAAATTCATTATTTCAATTTTTGTTTTAAAATATTTAAAAAAAAAAACAAAACTTTGAGGTATAAAGAAAAATATGCATTATTTTAGATTGCATTCTGTTGCAAAAATGGGCTTCTTCAAAGTAACTTTACGTGGATGATTAGTTAGTTTTAGTAATAGTTAAAGAAAAGTTTCGAAAGCCACCTATTGGAATTCTGCTGAGCAGTGTGCGATTTTAACGCATTAAAATCACACCCTTTTTGAATCAAACTTTAGGAAGGAGCCTGTAATACAAATGTACAATTTGGTTACGGGGATGGGGATATGGAAGAATTTTAGGATTTTGGTTAGAGCTTTTTGGGACTGTTATATAATTCATGGGGGACGGGGAAAATTGGATGGATGGAATATTTAAAAGACATTTTAAAGGTACAAAATTTCTTCTGAACCGCGTTCGCATCTTCATTTTTACAATTTATGCATACATTTTTCTAAGTGTGATCAATTTTAAAACTCAAAGAATAGAAGGATGTTCATAAATCTCGAATCTCTTAGGGAAACTTAATTTTTTTAAAATGAACATAGCCTTTGTTTAATGCATTCAGAACTTACAGCTTTAAGAAATGGTATCCATTGTAGACAAGGCTTGGATCCATTGCCAATAATTTAAATTATAAAAGCCAGATTATATTTCGTGGTTTAAATATGTAAGAGTAGAATACCCTCCTTAATCGTACGGCTTAAGTAATATTGAAACAAATATTTGAGTTGAAGTCTCTTTGGTAGAAAAAAATTTGAATCTTTGGTGAATCAAGTACTTGTTATTTATGGACTTCCTTACAAACAAAAGTTATAATTATAGTTTCCTAAAAACTGAAGAAGTTAATTAATATCAGATTTTTAATTATTGAATCGAATTCTTAAAGAGAAACATTTTCGAAATTTAAAATAGAAGGGTTTTTTTATTCAATGTAAAATGTACACTATTTCCTAGACTATAAATGCATGCATGCATGCAATAATTACCATTATTTAGGACTGAGTAAAAGTTGTATTTTAAACGTTTCCAGAATTGCAGTTAATAATTTATGTTTGATATTTTTAAAAGTGTTGCCATATGATACTTTAATTTGCCGTCATGCAAAACTCAATATATTCAAAATTTTTGACCCCTCAAATCTTCTAAACGACTTAAGCTAAAAACTTGATATTTTTGGAAGTTGAAAGTAGAATGCTATATTTTTTGCGAGCTCTACTTTTTAGGAGATGTAAGGGGTTAAGATATTTTACTATATATAACCATCTGCAACTTGAATACCCGTTCAAATTGTTTTAAAGGTTTTTCTTAATTTTAAATCAAGGGACTCTTAATTTTTAACAATTTTGTTTTATAATAAAATTTAAGAAAATGTTCCAATTTTAGTACAAGTTACAATTTAATTCATTGAACCTTAAATAAAAACTTGGGAGAGGATAGATCCTTGAGAATCAGCATAAGTTTGTTCAGAAAAAATTTCGAAGCTTTACTAGAGTGAAAAGAGTTAATTGGACTAAAAAATTTTATATTAAGTTTAAACGTTTACAATGTGTGACCTGTGCGGGAATCGAACTCTCACTACACCATTACACCGCTGAGGTCTCCTTTCCATCAGATTTACCACTTAAATTATAATTATTTGTTCTTTTAGTAAAATGGTATTACTTTACAAGAATCATTTCAGATGTAAAATATTTAAAATAACCCTTGAGTGCTATTTTCAGATTTGATTAATTTTAATATCTTTACCTGTCGGACAACTAAAATGAAGGTACATAATAGCACTTTATTCAACATGTTTATTTCTTGTAAAAAAAAATGTTAAAATGAAAAAATGAATAAATAAAATAGTAATACACAGTTGAAAGGACTACAAAGGATGAAATGTGAAATAAAAAAAAATCTTACAAAGCAGAAGTATTTATTGTTTAAAATAAAAAAAAACTCTAGAACGTAGCTTTAAAGCTATTTTCTAGTAATTTACCATTATTTACAATTTCATATTCAACATTTAAGTGAAGTTATGAAATATGGTGAATTATAATGAAAAAAGTTTTTCTCAATAAGAAAATTTTCACAACTCGTTAATTTTAACACGAGTTGTATGAAAATTATAAAAAAGTCTAAGGACTTTGAAAAAACGTCTCGAGAAACAAGATCAAATCGAGGGTTTTAAGATTTTAAGTAATCCCATCTTTAATAATTTTTTTATTTTTTTTTTTTTTTTTTTTTTTTTTTCTTTATTTTTTTAAATCTTAATAATAAATTTTACAATAGATTTACAATTTATATATAAATTAATTGTTTGCATACGACCCTGGCTGTGGGTCTAATAGAATTATAAATAGTTTTTTTTTTACATTATTATATATATTTATTTAATTAGTTTTTTTTCTAACCATAGCCTAAGTAAGCCATTTGGTTGTATAGATTAATATTATTGTCAAGCAATTTTAAGTATATCTTTTAACAATTTGTTATAATTAAAGTAATTTTTTTTTTTTTTTTTTTTTTTTTCTTAACTAAATGTAAGAATTTATATTTTCCAAATCATCTGATAATCCATTATCATATATTTATAATAATATATGAGCATTCTACCATTTTGTTATTTAATTTAGGGTTAAAAGCAAATTTTTTATTTTTTTCTTAAATAAACTATAAGAATTAATATTTTTCAAATCATCTGATAAACCATTGAAAGCACTTAAACTATTATATACACAATTCATTTTTTGTTTGTCCGTTCTAAACAATGAAAGATAAAAATTTGCCTTATTTCTAGTATTGTAGTTATGTATATCTATGTTGCGATTAATAAGGAAGTTATGTTTGATTAAGTTGTTAATTATTTTATAGGCCAGAAAGTATAATTCTCTTTTGCATATAGTTTCAAGACTTACATATTGTGACGAATATATTAAATGGGACGGATGTGTAATTGGGTAAAATTTTATTATTTTTATAGCCCTTTTATGTATGATATCAAGTCTTTTTATATACGTTTGTGGCGCATTGCTCCAAAGTGGATTTAAGTATGTTAAGTTTGAGGAAATATAGGATGAGTATATAACATACAATGTGTTCCTATCAAAGTATTTCCTCATTCTTCTTAATATAAACACATAGGGTATAATTTTCTTGATAATATGGTCTATGTGATCTTGCCATTTGAACCTACTATCTACTAACAATCCCAAATAATTATAGCTTTTCACTACACTGATGTGGTTAGATTTATAATTGATACTAGAAAAACTAAAAGTTTTGTTATCGAAGAGCAGAACTTTTGTCTTCTTTATATTTAATGACATTTTATTTTTAAGAAGCCATTCCTCAATAATATCAAGGTCATATATAATTGATTCCCTTAAATCTATCTCATTATCTGTAGAATATTTAATAGCCGCATCATCTGCGAAAAGCTGTAATACACCCTTTAGCTCTAATCTGGCTAAATCATCAATATAGATTTTGAATAGATCAGGACCGAGAATTGATCCCTGAGGTACCCCTTTTTTTATGTATTTCATATTACTGTAGGTGTTATTACAGTGTGTCCGTTGTTTTCTGTTGTGTAAATATGATCTAAAAAGATTTAACTGAGTCTCACTAAATTGCAATTGAGATAACTTAAAAAGAAGAATGTTATGGTCAACACAATCAAAGGCTTTCTGCAAATCTATAAATAGGCAAGCAGTAAATTTTTTATTGTCCATACTCTTTGATATGAAATCAGTTAGAGATAAACAGGCAGCCGTCGTATTAGAATTTTCTTCAAACCCATATTGTTCTTTATGCAATATACTATTTGAGTTCAAGAAAAACGCGAGTCTTTTTTTAATAATGTTTTCAAATATTTTTGAGACTGAACTCAGAACTGAGATTGGACGGTAATTTGATGGAAGCGTTTTATCACCAGCTTTATGTATCGGGGTAACAATGGCATGTTTAAGTGAGTCAGGAAACGAACCAGCTTCGAAAGATATATTGATAAACTTCACCAATATTGGACTTAACTGGCTTGAGAACTTTCTCAACACTTTAGATGAAATATTATCATGTCCAGTCGCCGATCCCAAATTTAATGAATTAATTGTCATTTGGACTTCTTCCAAGTTTGTAGGAAATAGAGAAAATTGATTGTAGATGTTTTTTGGAAATGAAGCCAAGTATATTTCATCTATGGGTTCTGTTGCTATATCTAAGGTTTTTGTAACGTCTATAAAATAAGAATTCATTGTATCTGTGATTTGCTGAAAGTTGTTTATAACGCTATTGTTGTAATTAATTTCATTTAGAGTATTATTATTATCGAAACTATTTATATTATACATGATTCTTTTGTAAAGACACCATAATTTCCTACTATTATTGGGGTCACTAGATATTATCTTATTACAAAAATTATACTTAGCTTGTTTTATCTGTCTTTTGACTATGTTTTTATGTTTTTTATAAAGTTCATTAACCTTTACGTCATTAGGATATTTTTTTTTGTATTTATAGAAAGAGTCACGAATCTTCATGCTACGAATAATCTCATTATTCATCCACTCATGTTTTTTCTTGGTGTTATTAGGAGAAATTATTTCAGTGTAATTTTTGATTTTTTCAGAAAACACTTGGATAAATTCATCCAAAGTATTAAAATTGCCTAGATTTTGCCAAAAAATGTCCGTGGAAAGCTTTTCATAATTTAAAATTTTTTTTGTAAAGTTAGTATCTTCCTTAGTAATACTAAGGTCTGAACTAATAAAGAGCAATTGATGGTCCGACAAAGATGTGTTAGCAACATGAAGATTATAATTGTATTCAATTAAATCCGTGCAGAAATGGTCTATTATAGTTCTAGAATTAGTGCCTATTCTTGTTGCGTATTTGTCATTTATATTGTTGTAGACCACAAAGCCATTGCAAAGTAGTGTGTTCAAATAGTTTCTTACATCACAGTTATTTTTATCTAACAAGTTAATATTGAAATCTCCTAGGATTAGAGATTTATTATATTTGCATGTAATTTCATCCAATCTGTCAATAAAATCTTTTAAATTTGTCTGATGAGCCCTATAGAAGCACATTATGTCTAGTTTTGGTTTTTGCAATTTTACTCCAAGAATATTTGAGTTGAAGAAGTTTTCTTCAAATTCAAGATTGCTGCTTATTTTATTAGATATGTAAATAGCAGCACCACCGTTGGATTTTTCGCGATTAGAAAAGTATGCGGAATACCCTGGAATATTATAAAATTGATTTTGATGACTTAGAAGCCAGATTTCAGTTAACACAATTACATGTATTTCACAATATAAAGAATTAATTAAAACCTCTAAATTACTTAATTTATTTCGAAGGCTTTGAATATTTAAATAAATTATATTAAAATTATTTTTATAATTAACCATAACATTTCTGTTTAACCCTGTAAAATAATTAACTTTAATGTTTTCATTAATATCAAACAACATCTTTGTAATTAAAAACAATAGTAGCATAACGGAATAGCAACATTAAACAAGAGAGAGCTTTTATCATGTATTTAAAAATTGTGACGATATGATTTATATGAATGATTATTTCAGTAAATAAAACAACGTGGTTTAAAACAGTACGAAATTGATAGTGCTTATAAAAATTTTTAGTAAAAAAATGTGAATTTGTAAAAAATGTAAAAAATGTAGAAGTAAATAATGTGTAAAAAATGTGAGTAAAAAATGTGAATTTGTGTATATAAGTGATTTTTTTTTTTATTTTTTTTAAATAAATGAAGTGATATAAATTATTAATTAATTTATTAAATAGACAACAATGTTTCATATGTGCAGGCATGGGCACATATTTTTGGATGCATATACATCCATGTATAAATATACATATGTACCTTTGCTTGCACATATATAACAAAGTTGATAAAGTACACCGAGAAAAGCATGCAAGAGTTGATTTAAATAATGTATATGAACAATGTTTATACAAAATGTATATAAACAATGTGTCAGAAAAGAAATGATTTATGAAATAAATAATGAGTGCAATTTTAAGTATTCTTAAAAATGGTAAAATCCTCATATTATTATAAAATAAAAAGAACAGAAGTTTACAATAAACAATTAAAAATTCAAGAATTAAATATTTAAGTTTGTAAGATAAATTTAAAAATTCAGTGTTGAAATTTATATAATGTATACGAAAGTGGAAGTGAAGAAAATTAAGTGTGTATATTTTGCTTGAAGAAAGAAAGAGAGAGATATACAATACCAGAAGTATTTCAAACAATGTAAACAAATCAAGTAAGTTTAATTTATTTATTTTATTTATTATTGCAAAGCTCATTAATAGATGCGATATCGTTAAAATTATTAATATTATGTATTTTGCTGGAGGCAGTTCTTCGCATTTTAATAATATTGTCTTTAACCCACAAAAATTTAAAATTATAAGTATTCTTGATTTTTTTTGCCTCGTAATATAATTTTTTTTGTAAACGCGACAAGTGATTTTGAAAATATATCTCTCTATTTCCCTCCTCATTTGGAAAAAATTCTGTAGTAAAAATATGCTGTTCCTTTTTAGCTAACATAAGACGCTGTTTAGCTTCGTTAGTACGAAGATAAACAACATATTGCTTATCTTTATTTTTACTACTTGAAATTGTTGTTAATGGTGTAATACGCTCGATGTCATTTTTATTTATGTTGGAATTTAATTTTTTTGTAATTTTTAAAAATAAATCTTCAAGGTTACCTGGTTTATCTGGTAAACCTGATACGACTATATTATTATGGTAGTTGTGTTTTGATTGGTCGTCTTTATCAAGCACTGACTCCAGATAGTTAACCTTGTGCTCTAATTCCTTGTATTTTTTGTTAGTTAGTTGTATTTCGTTCTTTAATTTAGCGTTTTCTTCAATTATTTTTTTTTGAATTTTAAGGCCATCATCGAATTGGCGTGCAATAAAACTTTGTGAAGTTTTAATATCTATTAATAGAGGCGCTAGGTTTTTTAAGTATAACGCTATAGCATCCAGAGTACAATTTACTGGATCGAACGACATCAGTGTGGCCACATTATTATCAGCCTCGATGTACCCCTTACCAGATGCAGCCGGAGAATCCACAGCCTCACGAACAACGCTGTCCTTTTCAGCATTGCTGTACTCTGTACCAGTATCATCTCCATCGTCAAGTACCACAAAAGATTCATTATCCGAAGGACAATGTTGGCATCTCCAAAGAAATCTGCCATTTTTTACATCTTCGAACTGGGCATCTGAGACTCCCACACACCTGGTATGGTATACTCTACCACAAGCACCGCTGCACAGTAATCCCTTGCTATTAGCATAGATTCCTTTGTCGCACTTGATACATTGTTTCACCATTTTAATTTTTTTTTTTTTTATTATTGATTTTTATTTTTATTCTATAGTTTTGGTTTTTTTTGTATTTTATGATAGTTATTGGTGCGTAAAAATTTGCACTTATGATTATAATATTTATATATATATATTTTTGAAGAAAAAAAAAAAAAATATTAGTATTAATTTGATTATATTATTTGTTTATTATTAATTTTTATTTTAATTCTATAGTTTTGGTTTTTTTTTGTGTTTTATTATAGTTTTTGGCGCGTAAAAATTTGCACTTATGATTATAATATTTATATATATATATTTTTGAAAAAAAAGAAAAAAAAAATATTAATATTAAATTGATTATATTATTTGTTTATTTTTTTTTTTTTATTATTTTTTTGTTTATTTTTAGTTAATGTATTAAAAATTTTATAATTATAAAAAAATTTTTTGGAACGATAGAAAAAAAATTTTTTTTTACACGTCTATACTGCTTGACAATTCAATTGAAAGTATTTATTATTATTATATATTCAATATTGCCTGATATTATATTAGTCCTATGCCTATAAGACTTTTGGACTTTTTACATTACACTTTTATGACATAAATTATACTTTTTTTTAAATGATATTCCGCAGGGTTTGAACTGTTTTTCAGTTCTTATAACATTTAAAATTTTTTTTTCGTGAATGGAACTCGGACTCCCTCGGTTAATGAGCCAACTGCTAACCAACTACACCACCGAGACCCCTTCAGAATTATTATTTGTTGTTACTATATTATATTAATAGATATTTGATTTTTTTTGCATAACTTTAGGCGAAAAGTGAAAAATCTAAATTTTAAGAAAATAAATTTAAATATAAATGATTTAAGGAGATGCAATTTTTACCTGCAAAAGTCAGATATTTCTTTACAAATCTCCCTACGACTTTTCTGCAATAAAACTGTAAAATTCGAATTTGTTGACCTAATTTGTACATAAGTGAATTTAGACCATTTCGACTCTATATGCCCTTTTAAGCAGTAGGCCCAATCTAATTTAAAATCACTAACTCGGCCTTATTACCGCTTCTTAAAAGACAATAACCGCTATTAAATAACTAAATTCCTACCGGCTTTTAGAAGAAGGCAAAACTGATTCAACCTTACTTCTTGAGAAATCATTTCATAGCACCAAAATCTTTCATCTAGAAAATAAAGCGTGAAAATAATTTTAAATTTAAAAAAAAAAGTATAATAACTCCCACTACCTTTTTTTAAAAAAAAGTTAGAATTTTAATATATTAATTTTTTTTATTTTAACTTAAGCTATTTAGCGGAAATATTTCCGCTGATGGCAGAATAAAACATGAATAAATATATATATATATATCAGTATATATAAAATATATATATACATAATTTATTTTGAAAAATACTTATTTAATAAAAAAATTATTTTAAAAAATTGTTTTGTGAAAAGTATTTTTTATTTATTCAAATAATTGGTGAATAGATTACGGGCAACTGAACTATTTTTTAAAGAATTTGAAAGATTAATGAGGCTCAGTTTTTATATACAGATTATTTTAATATTTACCAGCCGAAGTGAATTCTGTTTCTATTTTATTTTAATAATAACATATACAATCCAATTCTTTTAGTTTCAATTTAAATGAACTTTCAGATTATTTTAATTGTTACTTTTTTTTTAGTAGTTTCTGTTCTGGATTTTAATTTATTTGAAGGTTTATCTGGAAATATGATGAAATTTTTTTAATATTAAAAATAACAGAACATTTTAATGAAAGTCACAAAAAAACAAAAAAAAAAAAACCAATTTGTATTAATTCTAGAACAAAAAATGTGTTCTATTAATCTTGGTCTCATTATGCATAATATTACCCAGTATTCATTAGTATCCATATACTATTTAGTGACCTTCATTTTTAAATTAAAGGATCTTAACTGAAGATGTTAAAATACATGAGATTGTAATTTTTTGAAGACTTGTAAAGTTTACATGGAAAGTACAAGGTAAAATATGGAGATCGAAGACTTAGAAGACTTGTAAAGAATTTTCGTAAAATATGAAACTTCAGAAGTTGAATTAGAAGAAGCTATATAAGGCGAGTAAATAATAACATATTGTAAGAGTCAGCGAAGTTTGAAGATCAACTAAATTCATTTAAAGCTTACGGAAAAATTAAAAATTAAAAAATTGGAAAAAAATGATATATTCAATAAAGTACCAAATTTGAATATGTTGCTCCAAATTTTAGTTATTGTTGTTTTGATATGGGGGAAGCAAGTGCCGTCATAAAACATAGGCCTTGCCGCCTGTTGTGAACCCACTTTCAATACTTTTTATTAATTTATAAGTAATATTATTTATTTTGCTTATGTTAAATATTTGTATATTTTAAAATATATTTGGTCACCATGGGGATTTGTAAAGGAAAATTATTTTCAAAAAATTCATCAAAATTCAGAGGGGTACGGGAATCGAATCCGCGCCTCCTCGGTTAGTAAGCCAAATGTTTACCCACTAAACCGCCGAGGCACCTCGAAAATTTTAGTACTTTAAATATTATGAAAATTATATGAAATAATAGGCGCTTATCATTACGTTGTGCAGTCACTTTCAATACTTTTTATCAATTTTTTCCAATTTTTTAATTCGGTTTGTTGTTATACATTTCACTCATTTTAATATACAACTTGTAAAAAAATGATGTCTTACAAGTTGTAAAAATATGTTAAGATTCTCAATGATAAAAAATTTAGAAGGTTTTTATGGATTTTTTAATTTATTTCAAAGCTTTTCACAGAAAATTAATTAAGGAAAAACATTTATAATTTGTTGTACCTTTTAATCAGATGGGAAAACTTCGAACAGAACATTTTCAATTTTTTTTTGTTTTAAACACTTAAACTTTTGACAAGATTTTATATTTTTCTACTCTTCTTCCTTACTAATTTATAGAAATTAATTAAGAATTGTGTTTTAACAATTAATTATTTTCAAATTTTATTGCGTAAATTTTTAAATCATTGCTTTTATCTTTATTAAATTAATTGCTTTACTAGATGAACTTTGGGCGTTTTACCACAGGTCCTAAAAATTTAATTTTGTTTTGTACATATGAAAGAAATTATTAAAGAAAGTAAAAAAAAAATTAGATATTGTGTAATTTCATTTTCTTATGCTGCAATGGGTTAATGAAAAACTTTTTTAAATATCAAAGCATTATTGCTTGAAAATATTTAAATTTCTTGTGTCAAAACTGTCTCGTGCAAACATAGAGGTATTCTGTTTACAGAAAATTTATTTTCCGAACGTTGCGCGGCAAGAGTAGATTAGATTGCGTCAACCCTTGGCAACTCTTAACCTTCACCCGGCTTTAGAATTTTTAAACAGCAAGTTAGCCTAGCAGCAATGCTTTGTTAAACATTCAAAGAAGTGTAACGAACTTTACATTTTTATAGCAGCTGCATGAACCTGTCATCCAAGACTAACCAAATTAATGAAACATTTTTCCCAAATACCTAAACTTTTCTTCATAAAATTTCAGATACGTCACTTAATTATGCTCTGATGTACGATTTAAAAAAAACAGGTAAATACATTAGCCCCAAAACTTCTTTAGTTATGCATAGAAAAAGAAAGCAATTGTATGGCAGCAATTGAAACCTCCTACACTACATCTGCTAAAAAAATTTTATACAAACATTGACTATAGAACTTAACTACCATTGGAAAGGTTTGTACATCAAGGTTTTTTTTAAATACTTAGATAACTAAGTACGTAACTACATCCATTTAAGAAAGAAAGTTTTGTAGCAGCGACTTTACCTTGTTGCAATAAATTAACAAAATTTTTAATCAAAAAACTATGAACTTACGGGTTCTGAAGCTGCATTAATTTTTAAAAAGCTCTTGTCTCGCAAGGGGTTAATTGAAAAAATTTTACATTTATATTTAGGAATGATCTCTGAAGGGAAAATAAATGCAACAACAGTGTTACCACCGCAAATTTCTTTTGTCTCGAACACCATTTTTACACTTTTTAGTAAACGACTCAATTTTAGAATTTTTAATGAAATATTCCATCCCCATGATCCCATTCAGAAATTCTTTTGTCTCAGTTGACTCCATGTTCGCCGCCAATTGACTCCAGTAGTAATGAAAATCTCCTTTTGGAGTCAATAGATCGTTCAATAAAGTCAAAAATCGAAAAAGCGGTTGTGCTAAAATGGGTTAACTATTCGAATACAGTAGTAGTGGCCAAAATAAAGTACGCTGGGGTTGAGTTTCTATAATTTGCTGTACGATGTATCGCACAAACAAGCACAATAAAACGATTAATCCTTGTACTATTTACAATATCCTGTATTTGAAAAAAAACTCCTAAAATAATTATTATCTATTTATTGTAATGTAAACCAATTCAAATTGAAGAAGAATACATCTATTAGAATCATTTATATTAATGTATTACAAATATTATATATACTTACTATTGAAAATATATAAAATTATTTCATATGATGTAAGTGATGTCAAAAGATTTTAAAGGACTTGTTTATGATTATCCTTTTATACTCTTACAATATCTATATTAGGTACAAACTATTGAACGTGTTTCAGAATTTTGTATTATACTCATATCAAGAAATTCTATTTATGATAAGTACACTTTTTACGTCAATTTTCATATTACTTATACACTTATAAAATATTAAAGAGGCTTTCAAATACTTAAGTGAACAGAGTATTTTCAAAGAAAATTGTTTTTTTTTTGTAATTTTGTTTTCCACAAAAAAGCCACAAACTTTTTTTTTGGATTTGTTTAGAATTTTTAGAAGTGGTTATGTTTTTCAAGTGGTTAACTGAATGTTTCCTTATTGCTTTTTTCTAATATGTATGTATTTATTTAATGAAAAAGAATTTTCAATATTGTTTTTATAAGATAATAACAAATAAAATATTATTGAAATTTTTTTGAACTCAGCATTGAATGTAGAAAAAAAATGGGAGTGTGTAAGATAAATAGTATAGAAGATATGTGTGGGAATTTAAAATGAGGATTTGGGCTGGTAACTAATCACGAAAATTTATGTAGGTATTGGTTTCTTCAAAAGGTTCCTTCAACTTGGTTTTCTAAAACTTGACGAACGTATCTTAAATAAGCGTCTTAAATTTTCCAAAAAAACAATAATATCACAAAATATTATATTTAATTTGGCTATAATAATCACATTTTTTGGTGCTATAGTCAATATGAATATCTTCGATACTATTATTAAATGATAAGTTATAATAACATTATATTTTGTCTCAAAGGGGGCATTTCTTATGAAAAAACTCTTTAAAAGTCAGCGCAGATTTTAAAACAACACTCGCTTCGTTAAACAGCCATATACTTAACCAGTACGTCAGTGCAATATTTTTAAATCCGTCGGTTATTGAGCTCTTTATATATTTTGAATACTATTATTAGATTATAACTATACTATTTATTATATTATTTTATTTTATTTTATTATATTTATTTAATTATACTATACTATTATTAAATTTCATTGTAAAGTGGAAAAAATTAATATTTGTGCGGGAATCGAACACGCATTCAAACAATAGTAGAATAGAATAGAGTCAAACAAAATCGAAATTCGAAAATAGGGAGAAAGAAACGAATGGAATGAATGGAAAAAAAAAATGAAACTATTTTAATTTGCTATTATCATGGATACAATTGGGAAATATTAATTTTTTTTTTTTTTAAAGCAAAATTTTAAAAATTGATGAACATGGAACAAATGAGAATGGAAATTGGCATTTTTTCATTTTAAAAAATAAAAATTAAAGATTGACTTTTATTAGACTTTAACATTAAAAAAAGTATATATACAAATTTATTGTAGGTACATAAAAAAATCGACATTGTATTCTATTGGCAATCGACAAAAGTATTCTATAAAATGGATTGAATTTACATAACAAATGGATAATATTTCATATTAGAAAAAGCTGACATTTTATAATTATTAAAATAATAGCTGTTGGCTTGTCACAGAATGACGGAAGGTCAATTAAAAGAAAAAGTTTTTCTAATTAAGTAATTTAAAAAAATATATTTGGTATGATTTTTAAGGTGCTTTAGCTTTATTTTAGGGATGAGGAAATCTTTGAAATAGCTTTGATTAAATTGCTTGGTTTAATTGTTTTTCAAAGCAAAGTAAACAACGCAAGAAAGCGTACATTGGACATTCGCCGTTATTTCAGATTTTCACTGAAAACAATGAAAACTTACTACAAATCTTTTCTTGTGAAGCATAATCTTAATTTTAATATTAAAATATTTTACTATTTATATAAAATTTAAACACTAGTCATTTAAACAACATAAATTAAAAATTATTACATAGATTGCATATTTTTAGGCTACAAATTATTTCATAGCAATTTCAATCTTAACTTACCACAATAAAATTTAAAAAAAAAAAAATATTTAAAAGCCATGATTATCCAACCACCACAACTTTTATTAAATTTTAAGAATTCTTTCCGTGTAGGAAATAAAGATTTAAGTCCTAACTCACACATAAAAATGATATTATTTTAAATTTAAAGTACATTTACTTATATTTAATTTTTCTAAGAATTTTGAATTCATCCAAAAAGACATTTAATAGATAAATGGCATCCTATTATGTATTAAATCACGATTTTTACTACTAATAAAGATTAAATTAAATGTGTTGTTAATGTTTTTACTTAAAATAAAAATTAATATAAATGACAAAACTAAAAAAACAAACAAGGCTATGTGTAGAAAAAAATGTTTTAACGAGGCACATATTTTCATTAAGAGAACAATTGCTCCGTAAACAATTTAATTTAAGAAATTGGATAACATTCAAGTGTCACTTCTTTAAATTTAAGTAAAGCATGTGTTCATAACATTCTACAAAATTATATTCGACCTTAAAATCTAAAAATTTATTTTCGAAATATTTAGACAGGCATCGTGGACTCAATTGTGACAACCTTATCGAATAATCAAATAAATATTTTTTTTGATAAGTCTTTCATCCACTTAAACTTATTTCGTAGGAACGAAATTTAGTTTTGAAAAGTAAAAAATATCAACTTATCAGAAAAATTAGTATTTGATAAGTGATAGCGGTTGGTGCAATTTGATTCAGATTCAATTAGAATTTATCAAATATTTTATATATGACCCTTAAAAATTCCTAATTGAAAAATTTTTTTGAGCAAACTTATGCTTCTTATTTTTAGTGCATCCAATAATTGATGAGATCTATTTACATCAAAAAGTTTTTAATGATGCATTGTAAACAGGTAGATAGACAGGCGGATTGTCGTTTATAGAAAGTTTTTGAATTTATGAATATTTTAAAAATGTACCAAAAAATGATTAATGTTTTTCTTTCCCTTGCTTTTAGGCTTTTTATTTTTAAGTAAAATATATTTTTTATAATCCATAAGTAAAATGTCTCGGGAAATCAAATCAAAAAACCAGAAAAAATCCAAAACAGTTCATATGACGATCTTAATTTTGATTTTTAAAAGCTAAAACCTTTTAAATATTTCAGATATGCTGTCAATGTAAAAATATTAAGGGAAAAAAGTATGGTTTGATTATTTAAGTTTTTTTGTACTCGTATGGCTATAGGTTAAAGGTTATAGTTTAATTGCCGTATAGATATAGACTCAAAGGTATGGATCGGATCAAAATGGAAAAGTAAACATTGGCTATGCACGTCCATCAGTCTGTCTGCTTGTCCATCCAAAAAATAAAGGAGTTAGAATTGTGAAATTTTCACAAACTCAATTTTAAGGCAGAGCCGTCATTGCTATTGAAATCCAGTCAGTTTGCAGCATGTTTAAAATTTTGTTACAAATAGTTAACCTTTTTTGTTTTTTACACGCCAGAAAAATAGATATGTTAGTTTGGCTATGGGCCTAAGGAGTTAGAAGGAAGATAGAAAAGAAGGCGAGATTTGGGTGCTAGGTTAGAAACGAACTTATTTAAATTCTTTTTAAAACGTTGCAAATTGTATAAAGGTCTATTTCTATCAGAGGGGAACACATTGGATGGAAGCTTGTTCCATATTTGAACAGTTCTCCCAATAAATTAGTTCCCATAACCAGTTTAGAGCCAACTCAGTGGGCACTTGAGGCCTCCCTGGTGTTGTCTTGAAATTGTTTAAAGAGAGGCATTATTGGTTTTAATTCACTAGAGCAAGTGCCAGAACCTACAAGACATTTATAAAAGAGAGTTAAAGCTTCAATATTACGACGTGTGCTAAGAGGAGTCAATGTAACCTAAACGGAAGGGTTGCCAATTAGGCGTAAGGCGCGGTTTTGGATTTTTTCCAGGTAACTTAGTGAAGTGTGGGGTGCGCCAGCCCAAATGTTAGAGTTATACTCCATCTTAGGGCGTGTTAAGGCTTTATGGATATTGGACGGATCTCTGGGAGAAAAATACGCACCCAAACATTTGGCAGCGTTATTAGCTACATCAAAAATATGTTCATTCCATAACTTTTTTGGTTAAGCTGCATACCTAGAATGTTTAAACTTTCAGACCGCTGTATGATTTCTCCCTGGAATCTCAGAATAGGGGTCATTGTCAAAATTTTAGCAACTTTTGTCAATAGTAGTTAACTTAAATGGCCAACGTCTGAATAAAATATAGTCGGTGTAGAGGGGGAAGTTCGAAAAGCTACCTTTCAAATAATATTTAGTTTTGTATATAGTTGAAAGTTTAATAAGTTGTGTATTATAATTTTGCCAAAAGTAGTTAACCGAATGGTATAATGCTTATATTACGCTTTTACGGATATCCCAGAGTTGACACAGTCTACTTTATTACACTCTATTCTTCCTCGTTTTTTTTAACTTTAATTTTTTAATTAATTCACCTGGTATAACACTTAATTATTTTAATCTTTCAAATTAATTAAAAATTTATAAATTCAAATTCAAGAAAATTTTAAAACAATTGTGGTTTAATTTTTATTTAAAATTGAAAATTGTATTTATAATTCAATATAAATAGATTAGATATATAATTTTTTTTAAAAAATTATTAAGAAAATTGTTCCCATCATCTGTAAAATTTTGAAATAAATTAATCCCAAAAAAAAATAAGAGAAATTTAAAAATTTTTGAATTTATAAAACTCAAAAATTTAATACAAATGTCTTATTCATTAGAAAAATAGAAATATAATTTTGAAAAATAAATTGGTTTGTGGTTCAAATGGTTGAAAAGTTGGTAAATATTGCAAGTTTTCTTTGGTTTTAAATTTAATATTTTTTTTGTTTTAAATATTCATTTAAAATTTATCAATTATTTTTTAAAATTTATTTCGAATAAATTAATTATCTAAATTTCATTTTTTGGTTTAAGTGGTTTAAACTTTTAATTAAAATTTTGTAGAAAGGTATTTAAATCTATTATTAGTAATTTAAATGAATTTTAAAATTTTTGATTGTATTTAAGTCTTTAATTAAATTGGAATATCAAAAGTTATAGTTCATTTATTATTTAATTAATATGATTTTTAATTGATTTTTGGAAGTATATCTGTATATATGAATATAATGTTGTACAATAATTGGATTTATTAATTATATTAAATTTATTCATCTATATATTTGTTTTCTTTCAAAAAGTTTATATACTCGGAGTGTGTGTATGTACGATTTAGCCAAATTTAAAAAAAATATTAACATCTTTCTTCTAAATATTCCATAATTTTTTCCCCATACCCCATAATCCAAAAATCCCAAAAAAACCCTACCATTATCCAAAAATCTTTCTATATCTCCATCTTTAAAGCCTTCTGACAGTGTATCAAACGTCAAATTAAAACTTTAACATTTACTTTAGGCCGTATTATTACAAGAATGCAACAGTCAGATGACAGATCTCTTAGTAATGATTACATATTTGTAATGAGTACCTTGGATAATTATCATAAATGATTACCTACAACACATTCTCTATTTTTTTTTTCTTTTTAGCATTTTGTCAAATCCCAAATTTTTTTTAAAAATTTACCTATTTAGTACATAGGAGTAAAATTAAATAAAGAGTTCTGCCACAGGCGTTCGTACGTCTGTTGACAGAACTTTTACACCGTTTAAAATAAAGAAAAGAAATTTTTATTACAGGTAGATGTTAGAAAAAACTTGATGAAAGTACTTTTTCTGTAGCCCCAACCGTTACGGAGCTACAGTCTCTCGAAGTTCAGAAAAATCCTTATATTTAAATTTTTATAATAAAAGTATTTTAATACATATATTTTCAATATGAAAACGCCAAACGACGGCTGCTTTTATAAATTTAACTAGTTTTAAGTATAACTAACTATAATGTAAAGGGTTACTATATTTTAATCTTCCGTTATTTAAAACTCACGCCTAAATAACGCAGTTTTTTAAAAAAAAAATTTAGTATGGACTGGTATTTAGGAACTATTAAACTGAAAAATTTCAGTTGTTAAAAACATGTATTCAAGTTACGCAGGTCAAAATTTTTTTGAAGTAATATTAAAAAAATTTAAATCGCAAACATTATATTTCTACACGGGCTTACAGTTTTTTTTTAATTATAAAGAGGTTTCTTAAAATTGAAGAAAGTTTCTGTTGTTTCATGTACTCTTTACGCGAAACTTATTATGTAACATTGTTTAATTTTGAAAATGTACGTAATTAAAAAGCCCTTGTTTTTTTTTCATTCATTTTTAAAGTAATTTTTAAGATAATCTGAAACCATTTGTTTGTATGTATTAAATGACACATCAATTTTATAATAAGTACTCATATATGTGGTTTAATTTTATGTGAAGAGTACATTAAATGACTACATCTAAAGGAGTATCTAGATTTAACAACTACACGCGAATTTTTTTACGCGAATTTGAATTAACGCAATTTGACAAACTATTTCAATTCTCTGGTTGCACGATTTAATTTGAAATAACGCGATTTAAAAAACATGAATAGATACAAATTAACGCAAATTATATTTCAAAGAAAAATAAAATTACAAGAAAACAAACACAATTTTCTTTTTAAGCGAAATTTCGCGGAACCTATCTGTCACGTAAAAAAAGACAATTTGGTGTAAATGATTTTTTATTGCAGATAACGTTTAATAAAAAAAAATTTTAAATCTTTAAGCTATTTATTAAAAATATTTTTAAATCCATTCACGACCATTTATTCGAAAATAACATAAGTTACTATTTACTAAAGACAGTTTATATATAGTTTTGTAATATGGTTTACTTTTTTTACTTTGTCAATGTATGTTTTGTGTAAATGACTGCAGTGTTTATTGAAAATTTTTCAAAGTAAAAGTCGTTATAACCTTATAACTCTGAAAGTTTTAAAAGAAATTGTAACCATTATAATTTTCTATATCCGTATACTATAAGTCAGAAGGGTATACTAAATTTGCCATTACGTTTGTTACGCAGAGAATGAGGGGGGGTTGATATAAACTCAAAGGTATGGAACGGATCAGAATCGAAAAATAAATCGATTTAGCTATGTATGTCCGTCCGTCCGTCCGCAAGAAAACATTAAAAAATAAAAGAGCTAGGATTTTGATATTTTCACCAATTCCTTTTTATTGAATAGTCGTCATCGCCAGCCATTTTGCTAACTGTTGAGTAACTGCAACTACTAAAAAAAAACAATTGGGTGCAAACGATTTTTTATTGCAGATAACGTTTAATAAAAAAAACATTTTAAATCTTTAAGCTATTTATTAAAAATATTTTTAAATCCATTCACGACCATTTATTCGAAAATAACATAAGTTACTATTTACTAAAGACAGTTTATATATAGTTTTGTAATATCGTTTATTTTTTTACTTTGTCGATGTATATTTTGGGTAAATGACTGCAGTGTTTATAGAAAACTTTTCAAAGTAAAAGTCGTTATAACCTTATAACTCTGAAAGTTTTAAAAGAAATTGTAACCATTATAATTTTTTATACCCGTATACCATAAGTCAGAACGGTATACTAAATTTGCCATTACGTTGGTGACGCAGAGAAGGAGGGGGGGTTGATATAAACTCCAAGGTATGGAACGGATCAGAATCGAAAAATAAATCGATTTAGCTATGTATGTCCGTCCGTCCGTCCGCAAGATAACATAAAAATTAAAAGTGCTAGGATTTTGAAATTTTCACCAATTCCTTTTTATTCAATAGACGTCATCGCCAGCCATTTTGCTAACTGTTGAGTAACTGTTGAAGCTGGATATCTGAAATTTTGCCAAAAGTAGTAGGCCAAAGCTTCTGCAAAATTTGTTTGGTCTATTGCAGTGGGTTCGAGTAGCTGGCATACAACTCCTTCTTTTAAATGAGCATTACTCTACACCTAACAAAGCTGAATGTTTGAAATTTTGCCAAAAGTAATTAACCGAATGATTTAATGTTTATATCATCATACGGGTATCCCAGAGTTGACACAGTCTACTCTACTACACTCTTCCTAGTCTTTTATTTATTTTTAATTTTTTTTTTTTCAACTCAAGTTGATTTCGTTATAAATTTTAGTAAGTTTGATGTGTTTTCTTGTTGTATAAATGGTTTTAACGTGTCGAGAATATACAAACAGTATTTTGTATTCATTGAAATGTACTCTACTGTTTTTGTAAACGATTGTTTTTATTTTAAATGTATGTTATTTTCTTTAGCTTTTTTAATTTTCTCTCATGTAGTTGTCCATCTATATAGAGTTATTGTTTTTTTATTATATTACTATGTTTGTATGTTTGTATCGTATTTTTAATATTATTTTGTATTTTTATTTATTTGAAGTACTTAAGGGCAATTTATTTACATTAATCTAACTTTGGCATATGTTATTGTTATATTCAATCTATAGATACTATTTATAAAATGCGATTATACATCTGAGAAGATTATTTTAGTTGTTTGATTAAGTGTACATATATAAATATACTTGTTTTTATTTTTGAAGAATAATATTATTGTATTTTTATCCTGTGGGGGTGTTAATTGAATTTAAATGCAGGGATTTTCTTGTTGTATTTTTTCGCCACGGTGTAAAAAAATAAAAAAAAACTAATAAAGATAAATTGAGTTTTGTGTTTTTTTGATTTTAAAGATTTAACAGTAAAAAGTGATTAATTTAAAATTTTGTTTTTATTGAAGAAATTGATTTTCAGTTTATTAAGAAGAGATATATTGTTATAAACTCTTTGTAAAAATTTAATTATAAAATTTTATATTTGAATATATTTGAAAAATTTTTAGTATTTGAATAATAAAGGGTGAGCCAAAAGTCACCATGGGGTTTAAAAATTTAATACCTTATTCGTTTATATATTTTTTTATTTTGTTTTTTTTTCAGATTTTATTAATCGAAGCTTGTTACAAGAACATGCAAAATTACACCAACGAGCAATGGATCAAAGTATACTTTCCCAGTGGCTATTCAATTTTATTGCCTTTTTTTTTATAAAATACTGAACCATTTATTTATGAGTAACGAAGGATATTTCCATTTAAATAAAATGTGAATAAGCTAAATATGCGATTTTGGGAATCACAAAGGTTTATAGGGCCCCATACTTCTTTAGGAATAAAGTTGATAATGCTAGAGAGTAAATGGGGACAGGTATCGTACTATGATTAATAATTTTATACGCTCTGTATCTTCCTTCAAATGGTTCCAACAGTATGGAGCAACAGTGACTAATGCCACAATTATTCTTTTGAGGGAAATTTTTGATGACCAAATTAACTGCGCCAGATTATATCCTATGGGGTTATCTCAAAGAAACGTGAACAAGCCTCAATTATAGAGCAACTATAGCAAAATATTAAAACTGTTAATAGGGCAATAGAGCCTGATACTTTGCGTGCTGATATGTTAAACGTCCAATGAAGAGCTTTATTTTCCATTGATGAAAATGGTGGTTATTTATCTGACATTATTTTTTATAATTGGAATTTAAATCATGCTAAGTTCATATTATATTTCATAGTACTTAGTATCACAAATTTTAATACAAAATTGAGATCTAAATACCGTTTAACTCCCTGGTCAGATCGTATCTAATTATATCGTAATACACAATAATACTAAGTATATAAAAATATATAACACTCTTCTATAAGATAATAGATGGCGCATAAAAATTACACATATTTGTGTATTCGTAATCTTATTTAATAGCTATAATCGCGTAATCAGCAGCCTAGTGAATATAACGGTTAAGATTCTAAAGTCTAGTCTAAATAGCTTGGCGAATACCTTATATTCCTTAAAACAGGGGAAAAGGTTAAAAAAACAATTTAAAAATCAGAAAACAAGTATCTGGCAGTAGGTTTCTAATACAACCTAAGCTTAATCTTATATATCCTAAAAATTTCTTTTACATAGGTGAATAAATCGTTATGCAATTTACTCAATTTTATTTGCCTGACAAAGTGATTTTTCTATGTTATGGGTTTCATAATTCTCGTGTTTTATCTCTATGTCCAACTTTCTTACCAAAACATTCTTGAAAAAAATATCCAATATTCTATAAATTTGAAAAATTTCTTTCAATACTTAAAAAACTTCTATTAATAAAAGTTTTTTTCAACATACATTTTGGATGATATAAGAGCTGTTAATGGTGTATCTACCATTCACTTTTTTTAAAACTATTTTTCTTTTCGAAAATAAGTATGATAAATTGATTTCAATATTTTTACAATTTTCTCTATTTAATGCATTTGCATTTGACATTTGAGTAGAAAATAAGGTGTTCAGATGTTTAAATATCAATAAATTATTATACATTTTTATAAGGATACTTCAAGTTATTTGCTACATCTGGAGATCTGTCAAAACTATGATAAATAACTTTTATTAAAAAAATTTCAACTTTAACCTTTCAGTAGTTGTTTTTGTTGGTATTATAATTTCAGAAAATTTAATTTTTTTATATTTAATATTTTAAATTTTTTGTTGGATTTTTATAAATATTTTATTTTATTTATTTATTAATATTACATATCAAATAATAATGCAATATTTTAAAACAATCGGTTTCTAAGACCATTATAGGTTAGGATTTTATTATTAGATTGCTTTTATATTTATTTTAATTATATTTGACCTCCTCCTCCCTTTCAGTAATTTTCTCTGAAAACAACTTTTGATCTGTGCTTGTTCGAACCCGTAGTTACTCAGTTGACAAGTGTAAGATATTTTATGTCATATGGCAATATTGTAACAATATAATAATTATACCAGTTTAATTATGACTATTGTGAATATAATTAATGAATAAATAGAAAAGATAAATTAGAGAAGAGGTCAGTTTGTTGGAGTCGATGTAAATAATAACATCTTTTGTTAATTTAATAAAAATTATAAATACCTAAAGTGAAATTAATTTTATTGTGTTTTATTTAATATTACAAAATTAAGATTACACAAGCTACGTACTTACTTTTTTTTTTTTATTATTAACTTTTATTTGCAATTCAAATTCATACATTTCTATCCTAAAAAGTTTACAAAATAGATATTTTTTATTAATATTAAGATTAACATGTAAAATATAGTACTAATTTTGTTTGTTAATTTTTATCAATATTTTAATTTTTATAACATATTTATTTTTATGATGACTTATTACTCATATTTATTTCTAAATATTATATAATTAGTAAAAAATTAAAAAAAAAAACCATTATTTTATCTTGCTTTAAAAATAAAACTTATTCTAACTAACCCTAGTTCCTAATACTAACCAAATAACCTAAATCCTAAAAATAATATGTATATTATATTGTATATAATATACTATGTTCTATTTAACCACCAAACATTTATTTTATCTCATGTGTCCTTGTAAGGGATATGTGTGTCAAATCTCAAGTCTTGGGGATTAATATTACCGGGAATAAATTAAATTTTTTTGGATGTAGTCCGTCTATTATAATGAAATAATAGGGGGACATGGTTTTGATTTTGCAAATAGCCTTCTTTATCCAAATAAATAAAATGTTCAGGTGCAATGTACCCTGATATTAATGTTTTTTTTAATGTACTCCTCGTTATGATAATAAATATGTGATATTAAACTATTCTCAGGAGTCTTCAATGCTCTATCAAAATTATTTCTGATCAATTTTTATAATATAATTGTCAATTCGTTTCATGTTTGTCGGACTTACGGTATTTATTAATGCTACGTTACTAAACCATTACGGCACCGTATTTTGTTCATATACAAAAATTGCATACTTTTAGGATGCTCAAATTTTTTTCATCTCATCTGCTTTATCTGTTTCGAAAATATAATTTCCAACATTTTAAGTTCCTTAGATTAGTCAAACTCGTAATTAACGGAATAATTATAAATACAAAAAAACTAATTAATATCTCATTAAAAGTTTAAGTATCGATAAAATAAAGGGATTTATAATAATTGTTTTCATATAAAATATGAAAATTATATAAACATAATCCGATTTAATTGATTTTGGATATTCCACTTTTATTCTACTTTTTATGTGACAATTTTATTGCATAAATATTAACTAACTACAAGTATATCCTGTTCCTTTCATTATCTTCTTGTGTGATAATTAGGTTCTTTTTTTCTCGTATTAATTTTTATTGAAATTTCTCAATTAAATTGATTATAATAAGCATATATGAATGTATATATATAATATTAAAATAAAACGACTTGTTACTTTGTAATTAAATATTGATTTAATATCTTCCTAACATCATCATTTTTATTTTATAAACAAATTTTTTTTTTCTTAATAATATTGAAATGTTTGAATTTATTACTTAAGTTTTATTATATACAAAGAATAGTACCAGTATATATTATATGGTAGTATATGTATATAATTTTTATACAGTACATAATGTATGATTGATTAATTTTCTGACATTTATACTTTTATACTGAAAGGTAAATGTGTGTATATATATCAAGTATTAATATAGTATGAGTGTTCAGTAGAAAGGCAAATTTCCATTCCATGCTCAAAAGGAATAGGAATAAATGAATGAATGTATGAAGAGTTTTCCCCGAGGGCAACACTCTTATGAAAAAATTAAATGAAAGTGATGGAACGATGAAACACAACATTTTTTATTTATAAAAAAATTTCATATAAGAAATGAACGTAATGGTGTTGACTATATATAAGTTTTACTTTGAAATTATAAGGAAGGCGCCGTATAATAACGCCATACGAAACAAAGCCATATCACATATCGCAAATTTTTTTTGCGTATGGCTTTATTTCCAATTCAAATGCGAAATAAAACCGTATCATTTTCTAAAATTTTACGAAATAAAACCATATAGTAAAATTGATACAAATTCTAGTTTTATAGTAAACAAAGTGAAAGAAAAAATAGAAATTGATAAATAAGTGTAATTAGTAAGTTTCTAATTTTTTTTAATAAACTGAAATAAAATATGTTAAAAAATATTATAATTTTATTACGAAGGCTACCACCGCCGAATCCCCGCAAACTCAATTATTGAAGCTAGATTTTGCATTCATACCTATTTTATTCGAAAAATAATACCAATCAGTATCTCACACACGCACATCTAGTAAATATTCTGTAAAAGGGAGCAATCCCAATTTTGAATCCCACTCTAAATCCCTCCTAATTCTGGAAAAAACGTATAACATTTATTTTGAATCCAATTCTAAAACTCCTTACTAACTATTTTAATAACAAAGTGATTAAAATTGTGGAAGCTGCCGCTTTCCAAATCCCGCTAAAAATATTGAAACACAGTTATTGTACTGATATACTGAATTTGTAACCAATATTGTAAAAACAACCCCCAAAACTTAAATTTTTCTAAATAATATATATTTAAACAATAAAACAATGATTTTTGGATTTTTAGCGTAATTCGTTGGTTTCAAAGTCTGGGTTTCAATAATTTGTTTAACGGGGCTTAGTGGCGGCAGCCCCGTTATCTTAAAAACTTTGTAGCAAAAATATTTATATAAAAATAATAATTAGAAGGTATTTTAGAGATGGTTTCAAAATCAGGTAATTCCATTTGTCCAGAATATTTATATATATTGGTTTATATGAGATTGTAAATTAGGAGAGCTTTTAGAGTTAGATTCAAAAGCAGTGAAATGCGTCTTTTACAGAATATTTATATATACGTGGTATATGAGATTCTGTATATGCGTATATGTCAGATTCTCAATTAGTAGGGTTTTTGGAGTTCAGGATGGTCGCTTTTTCCAGAATATTTACACCTATATATTAAATATTAAAAGAGGTTTATTTTTAGAATTTTTATTTTTTTGGAATTTTTATTTATTACTAGCTAATACCCGGTGCGCGTTGCTGCGCCTCTCAATGGAGGTTTAATTGAATTTGATGTTACTGCAAAAAGTTAACACAAAACTTCACACGGTTTACTTACACATGTAAATTTTAAAATGTGTGAAAGCAATCTTTTTAAAACGATTTTTCTAGGATTATTCTAGTAATTTTTGAAACTTTCGGTAATTCAAAGCAGTACGAACTACTTTCCAAATTTTGACGTAATTTACTTCCAAAAAATTTTTTTGAAAAATCGCAAGACCGACTGTTAACAGACTCAACTCCATTTTCAAGTTGCTTCACACATATAAAATTTGAGGTAAACCGGTCAAATCGTTTCTACTTTAGAGTTAAGTAACGCAAAAATCTATTAAAAGCCACTGTGCCCCACTGGGTTAACGGAACTACACTTTCTCTTTGGACAAAGCAGTATTGCGCAAAATTGGACGTAATTTGCTTCCAAATCACTCAACAAAATTTTTTTGGGGCTTTCTTTTAGCCAAAGCAGTACTTCGCAAATTTTGACAATATTAGCTTCCAAAATTATTTTGACCAACCGTCGGGCCGACATGGGTTAACAAATTCCATATCTGTTAATAGTGTCAACTCAATTCTCACAGGGGAGCACGTATACAAAATTTAAAGAAAATCTGTCAAACCGTTTTTAATTTAGAGTTAAGTATTGAAAAAATCTATAAAAAGCTGTTGGCCCCAATGGGTTAATGCAAGTCAATAAAATTTTTTTCTGGGTTTTCTTTTTAGCCAAAGCAGAATTTCATAAAATCGGACAAAATTCGGACCCAACATTTTTTTTGACACCCGTCGGCCCGGCATGGGTTAATAAATTCCAAAACTGTTAATAGTGTCAACTCAATTCTCAAGGAGCATCACGTATACAAAATTTGAAGTCAATTGGTTAAACCGTTTCGAATTTAGAGTAAAGTATTGAAAAAACCTATAAAAAGCTTTTGGGCCGCAATGGGTTAATGGAACTCAATAAAATTTTTTTTGGGGATTTCTTTAAAGGTAAAGAAGAATTTCGTAAAATCGGACAAAATTTGGACCCAAAATTTTTTTTGACCACCCGTCGGCCCGACATGGGTTAACAAATTCCAAAACTGTTAATAGTGTCAACTCAATTCTCAAGGAGAATCACGTATACAAAATTTGAAGTCAATCGGTCAAACCGTTTCGAATTTAGAGTAAAATATTGAAAAAAGCTATAAAAAGCTGTTGGGCCGCAATGGGTTAATGGAACTCAACAAAATTTTGTTTGGGGCTTTCTTTTAAGCCAAAGCAGAATTTCGTAAAATCGGACAAAATTTGGACCCAAAATTTTTTTTGACCACCCGTCGGCCCGACATGGGTTAACAAATTCCAAAACTGTCAATAGTGTCTACTCAATTCTCAAAGAGCATCACGTATACAAAATTTGAAGTCAATCGGTCAAACCGTTTCGAAGTTAGAGTAAGGTATTGAAAAAACCTGTAAAAAAATGGTGGGTCGCAATGGGTTAATGGAACTCAACAAAAATTTTTTTGGGGCTTTCTTTTAAACCAAAGCAGAATTTCGTAAAATCGGACAAAGTTTGGACCCAAAATTTTTTTTGACCACCCGTCGGCCCGACATGGGTTAACAAATTCCAAAACTGTTAATAGTGTCTACTCAATTCTCAAAGAGCATCACGTATACAAAATTTGAAGTCAATCGGTCAAACCGTTTTCATTTTAGAACAAAGAAGTTTAAATACTTGCACCACAGCCCCAACTTGGCGGTCCGTTAGAGCAAAATTTTTGGGCCACGATTTCTTTCCGTAACCAAAAACCCCTATATACAAATTTTCATGAAAATCGGCTGGGCAGTTTAGAAGTCTATTCGCTACATACAAACAAACAAACAAACAAACAAACAAACAAACAAACATACAAACAAACATTCCTTTTTATATATATAGATTATTTTTGTTTGGAAATATAAATTACTATTATTTTCACAAATAAAATTACATTTTTAAAAAGGAAATAAAGCCATATGGCTTTATTTCGCAATTATATTCGAAAAAACACCATACGCGAAAAAATTGGCGATATGGCATTATTTCTCATTCAATAGCATTTATTTCGTATGGTGTTATTTCACGGCACCTATAAGGAATAAGTTCTCATTTTTAAAAGGAATGGAAATTTGTCGTCATCATTTTGTCAACATCCTGTTTATACCAAAAAAAGGATATTAAAGTTGGGTTGTAAGTTTTATATTTATATTTACAGGAAATATTTACATTTATATTAACAAAAATTTTTTTTTAATATGCATATATACATATATAGTGTGTAATATATATATGTATATACATCATTCATTTACAAGTTACATAAATGACATATTTTGGTTTTACAAATTGAACATTTTGTAATTTAGTTTGATACTAAATTGCAACAAAACCTACATTTCAACCTATATGTACCTTTCGTATATAAGTATGTGTTTATTATTTTAAGCCTTAGAAGTCAGAATATGTAACACATGCGTTTAGTTATTTTTTTTTCACCTTTGTAAATATTTACTTTGAAATTCAAAAAAAGCCAAACAAGGAAAATTAAAATGGTTTTTGAGCTTTAATAAAGAAAATAAAGGAAAATAAAAGGATTTTTTTTTTTAATTAAAGAAAATGTTGAGGTTTTTCATATTTATATTTTGAAAAGAAAACATATAAGTTTTTAAATATATGTATATGTAAAAGTTAATATTTTCTTTTTTGAATGTACTAAAATATTGCTTAAAGCTTAAGGATTGTATTGTATTATATAGTGTATTTTTTTAGGAATAAGATAAATGGAAATGGTTAATGTAAAAACCATTTAGTCAAATTAAATACAAACTATAGTATAAATAAAATCGAGAGTATTTTGAATGTTCGTATCTCAAAATATAGTTTTATCATCTGTTCCTAAATTAAAGAATTTCGATTTTTGAAATCAAGTTTCTGTGTAAGGTCCTGTGTAATAATTTAGAAAATTTTTTGACAGCTTTTAGGAATAGGTGACAATCAGAGTTCGATTTGAAATTTTTGGATACCAAGGCTTAAAGAGATTAAAATTTAAAAAATATAACTGTAAATATCTCTAAAATAAGAACATATTTCTAGCTACTCTTAGTGTCATATACCTCTTTTATCCAAGCTTTAGGGGTTCTCAATTCGCACATATGGCTTTAAGGTTTTAAAATTATCATTCGACTAGAAAGAAGTACTTGCTCATATAACTGAATAGAGGAAAGGAGTATGTGCTCATATAACTGTAAATATTTCTAAAAACAAGAAAATATTTTTGATTTCATGTAACTCAAATGACAATTTTTCAAATGATTTAATTGCAACTCCTATTAAACTTCGTGAATTGTATTACAATTGAACTTCCGGAAATGTGGGTCTGGGCTCTAAGTGGTCACCTATTACGAAAAACAACCAATAATGAATATGAAATTACATTTCTGGAAATTTGACGACTGCAATCGTTTACATTAAAACCTAATGAAAGATTCATTTATATAACGATAGATTGATTTAGGCTATGAAAGTAGCCAGTATTTCCAATATTCGCAAAAAATCTTCAATCGTCTTAAGGTTTCTTGAAATCATTATAATAAGGGCTTTCTTTGTTTTAATTATTGAAATTAGTCTTTTTTTACTTTCGATAAAATAATAATTTCAAAGGGTTGGTAACATTTCGTTTCAAAAGCGATGCTATAAAGACAGAAATACAATAACAAAAGTTCAGAAGTCTAAAATCACCATGGTGATATTAAGTATTTAAATATTTCGAAAAATAATAGATAATAATAAATAGATTTTGTTAAAATAAGATTTCGAGATACGAACAATGGTACTTAAATCATAAAATCACTAATTTATAAACTTAATATTTTAAAAGTTATTTGATATTCTAATGCTATGTATTGTCAATGTAAACTCATAGAGGGATCGACATTTTCAAATATACTTTGGGAAATTTCAGAAATTAATTTAAAAACTCATACTGCAAAATAAAGTAATAATTTACTGATAAAGTCAATTTCGTTTTTTATTTATATGTGTTTGAATTTTCATTTAAAATTTTTTTATTTTTATATCAAAATAGAATATAAAAATAATAAATGGATAAAAATATTCTTTCTCTGTTGCTTTTACCTTTCATTAAAATCAGTGAGTGTAAAATTACAAGAGCTATAAATAAAGATTTTCTCCATAATAAAATCAAAATACCTTGTAAAATAATAAGATTCAGTATTTTATATAACATACATATATTGTTTTTATTATTTAACATTGTTTTATAAATAGTATAATTTTATTTTTGAAATAAATTGGATATTTTGAGCAAAATTTGATAATTTGGTTATTTTAGAAAATTTCATATGAGCATAAATTGTAAGGTTTTCAGGGAGTATTGTAAGGTTTTATTATAAAAATAATATTTTATTTTTATTTTTAGTTTAATTTAAGGACACAGACATAAATTTAATATTTTTAAAATTATCAAACAGACATTAAATTTTTGATTACAATTCAAATACATTTTATTAGTTACAATGTAATTACTTTTATTAAAAAATTTTATATTAACACTTGTTTTGTTATTTGTCTGTTATTGAGTGTTTTTCCATTAGGTGTTACCCTTGAAAAAAACCATTAAGATCCAATGTAATGGAAATTATATCTAATAAAAATTTTATTTTATTCAATGTTATTTAGCTTTAAAAATTTATGACTTAACAATTAATGAATTTTCATATAATTTTAGATATTTTTATAAAATTTAATTATCATTGCAGTCTATAAGAATTTTAATGCACTTTGTAAAATAAAGACCTAAATAGCATGGAATGGTCAATAGAAAAAGTAAAGACCTAACGATATAGGATAGATAAGTTAAATAGTGGAGGAAATTGAGAGTAGGGATAAAACAATGCCAGAAATAAAAAAAATTAGCTCATAATAGAGTGCGCGACTTAGAAGCTTTTTAAATGCTAAATTCAGACATTCCAAATCTGATAATTTCCAGGACTTTGTCACGCTACAATTAAAGTTATATAAAACGAAGAAGAGTAGATTGTGTCTGGGATTCCTATATAATCGTAATATAGACATTATATCATCCGGATAATTTCTTAAAATTTTAAATACTCAACTTATTAGACTTTCAGTTATGAACAAAAGAAAAAACAACTTGAATGGCAGCTTTCAAACCTCTTCCACTACACCGACAATATTTTATTCAGACGTTGGCTATTAAAGTTAACTACTATAGACAAAATTTAAAATATCCAGCTTTATTGTGTATTAAACATCTGCACAAATGTGTTCCATTTCGAAGACGAATTGAATACATTCCAATTTGTATTCTAATTCCATACATCCATTTAAAAAGCTTTGAATATGAATTACATTCAAACCTAAACAAATGTATGTTATATTCGTTTCATTTGTTTTAAATTGGAATGAATTAAAACTTTTTTATTTCAAATGTTTGAATGTTTTGAACTTTACAATTGGAACACTTCGAATATCTTTAAAATATTCTAAATACTCGGTTCATTTCGTGCAATTTATTGAATAATGCAAGCCAAAAATAAAACAAAGAAAAAAAAAAGCTTTATTTCTATATTGCGAAGTAAAAAATAATAAAACGATCGTTAGCGATGACCTTTATTTGTTTAGGTAGTTGTGAAAAATGTATTTCATCTCAAATGTGTTTCATCTCATTGTAATAGATAATCTTTGGTTTTAATTAATTTTAAAAGTGCATTTGAGATAATATAATTGAATTAGATAGACTAGAAATGAGCAGTGTTAAAATTAAAGGTAAGTTTAAAATATTGATTTAAGATATATATGTTTAATAAATTGAAATGAAAGTTAAAACAATTGAAATTTCGTCAGATGGAGAAGATGTTTATGAATTATTTAAAAAAATGTAAAATGTAATTAAAATGTCATTTACAATAAAAATTTAATTAAAATAATAAAGTATATTAAAAATTAAAATAAAGTGTTTTTTCCTTGTAAATATTTTAAAATGTAGCTTTAAACCTCAATTCAAAATTAATTTCTTCATAATATGATTTCTTTAATATTACATTTATTCTGTACGTAATATAAAAATTTATATAGTAAATACTCGCTATACAAATGCGAATAATATCACATTCCATATTTTTTGTAATCAAAATAAATGAATACACATTCCATTCCATTCCAAAATTATTTTGTTCTGTTTCATTCTATTCTCATCAGAATATGTTATGTGTTATTCGTTTTGAAAGCTTTCAAAACAGAACATTCAATGTTTTACAAAATATAGAATGTTTTGAAAGAGCTTTTGAATACATTTGTGCAGATGTCTATTGTGTATAGAGTAATGTTCATGTGAAATATAAAGTTGTATGGCAACTACTCGAACACACTGCAGTAGACCAATCAAATTTTTCAGAAAACTAAACAATTTTTGGCAAAATTTCAAATATCCAGATTTACCATGTATAGAGCTATTTTCATATAAAAGACGAAGTTGTATGGCAGCTACTCGATACCGAGGAGCAGAATGATTGGATTTCAATAGCGATGATGGTTTTGATTTGTTTCATGCTGAAAAACTAATGCAATTGTGAAATGAAAATTAAGGCCTATGTGACTTCTAACTTTAAAATAAATTTAGATTATACTAATACTAATCAAAAAATTAAGTTAATATTTAAACGTTCTATGTTTTCATAAATTAATATGATTTCTTAAGATTTATTTATTTTTTGGCGAAATATAATATGAACCTATGTTTTGCTCCTGTTTTTTTAAGCGGAATTTTATGTTTATATGTAATATACATCATTGCTATAGATAAAGCTTGAATATGAATTTTATATTCAATTCAATATTTTATTGTATTTGTAGCTTTGTGCAAATTGAAATTCAGAAAATTATTTGTTAAAGCTTGCATTAAAATTAATAATATGTATGTATCACGATTCAAAAATATTCACTTTTTCAATCAAATCAAATATTCTTAAAATTTAAAAATTTAAATTTTTTTATGCAATCAAATGTTTAAAAATTAAAAACTAGACATTTGATTGCTGGCAACTTCAACAGATTGGTAGGTACGCATAGAAAATTCTTCGCCAGCTCTTAAATATAATTTTTAATAAAATTTTAAACTTACTTGTTTATATTTTTTATTATATTTATTTTTATTTACTTATTAATTTGATTACACGTAAGACGATTAGTCTTTTTTAGTTTGTAACATAAAGTTCTCTAAACTAATAAACAACCAAATAGTTATTAGCGTGTAATTAGTATTAACAAAATATTTGGAGTTGTAATTTATTTGTGTTAAAAACAACAAATATTAACTTTTGTCACGAAATAATTCCGTATTTTGCTTGGAAATATCATCTTTATATTTTTGACAGTTTTGAATAAATTTTCTTTTGAATTAGAAACGAGCCTCAGAGCGTGTTATTTTTTCATATTTTATTTGGTGATTTTTATTTGATTATTAACAAAATATTTAAATTTTCGGAGAAACTTCCGGAAAGGGGTTGTGAGCTATCAAAATGACGTCATCACATAACGGTACTAAATATCTCAAAGTTTCTGAATATATAAAATATTAGTGGCGATGGCGCCATCTAGTGGTCGAAAAATGCTTCACAAAATGTTCCTAAAATTTTGTAAGACAATTTGTAAGTAATTCTGTAAGACAATAAACTGGAACCAACATCCTACAATATTGTAGGGTATGATATTGTCTTTCATAAACATCTTGTTTCATCTGAATCGGTGCTACCATTTTTGAGATATTGCAATTTCAAATGGAAAATTAAAACAAAAAAAAAACATTTTGAACTTTCAAAAAAATCACTATAAGTATGAAATTTTCCAAAAAACCTTTTTTTTTATGATACTGATAGAAAGGTCTTTTGACACTCTTTCCAACGGTATACAATACGTATGGTATTTGTTGACAAATAGCCCCACCAGAGAACATAAATGAAAAACTGACACAACAATTTTATTAAAAAACACATTTTCATACTTTATTTCTCATAAATTGATATTGGTTCCAGTTTATTGTCTTACAGGAAAAATATAACATTTTAATTAAAATGCTACAAAATCTTACGAAATTTTTGTAATGCATTTTTCGACCACTAGATGGTGCCATCGCCACTAATAGTATATATATTCGGAAACTTTGAGATATTTAGTACCGTTATGTGATGACGTCATCTTGATAGCTCACAACCCCTTTCCGGAAGTTTATCCAAATTTTCTTTCTAAATATTTAAATTTATTTTATTTAATTGTGTTCCTAAAAATTTTAAAAGAACTTTAATTTTATTTGTTGTTATACAAATATTACCCATACATAAAAAATATGTGTCACGTCAAAACAAAGAAAAATTTGTTTGGTGCTGTCAAAAATTCGAACATGATATTTTCAAGTAAAATACGAATTGAGTACGTATCCAAATAACAAATAGCAAAATATAATAAAAGTTTATTTTTAAATGTTTGACGCATAATATAGTAAAATAATATATATATAATAAAATTATATTTTTAAATGATGTTGTGGTTTACGGTTATAAAAGAATTTGACAAAAAATAACTTTAAATTACATATTAAATTATTTTCATTTAAATATCTACGTATTTTTTTTTTGATACAGAGTAAGTTGTAAACAAATTTAAAGACGTACAAATCAAAATTAAAGTTTCCAGCAGGATGAATTGTCCTTAGAGTTTTAAAACAATAGAAACGAAAAAAAAAGGCGGAAAGAATAAAACTTTTTAGAAAAAATAAACATATAATTCAATGTCATATTTTAAATAACTTTTATATACATATATATATCTTATTATGATGTGCTTTTATAACATTAACGCAAATCGAAGCATAAAGAAAACAAAAAGAACAAAATCTTATTGTCAAGACAGGACTTCTTTTGTTTCTTTATTTATTTATATTGTATATATATTCAATTATTTTATTGTCCTTTTTGTATCCTGAAGGTTATACGGAAATTATTGTCATATAAAAATAGCAATTAGGAAGTATTATGATTTGTTTTGGGAATTTTTTTATAAAAAATTATGGGGCCATGACATAAAGCCATGTGTAAACAAAAATATCATTGTATGTATTTTAATTCTATAGGTTAATATGAAATAAGAAATCAAGTTGGAATTTTTACAAATTGTTAGATATTTCTCAATTTAAAATAAAAAAAAAATAACTTTTAACGAGGTTCAAACTCAGATCTGTTTACACCCGAAGCCACTTCGATAACCACTGCACCATATTATTTTTATGAATTTATGGTCAGAATTCTAATATTAATGTATCACTAATTTACAGAATGAAAAATAAACCCATAGACAAAGGATATAAAAGTATATAATAAAATAAAAATAAATATTTTTTTTTTAATATATACTTTTCTTTAAGTAAAATTGGCCACCATTTTCTAAAATGTAGAAAATAAAAAAATTGTGGTAGATATTGGGAATTTATTACTGCTTTTAAATTGCTGAAATGAGAGGCAGTTTTTTTAATGCTTGTAAACTTCTAAGCTTAAAATATTGCAAATTTTCATTAGCCAAAAATTTGATGGCAGATCTTTTGCATTTAAAAGTGTTTTAATATAAAATTGAATTGCTGAAATGAGAGACAGTTCTTCTTTCTGTTAACCTTCTTTCTTTCTGAAAACTTTTAACTGGATTTACTTTAGGTCAGGATTGGTTTTATGACATTATGTCATAACGCCAATGTTCAATCTCTATACAATCTAAGTTTCTCTTAAATAATTAAACCCATTTGCTATGTTCATTTTACTAGAAACTTGACTTTAGATTTAAAAGAAATTCGACAAATTTGTTCAAAATTAAATTTGAAAAATGGTTAGCTTTAACACGAGCAGGTTTTTTATCGCGTTATCACTTTATGGCATATGGCTTTTTATTTTGGTACCAAAAGTTATATTATAAAAACATTCGTTTAAATTTTCATTTTATTTATTTTCATACTAACTTGATTTGAATTTGAGTGCTAAACATTTAAAAACTCTGGATGTCAAACAACTATTTTGCCTAAGGGTGCGTTTATATTGGAGCTGCGACAAAGTGATAAGATTGTCTATAAAAGTATAGTGTATGAAAACTATAGACATGATTATCATAGAGTTTTTATATTGTACCGTCGCTTTAATCCTCCAAAAAACTATTTCAACTTTTTACGCTATGCTCTTATCGATGCTCTTATAACTTACGCATCTCCAACATAAAGGCACCCTTTGTCCACTTTCGGAATAACTCAAAGCCCAAAAAAATACTTATTAAAATTATTCGTTAAAAAAAATTGTAACTTACTAATATCGATTCGTAAATATGTAAAAAATAAATTATACCAATTCCTCCTTTTCCAAAATTATGGCAGACGAAATGATGCATTAAATAATATTTTAAGCTGGAATTTTCAGAAAGGTAAATCTTTTATTTGGAATATATATGTTAAACATATGTTAGGGAAGGATTTGAGAGGTCGATGCAAAATTAGGGTTTACCTTTTACCAGAATATGAGTGTAGAATTGAAAGTTGCCATACATAGGTATTACACAAAATATATTTTGATATTTGGATTTTATGCAAATTACTTTTTATAAAATGATATTATATTAAGTAGATTTTTAAAATGTAGGTTTAGGTTAAGCTAATGCTATATCCATAAAATGATGTCCTAATCAAGATGGTTTTTTTTATCTTTATTATTTTTTTTGTTGTTTCTGAACTATAAAGACAAACTTTAATCTTAAATTCTAATCATTTAATCATAAATGCAAAGTAAAATCTAAATTTCCCACCATTTTACGGTTAGATAGATACTTTTAATGAACTTTCCTGGAATTTTATTTTGTATATAAAATATAAAAAAATAAAAGAAATAAAGAAAAAAAAAACCGAAACTAAATACAATAAATCTCTTGTGGTCTGGTTTTGTGGTAAGAGAAGAGGAATGATATTTAAGATTAGTTATAGACAATAAGTTTGTATTTATTAAACGAATGATGTAAAAACATAAAAAGTTATGAACAATGAAATTAAAGGAAAAAAGAAAAAACTTAAAAATAAAATAATTTTCATTTAATGTCAAAGTGAGGTTATATAATTTCTTTTGACGTATATAAAATTTCTTTTTTTTTTATTTTGTTAAATTTTCAAAGAAAAACTGCCACATGATACATAATAATTTCTCATATTTTAATTTTATACAAAGAATATCTTATTATTATTACGAAGGACTAAAAATCTTTATACATGTGTCTTAAAATGTATATGTATATACTATATGGTTACTTAATTTTATAAGATTATGATTTTGCATCTTTTAAAGTTGAGTTGAATCTAAAAAAAGGTTGAGTAAAATAAGTTTTTTCTTAAAGGTATGTATTCAATAATTCAAGGGTAACTAATATTTGGGATCATTTTTAGGATTAAGTTCTGTAATATCCCCCCTCCTTTGATTAATTACTTTTTGGGACGAAAAATTATAAACCTGTAAGAGATGACTACCAAGAATATGTCATAAGATGATTTTATAAAAAAAAAAAATTTTTACAATAAAAAAAATGTTTACAATTTTTTCGTAAGGCTTAGGTTTTGTGGGGTTGTGGCATGGAAACTACTTAATAATTTATTATAATTATTTTTATATTTAAGTTATTTAGCAATTACCGTAATGTAAAACTTTACCTTGTGGGACACAGACAAATGTCAAGATCATCATATTACTTTTATTCCAGTTTCTAATGAATTTTTAATTTTATTTTGAAGGTTGAGGCATCAGATTGAGACATCAGTTGAAGTTTAAAAATCGTATTATAAAATCAGATGGCTAATGTAAATATGTTTATCCTATAGAATAATTATTTGATAAGCTGATTGCCAAATTGATTTAGGTGTTGGGTAATTTTATTAAATTTTATTTTTTTATCTTGTATTACGGTGTTCTCCACAGTTCTAGAGTTATAATGTTCTTTCGTATAACGTTAAAATTGTTTTGTATATTGGGGACGTTAACAATCAGAAGTCTGACACTGAATACTTTCTTTTTTTCAAATCTTAAGATAATCTTTAATCAGAATAAGATAATAAGATTTAAAGTCATCTTATTGTGGTCATAAGATTAAGTCAACAGTTTAAATTTAAAAATCATACTACCAGGTCTAATGGCTAATTTATATCTAGTTGTTAAATGTCGACTTACCATTAAATAAGGAGCTAACCAATTGATATTGCTTTTAGCTAATTTGGCTTAAATACAACCTCCACTACATCTCGAGAAGTTAAGGCTTTTACTTATTGCAGAATTTTTTACATATTTGGAGACGTTAACAAAAGTGCTTGAACTTTTAATTGAAATTCTAAAAGTTTTTTAATTTTAACAGGCCTTGGAATATAGTTTTACAAAACTTTAACTGTGTGAGACTTGTAACTCATTAAATTTATAAAAAAAGCCCACCAAACGCAAATGGAATAAAGTAAAGATTTGATTTCTGGAATCAAGGTACATTATATGTATAGGGGACATCACCCTTCATTTTCAGCTAGCTTTACTAAACTCAATGTCTATTTCTTTCAATGAAACCTTTTTAGGCAGCAAAACTGTCATGCGACTCAAAAGATACCGAAAATTGATAAAAAAAAAGGAGCAAATTGGTTGAAAAAGATTTTTTAATTTGATTGCACAGAATTCAGAAGTTATCAAAAGAGTTTTTGTCCTTTATTTTTTTATCATCCTTAATTTTGTATTGGAAGGCAATTAAAAAAATAAAGATGAAGGCCCTTTATTAACATAAAGATTAAATAAAAAATAAAAGATAATTAAATTCTAAAAACAAAAAAAAATAGAAAGGAAATTTGTTAATAACTGTTAAAAAACGTTCCTTGATCTTAATTTAGGTTTCTTTTAACCTTAATTTTGTACATTTTTTGTTTTTGATTGTTCGTTGTTGTTTTGCTGTTGTCATTTTTTTTTCTGTGTATTTTTTGTCATTTATTTTGCTGGAAAAGAAAATATCCGGAGTCTGGAAAAACGTTTAAATACATTTATTTTACATAAAGAACAAAGAAATTTAACTTATATTCTTTTTATTTACTTTTAAGATAATTATTTTCCCTGATAACTTTGGGTTTTTTGGGTAGTCAATAGGGATCACTATGAAAATAAAAACAAAAAAAAAGGAAAGTGATTATAGAATCTAAATTCCAAAAAAAACAAGGAAGAGTGTAGTAGAATAGACTGTGTCAACTCTGGGATACCCGTATGACCGTAACATATACATTATATCATCCGGTTAATTATTTTTGGCAAAATTTCAAACATACAGCTTTATTAGGTGTAGTGTAATGCTCATATAAAAGAAGGAGTTGTATGGCAGCTACTCGAAACCTCTGCAATAGACCAACCAAATTTTGCAGTAATTTTGGCCATTACACTAAACTATTTTTGGGAAAATTTCAGACAGCGTAATGCTCATATAAAATAAGAAGTTGTATGGCAGCTACTCGAACCCTCTGCAGTAGACCATTCAAATTTTGCAGAAACTTTGGCCATAAAACTAAACTACTTTTGGCAAAATTCCAGACACGCAGCTGTAATAGGTACAGATTAATACTCATATAAAAATTGCAAACAAATTAATTTGCGAAAATTTCAAGATCCTAGCTCCTTTAGTTTTTGAGTTATTGTGATGACAGACGGACGGACATACATTGTTAAATCGATTTATTTTTCGATTCTGATTTGATCCATACCCTTGAGTCTATATCTACCCCCCCTCCTTCACTGCGTCACAAACGTAATGGCAAATTTATTATACCCTTTGACTATGTAGTCACACGGGTATAAACTGTGAAGAGAATTTAGTAATTAGTTTGGATATTATATAATGAAATAAGATTAAAATTACTTAAGATCCTAGAAGGACATTAGGACATTTTCAAATTTTCCAAATCTACTATAAAACTTTTTTTTTATTTTTGACTTATAGAAATTTAATATTGCTCTTCTGTTATTTTGGGATTATGTATAATATATTCGTTTTTACATTATATATATATATATATATATATAATACAATATTACTTGTTACAATTACATACAGTTCAATGTACTGTATATTGTATATTTTGTTTCAAATAAAAAAAAATTAAAAAAAAAAAAAAAAAACTAACAAAATAATGTCATGGTGGAGACATAAATTACTGCGCCATTTCTATTTAACATATACTTGAAAAATATTATTATAAGTTTTATATAATATATTGTAGTTTAATAGAGAGATAGTTGTATTTAATGAAGTAAAAAAAGGACTAACTGTGATAATTTAGTTAAAGTGTCATTGTATTAATTATCAGCACTATATATTGTTCGTATTGTAAAGTGTTTATTTTATATTGTTGTATTAATTTATTAAGTGTTAGTATATACTGATTATTGTATGTAAAATGAGGAAGAGTGTAGTTGAACAGACTGTGTCAACTTTGGGATACCCGTATGACTGTAATATAGTCATTATATCATCCGGTTAATTACTTTTGACAAAATTTTAAATATACTGCATAAATTATTAGACGCTCAATTATGTACAAAAGAAAATATAAGTTGAAAGGCGGCTCTTCGAACCTCTTGCACTACACAAACTTTATTTTTTTTCAGATGTTGGCCATTAAAGTTAACTACGATTGACAAAATTTCAGTTATATACCTTTATTAGGTATAGTGTAAGCTTCATCATTTAAAAGATGAAGTTCTATGACAACCACTCGAACCCACAACACTATCCCTACACAAACTTTTGCAATAAAACTAAACCATGTTTGGCAAAATTTCAGACACTTAGCTTATATTTATATATTTGTAGTATTTGTGAATTTTAGACATCCTTCTCTTCTCTGCGTCTAAATCGTAATGGCAAATTTGGTATACCCTATTGTTCTATAGTCATACGAGTATAGAAAAAGTTTGTCAACATTTTTAATTAAATAAAAAATTTTATATATAGATAAGCAGATAATACAATTTGTACGTGTATCGTAAATTAGATATAATTAAATGTTTGAAATGAAATAATATAGTTTCAACTTGATATAAATTTTTTTTAAGTGTTTTTAAATTAACTAATTAGATTTGAATTAAATACATATGTATTTATTAAATAATTATTTTTTTAAGAATGTAATGTTATATTTATAAGTTGAATGACAATTCGTGATAAAATTTTGCATTAAGTTCGTTTAATGAAGTTTAAAAATTTAATTTAATTAATATGTTGTAAATTAATATGCTCTTGGCTTTTCAATTCAATTAAAAACTATTTGAAGGATTTTAAATCATCTCTAAAAAAATATCCCTTATAATTTACTGGCATGATTTAAAACAAGTGATGAAAAAAAACTAAGGGTTTTTAAAAAAGCACATTTTCATACAATTTATATTGTATTACACACTGAGTTTAACTTTGGAAATATTTACTTGGAAATAGTTACTGCTTAATTATAAAATTTACTGCTAACAGTAAAGTTTTTATTTTAAATTTGTTATAGCCCTTTAATGGGGAAGGTTTCCAAGTTTCTCAAGAATCTAACTTCATCTAACTCCCCCCCCCCTTCGCCCCCTTCCATTTTTTTAGGTTCTAGAAATTAAATTGTGAATTCCACAAAAATTTGGAATTTTACTTAGAATTATACAATCTAAGCAAAAATGGGTAAAACTGAGAGACACTTTCTTCAATTTAAGGAACCGCTTTTAAATTTAAGAAAAACCTTTAACATATGTTAAAATATAATGTTGGGCCTTTAAATTTTGTATATTAATAAAAAAAAAATTGGACAGGTATTCAAGTTACAGGTGCTTAAAAATAGCAAAATTTAAATTTTCGAGCCCTTATAGCTCCTAAACAGGGGGCTTGACAACAAATTTTTGTTAACCGACTCCTACTAATATTTGAGGATCTAACTTCTCCCAAAATTTCAGGACCCTATCTAAAACCGTTTAGGAGATATATGGGACCAAAAATTTTGCAAAAATTGAGTTTTATATAATAGTAAATTTTAGTACCGTATGGCAACTCTATACATTTAAGCGACATATCTTTGTAAAGACTATAAAAGCAGCTCTCTTCTACCGTTTTTCGATTGAAAATAAACCTAACAGAACTCTTGTTATATCTATTGAAATATAGGGCTTTTTTGGAATTTGCAGGGGCTGTAGCTTCGTCACCCTTCAAAATTAAAAAAAACCTTTGACACATATTGAAATATAATTACAGAGCTTTGAATTTTGTATATCACTAAAAAAAAATTTGGACAGGTATTCAAGTTACAGGTGTTTAAAAATTGCAAAATTTCAATTTACGAGCCCTTATAGCTCCTAAACATGGGGCTTGACAAAAAAATTTTGTTAACCGACTCCTACTAATTTCTGAGTATCTAACTTCTCCTAAAATTTCAGGACCCTAGCTTGAACCGTTTAGAAGATATGTGTGGCCAAAAATTTTGTAAAAATTAAGTTTTGTGTAATGTTAAATTTTAGTACCGTATGGCAACCCTAAACATTTGCCTTTTAAATATTTATAAAGTTTATGAAACCAGCTATCGTTTGCCGTTTTTACATTGAAAATATATCTAACAGAACTCTTGTTATAATAAATTAAATATAGGGCTTTTTCCAACTTTGGGGGGCTGTAGCCCCGTAAAAGGTGGGGCTACAGAAAAAAATTCTTCTACGAAATTATTTTTTTTGTAATACCTACTAGTGGTTAAAACTTCTTTTCTCTATTTCAAACGATGTAAAAGTTTTTGTAAACATACGGACAGACGGACAGACGGACAGACGGACAGACGGACAGACGGACGGACAGAGTGAAGCTATATAGGCACATTTTCACAAAATTCTTTGAAAATGTGCTAAAAAGCAATCACCAATTTTGAGCTAAGTTTTTTTATTATAAAAGAAAAAAGTTCGACATTTCAAGTCGTCTCAAAACAGTCCCCAAAAACGAAGTTGACACTTGAAAACGAAGATGAAATTTTTTTATTTGCTTTTTTTTTTAGTTTCCTTTACTGAAACGAGAGCTGAATTTTTCGAATTGCAGCGTTTATTTCCATAAAAAAACCCACATTTCCTGCGGCTCGTAAAAACTTATATTTTAAAACTGAATCTTGTACTTAAAAACAAAAATTAGCTGTTACCTTACACTAATAACAAAATCCGGTGCAGAGTTCCGCATACATGAATTCAAAAATACTCTGAGAAAATGGCCAACTTCCATTTTACTTCCAAAAGGAACTTATGACCCACTTCTCAAGAGACTTATGTCCCACGTGAAATTACGTGGTAAATCTAGTTAACTAACACATATCTAAAATTTATTAATTTTTTTAGATGTTGTTTTGTTTATAATATAAAAGGAAGGTATACATTCCAAGCGAGCGTCCTTAGGGTGACCTATATAAATTTTTAAATCCCACAAGTAATTCAAAAATCAATATAGTCAACCAATTAAAAAATAAAATAAAATTAATTAAAAAAGGGACGACTATAAAAAATTAAAACAATTTATACTATAAAAGGAGAGTAAACCAATTTACAAAGTAAATGTTGAATGCTAGAAAAGGTAATATGTATTATGCAAATCAAAAATAAACAAATTTGGCAACACCCTTCTTATTAAAAGCATCACATTTGCAAAAAATTTGTCAGATCCGTAAGCAAAGCAATGAAAAATTGTATAATAATTCTTCTGTCCAAATCAAACAATACTCTGTCGAAGGTCTTTATACAATCACAAAAGATAAAATTCAGAAAATTTAACTGTATTTATATAAGAAATATTATATAAAAGGATATTAAAAAAGGATAAAGGATACCTTAGGATCAATAAATTGAAAATTGTATAACAGAATAATGTCTGGAATATAACATTGATGAGAGAAATAGAATACATATAACATTGATAAGTATGTCAGAATATTTTCTGGAACATAAAATTGAATAGAGGGGTTTAGGGGTTTAGAAAACAACGATAGAATAAGAGAATATGTTTGTATATATGTTAATAAAAATCAAAAATATATATGTATAATATAATGAAATTTAAATAAAACAATTCAAAATCTGAAATTAAAATTTTATAAAATAAAAGAAAAAAATCCCCTAAAGCAGCAAACAAGATGTCGAGACATAATTTAACCAAAACTTCGAGGCATATATGATATAAAATTTATTTAATTTTATATAAATTATTTATTATAGCCATATGTCTTTAAGTCAAAAGGGTATGCTAATTTTGCCATTACGTTTGGGACGCAGAGAAGGAGAGGTGGTAGATATAGACTCAAATGTATGGATCGGATAAGAATCGCAAAATAAATCAATTAATCTGGGTATGTCCATTCATCCGTCAGCACGATACCTTAAAAAATTAAGGAGCCAGGATTTTGAGTTCATTTTTATGCAATAGTCGTTATCGCTATTGAAATCCAGCCATTTCGCTTGGCGGGTTCGAGTAGCTGTCATACAACTTCTTCTTTTATATGAAAATTTATCTATACCTAATAAAGCTGGGTGTCTGAAATTTTGCCAAAAATAGTTTAGTTTTATGATAAGTTTCTGCAAAATTTGGTTGGTCTACTACAGAGGGTTCGAGTAGCTGCCATACAACTCCTTCGCTAATATGATCTAATATGTGAAGTGGAAGAAGTTCGAAGAGGTGCCTTTCAACTTATATAGCTGAAAGTCTTATAAGCTGGGTATTTCAAATTTTGCCAAAACGTCATACGAGTATCCCAGAGTTGACAAAGTCTACTCTACTACACTCTTCCTCGTTTTTAAACACATTTTAAAATTTTAAAATATGTTGACACTTGTACTACATTAAACTGTTTTTTTGGAACAAACTATATTTAATTTTAACATGATGTCAATAACTGCGTTAAAATACAAAATAAATAAAGACAATTTTTATTTAATGGATGAGTAATTTATTAAAACATTATTTTAATTTTCTACTTTACTGATTTTTACAAAGTTTATTTAAATAAACACAAAAATTATATTTGCTGTCAATATTTGTTTTTGGCACAGTAAATATATTTACATATATATCGAAATGTTTATATATTTTGGTACACAAAAAAAAGGTGTGTAGTTATTTGTTTTGTCAATTAATTCATATAAAAACGTGTTTGAAATTTTTCCGTTTTTTTTGACTTTTTATTTAATTAAATGCTAAATGAATAGAAACGTTAACCAATTAAACCAATTAATTATTAAAACAATTTTAAATACAATAGATTTAGTCTAGTCCAAATGAAATTTTTTAATAGGTGGGTGGTACACCATGAAAATTTGTAGGAGGAATGTCGCAGTAATTTTAAGTTGTGAGATATTTAATTGTTTTAATTGGAAATTAATTTGTAGTGAGATGTATATTAATCAGTTCTTCACTTTAAATTAAAATAAAACAAATTTAAATTAAAATTGAAGCTAAATATAGTTTTTTTTTTTGATTTTAGTAAACATTGATAAAGATATTGATTTTGATAATAAACATTGAAAGACAAACAACGCAACAACATTTACAAATTGTTGAAATTTATTTTCAAAATCAGTGTTCCATTTGATTTTATAGAAAAGTTGTGTGACTAACAAAATTGCCGTATATGGAACGAAAATATTCCTCAAGAAATTCCGCAGATTTTATTGAATCCTGTTAAATGTTTGGTATGGTTTGGACTACATCTCGATCATCGGTCAATATTTCTTTAAAAACTATGCTGGAGCTAATGTTATAGTGAATGCGAGTTACAGATCGATGATCAATGATTTTTACTTTCAAAATTTGAAAAAGTATCAACTCGGAAGTGTTTTACTTTCAACAAGATGGACCAAATTTCATACTGCTACAGCAATAATTGATTTATTGGAAGAAATATTTGGCTGAATAACTAGAAATAAAAGATGCTTCGACAGCCAACAATCGTGCTTTTAATGAATGTCTGAATTTCTCGAAAAGTGCTCCAAAATGATTAAACATGGTTTTCCAAAGCTAGTCATGCTTTGGATGTACATATGACGGAAATTATTTTTTAAAATTATTTTTTTATGTACAGTTCCCTATCACATAGAATCTGATAATTGAGTGAATCTGCATTTTCTTTTCAGGTGTGGTAGTTAAATTTATTTTATATTATGATTTAAACTATTACGATATCAATTATAAATTATATTTTTTTATTAGATATGATCTGACCAGTATCAGAATTATTATTTAAGTTAAAAAATTTCTATACCTTCATTACGAAAAATGTAAAAAATTATAAAATAGACATTTAACTGGTGATTTTATACCCTATCTCTACAAGAAGCTAAATATTAGTCTTCATTATTCTAGTGAGTCCGTTTTTGTGTCGGGACACAATCATTTAATCAAAATTCCTTCTGAATTGTATAATTCGCATTTTATTCGATTGATTTTAATCAAAATAATTGCTATTGCCTGCTTAGGAATCGCAGTCTGACCCAACAGTCAAAGCATCGCCATACAGTTGGGTCACTTAGTATGTTTTAAAGATATTTTGTATTAAGACTAAATATTTAGTATTAGGACCTTATATTTAGGTATTAAGACCAGAGTAGCGTCTTCAAAGATTTTAGGAGGTTTCCTATATTACATTAATTAGAGTGTAAACGAATTCGAAATCAGTAGAAAATATTAAAATGGAATAAGATTTTATATTTTATAGAATATTATTAGAGCCAAAAATAATTTAAAATTTTATTTTAAAGTATAACCATACTTTCATTTCTTAAAAATATTTGGAAATTACTTGAAAAATATTGTAAGCAAATATAAAACATTCCGAAGGAACACATTTCTATTTATTTATTTATTTATTTAATAAATAAACAAATATTTGTTTACATAAATAATCTTTTTTTTCAAAATTATTCAAAAAATAAAATCCTACAGTGATAATGCTGTTTTTGTACTCAAATATTTTTCATCTACACCTCATCCTTTTCTCTATTAAAGACAAGACTCTCAAGATCCAATCGAAAAAACGTGAACAGAAAAATGGATGAATGATAAATATTTTTTCACAGTTCATATAAAGACTGTGTTCAGAAGCATACGAAATTATTTCGCCTTACTAAATTCACTTAAAGAATTTTATATATAGAAAATTAAATATTCAGTCTGAATAAAAATAAAGAAATATTCTTATACAAATAATATAAAAATGTGTTGGATCCTTAGGATAAATGGTAACCTTTTATATATCTGACATTATAGGTATTTATTCAAAAATTGAAAACTGTTTTTTTTTACTCTCGAAATTATTCTTTAAATTATTGATTTGTATATACCATTTTACACAAAAAATTATAATTTTAAAATAGTTTTAACCCTATTTGGCTCACAGTCTTTTTTTCCAATCACAAAAAGTATGCATCAGAGTTGTAAAAAATTAAAATTTCATTCCAACTCATCACTCCACTCAAATTATGAGTCAAATATTGAAAAATATACAAATGACATTCTTTCACTGGTTGAACGACGATTTTGAGTTCATTTGAGTCGCGTTCAGATCAAAATGTGAGTAAGCTCAACTTATGGACTTCGCTCAAATTATGAGTGGACTCAACATTTTAGTTGAGCAATGAGTTGGGTTTACTAATTGATTGAGTTGATGACTGAACTGAAAGTTTGAGTCCGCTCAATGTATGAGTGATGAATTGAGTTTACCAGATGAGTGCACTGATTATTAACCCTATAAAACAATAATATGATATAAGATGTGTAAATGATTGTCACAAAATATGACACTTGCGGAACGAATTTAATTTACAAATTCTGAATTTTGGTTTGCGGAAATACAATTTTCCAGGCTGGAAAGAGTCCTTTATGCAAATGTCTATAAAACAAGTTCTACCAGATAATATTTCAATCCGTAAACAACTGCAAATTTTTTAAACTGTATAAATCAATCTTATGAATGAATTTTTGAATTTGTTATTTAAATTTAATATTGAATGTAAAACCAAATATGTTTGCAAAATCATATTGATTGTAAACACACAGATTTCCTAATCGAATTAGGTTAGACAGTGAAGGTTAGATTTAAAAAGCAAATTTGAATGTTTTTATAAAATTATGAAAATTGTATAATCCAGAATTTCTATTAAATGGGAATACATCAGATGGAAACATGTTTTGAATTTTTAAATTAAAGCAGTTTCCACTGTACATGAGTTTCTATAATTTATTCAAATATATATTTTGATGCTCTTATAATTTATCTGTAAAAAACAAATACTGCCCTAATATTTTGCTTGTGCTGTAAGAGGAGTTAAAAATATCAAAACAGCCATCAAATAGGGCAATATGGCTCCTCTTACAGCACAAGCAAAATATTTAAGCGTTTTTAATTGAGATAAGCACTAAACTATAAGTGAGAATTCAATTTTACCTTAGAATGCTTTAATGAATATTGTACAAACACACTCAGAAAAATATTTTTACATGTGTGAGCGTTCGGCAGCGTTCCTAGACCGATTTCTCATAATTATTTGACAGCACTAGAAAATCTAAATATTTGGCAGCGTTCTTATGTCTGTTTGTGTTCTTAGGTACACATTTTTTTGAAAGCCATTTGATTTTATACAAACGTGGGAACCCTCAGACTGAAGGGTCGTGAAAGTCCTCCTTGTTAATTAAAGGTAAAATTTCATATTTTGAAGCACAAGTATTTAATATTTATAAATGGTTTTTTTTTTTGAAGACTTGAAGCCCTTTACAACCATTAGCTAGTGCATATTGAACTTATTTAATTATATTCATCTATTTATTTCAAGATTTTATAAAATAAATAAAGTCAGATAAAGTAATTTAATATTTGCATATGCTGGACATTTTTTTTTAATTGGTTTGCTTCCTTTTTAAATTTAGTTCAAATTTATATTATACAATTTAATTGTGTTCCATTTTGAAAAACAAATAACTTTTTCCTGGGGGCGGTAATGAAAAAAAATTAGTTCTTGAATCTTGAGTTTTTTTTTTTTGAGAATAAAATTTCCATTTATTATGTAATTATATGTACAAAATTTAAAAAAAAAACAAAAATATTGTATTACGCCAATTTGAACAAAATTTAATAAAATAAGTGTATTTTGCCTCAAGTTGCTTTTTTAAAATTTTTTGGAAAAAAAATATCTAATATTAATAATCGGATAAGTAAAATAAAATGCTAGGAATCATTTCCTCTTGTCCTTAAGGAATGAAATAAAAACTATTTTTTTTGGAAATATGTATAGAATCATATAAGTATTTACATTTATGTGCGAATTTATATAGTTTCTTATATTATAAAGCAAATTTTAATAATTAAATTATTAATATTAGTTATATATATATATAACTTATTAAATTTTGTGAAAAAACCCCTTGTTTTACTATAATTATCCCTACTGTAAAAATATTCTTGGGATAATGAAGCCTATGTTTTTCCTTACCCTGTGTAATCTAATCTCTATCAAATCTAATGTAACAAATTCTTTTGACGAATTTTTAATGCGTCCATTTGATTTTTGGCATTAATTTTTGGTATAGTTAAAGATGCAGCTAGATGCTTGAGTTTTTTGTATCGCTGTAAAACTTACTTTTCGTAACTGCCTGGTTACTTACCGTGTTTTATAGATACCTTGTACTTGCGAACACCTGTTTTAGAGAAATGAAACAATTAATGCCTCCACTCAAAAATTTTCAACGTGACACAGGAGTGCAACGGATGCTCATCCCTACTGCGTTGAATTGTTAAGATGGCGTAATACGGCTTATGGAAATTCGTTTCTTATTGGCATATCGAGATTAGGGAACCATATTCCGTCCAATGTGTTTCTTAAAGTTGGTAATTCGTGTGTGTACGACTTAATTAAATTGAAGAAGAATATTAACATCTTTCTTCTCAATAAATAAATAAATAATTTTAAATTTCAAAATATCCCCGTAAAAAAATAAAAAAAAATTAGATAAGTTAAATACAGACTCGAATAGCTCTCCTTAAACTTCCTTTTTAATATAACAACTTTGTTGTGTAACAAAATTTAGCTTCCATGCATAATATAAATGCGCGGGCATCCCAATGCTGACTTAATCTACTCTTTTATTTTCCGTATTTACTTGCTGATTTGTCATTTTTGTATCAATTATTTTATCCTTCACTGTAGATAAATGCTAATCTGTGATTATCTGTAATACTTTCATATCTACTATTTTCTTTTAATACAGTTTCTATTTGACGAGTATAATTTCAACTACTTCAATTAAATTTATTCTTATTTATTCATTATGGTTCTATCTTGTATAATCTAGTTGTTCAATTTCAGTATCTATCATTGAGTATTTAAATCTCGTATACATTTAACTAATAAATTTGCATAATATACATTGTTTTTAAAAAAATTAACTAATTCCAATGCAAAAGGAACTTTGTTTTTAAATTACACGTTCAATTAAACAAAATCTAATAGAATTCAAATACCACGCAATTTTAATTCCAAGAACTTGTTGTATTTAATAAACATTTAAAAATTACATTTTGATGTAAATCTTATTTATTTATTTTATAATTTTTCATATTATCATCTTTTCTCAGAAATTTTTAATTATTCTTGAATTATTTAAGTATGCATATGTTATACAGGGTGGCGCAAAACGACCAATATGGTTTGAATGATAAATAACTTTTTAAATTTATTTATATTTTTTATTTTTATTTTAGAATTTTGTGAAGAAAATTTGGGGAATTGGAAATCGAACAGTACACAAAAGAACAGCGATCAAAAATTACGAAAAGTTATGAAAAATATAAAAAATCTAAAACGTTTCTACATACTGGATAACATACTGAATAACAAAAATATAATAATAATAATCAACTATTAAATAAAATAGTTATTAAACATTCAAACCATATCGGTCGTTTTACGCCACCCTGTATATAAATAATATATATAGATTAGAGGTATGAAATTCCAATATTCTGGTATTTAAATCAGGGGTTCGGAATGAAATGAAATAAAAATCAAAAGTTCTGGAACGATTTTTATTTCGGAATAAAAAACATAAGACCCAAAAAAAATAAGTTCCGATTAAAAAGAAGTTCCTTACGTTTTTATTAATTAATTTATTTATAGTTTCTAACCTCATACAATGTGAAGTTAAGCATGCTTTTTCTTTTCAGGCGTGGCAGAATATACTATATATTAATTTTATAAGTAATATTTTTTATTTTTTATTACTATATATTTTTGGTCACCATGGAGATTTGTAAAGAAAAATTATTTTAAAAAACTAATAACTTAAAAGTGTGTCTCGAAAACCAGTAGTCGGACCGAAATTGTTTAAGAAAGTTAAACCACAAATTTTTGGTAGAACCTTAGTACAGCTTAAAAAAGTTCGACCCTTAAGCCCACCCCAACAAATAGCCCAGCAAAAATTATTGTGCAACTTTTTGGAACTTTTATTAATTTTTTTTGGCTTTTTATTGTCTACTACAGAAACGGGGACTAGGATTTCAAGTTTTTCAAGTGAATTCATTTTTCGAATCAAACTTTTTTTCAAAAATAAAAACGATTGAACTTTCCTCTAATCCCGTTCGTTCCGGACCCCTTATTTAAATATTATTAGTGATATGTTTAAAGTAAATCAAAATGAATATGACATATTTAATTAAAAAAAAAAAATGTATTTATATAAGATTAACCCTAAAGAAATACGTGATTTGTTTTAATAAAATGGATAATAATTTTCAAATCTTTTCCTTTCAATCGAATAATATTATATTTTATATTCAATTATATGTTCGAGGTAACTTAGATAGAGGTAGACATTTGAGTGGGATTAAAAGTTTATGTTAAATACTTTTAATAAACATTGAAAGTATATTAAAAGTGATTTTATTCAATACATGATATTGTGATAAATACTTATTAATTAGAAAAATTATTTTACTTATAAATTATTTTAAAATATCTTTTACGTAGACACTAGACAGATAGTATATATATATTACGTTATAAAAATTAATTACATCATCTTTTAGAATTTTTAAATGTCAAAAGTTAAAACATTTAATTATAATGTCAAGTATAAATTATCTTATATTTCTAATTGAGATAATTACTATTTAAATAAGAAAAGAAATTTTTTGTCTTAATTCTCTTTTAACGTAACTATAAAATCTTATGTTTCATTATCCAAGCGTGTACAAATTTGGCTCCATGAAAAAAGTACCCAATCTTTGTAAGCTAAATGTCCATTAAAATATAATTTTTAATAAATTTGATAGTACATTATGTGTTCTAATATCCGATAATCTTAAAATCGTAAATTTTCTAAACAGAATTCTTGAAAATGCCCTCATATCCTGGAAACCTAAACTGTACATTTTAATAGCAGGTCCAACCCAAAATTGTGGTTCTAAAAAAAGTATGATTTTAGATTTAGTATGTTAAAGTTCTCAAAGTACCGTTAATTAGCGATAGTTCCAAAAGGTGGCTTTCGATTCTTTTCACAATTCTTCATAAAAAACAAGATTTATTCCCAGTTCCAAATATTAATTCCAAGTCAGATCCTAAATTATAAAAGATTTTAGTGTTGGGTACAGAATCAGGATTGCACATTTATATATAAGTTAATCTACTTATTGATTTACTTTATTGTGTCCAAGGGAACCTCACTTTGGGTAGATCAAAGAAAAGAGGCTTAATTCACAAAAGTAATAGTAAATAAAAACAAGTTAATTTTTTTAAAATTATTATTTAGTGTATTATGAAATTGATTTATTGGTATGGTGTTATCAAGTTGATTCAGATGCATGTGTTAACTTACATATAAAACAGATTCTGGATTAGGAGGGATCTAAGAGTTAAATTCAAAATCATAATATTTTCAAGATATTATATTTTTCCATAATAGTATTTTTGTGGACTTCTTTAATGTGCTTTGGAAAGCTCTTTCAAAATATTTTTTATATATTGATTTTAAAAAAGTACTCAAAAAACAAAAATGAAAAAATTTTTGGCATATTATACCCATAGAAATTTTGGGAACTTTTTTCATGCAACCTAAAAATTTATACTTTTAAAATTAGTTTTTATCTTTTATTTTTAAATCAATCATCAAGGTTAAATTAAAATCTTATATTGCATCGTTAAAATTAAAATATTATGTTAAAATATCATCATTATATTAGAGTTTAAAGATTGAATTACTTTAATTTAGTAAATTTTAAGTAATTTTATATTCCTAAATGCGATTTAAAAAAAAATTTTGTCCTTATAAACAAATTATCATTAAAAGTCAATATTTATATAAAAATAAATATTAACTAAAAATGTACGAACATTTTTTGTAAATTGCCCAAAGGAGTTTCCTTTAAATGAGATGAGAAACGGGGAGTGAGAGAGAGAGAGATGAAGAGAGGGAGAAATTAATTTGTTTACATATTTCACAGAAATTTTTTTTATAAAAATTTTATAATTTAAATATTAGAATCATTTAGAATGTTGATTGTTAAATAAATAAAATAAAAAATAAATGTCAATATTATTTAAATTTAAATTTTGCTAGTATTTTAATAGCTAGAAGAGTTTTTTTTTAATTAAAAGCCTAATTTTAAGATCTTATACTTTCATTTTTAAAATGTAGATTACTAATCCCAAAGGAATTGAATAATATTTTCTAAATCCTTCGGCATAACATTAAAACATTTTAACATAACATTTAACATTTTTTGCATACTTTTTGCATACACATTCCCTCAGTTTATAGGGCAGGTGCTTAGCCCGAGTCTCCATTTTTTTGTTTAGTTTTTCCAAAAGGTCAAAAACATTAAAACAGGGCTGCAAACCAGCGAAAAACCAGCTTAACCTGAGTCTCCATTTTTTTGTTTAGTTTTTCCAAAAGGTCAAAAACATTAAAACAGGGCTGCAAACCAGCGAAAAATTGGTGTTAGCATAAGATTCTGGCTCGAGCTGGAAATTTAAGTAGTTGGGTTCGGGTACGGTATAGTTCTATACGGGTAATTAAATTTTTATATAATCTAAATGGTTGACTTCCGTTGTATAAAAATAAAATAAAGAAAAAAACAAATAAAATGTGAACCTAAACCTTAATCTTAACTGAGTACATTTTCAATTTCGGGTTTGTGTTTAGTTTCGTCGAAATGCTTGGTTCGGAATGTGTTTTGTCTTGACGTTCGGATAAGCTTTGCAGCCCTGGTTAAAATTATTTAAAAACACTTTTTTATATATATTAAATTCTAACCATTAATCCTTTTTATTCATTAATCAATCAATTTCAATCTAACATTTATAACTAAACATTAATTAAATGTGACAGTAAACCTGTATATGACCACACATTTAAATAACTTTATATCTGTATTAAATTTTATATCTGTCCATCAAAAAAGAAACTAAAGTGTAAATATTTACGAATTATGATCAGATATAGTATATTTAATGTAATAATACTAATACCAAAGTGATATTAAGTTAATTAAAAAATTTCCCAGAAATAGAAAAATAATTACAATTCACACAAGCCAAGAACTTGGATGATACAAAATAAAAAGGTATCATATATTTTATCAGATCAACATAATTTGTCATTCATGTTGATTGTTGAATGTTGAAAAGTTGATTGTTGACGAATTATATACAACTTCTTTATATCTATATATTAATGTAGCAAATGTAATTATCAAATATGAGAAAGAGATAGAAAATAGATTGTTAAGTTCTTTATTATTTTTTTTTGATTTACATTCTTTTTAGAAATGTTTTTTGTTCTATTGTAGACATTTTCTTATCTTTTTAATTGATGACATGTTGCTGATAATTTTGAAAGACTGAAAATTTTTCATTCAATTCGTTGAGATGAGTTGATTTGATTAAATATTCTATTCTTTTTTAAATTTCTTCGTTGACTAGAATATAAAAAAAAAAATTATCAACTTTTAAAGTTTTTTTTTTCTATGCATAGCAGTTAAATGTTGAATAAATTATTGTGGTACACTTTTGTAGGTGGTGCAGTGTGTTCTAGTTTAATATTTCATTTATTCTGTATTTTTAATTGGTTTTCACGGAATACAGATACAGATATAAAAGGATAAAATTGATGAAAAAAAGGGTTAAAATTAAAGACTGTATGAAAAAAGTCCCCAAGAAATTAATCTCCAACACAAAATTAAAAAATTCCCCAAAATAAAAACAAAATTAAGGTTCCATTAATATGTTTATCGAAAGCTTAGGCATGACTGTTCCATTTATTTAATGCTTTATTACAGACATTTTATTTATAAAAAAAAGTTAGAAGAGTTCTTGGAGTTGAAAACAAAATCAAGATTCCAATAATTGGTTTAGTGATAGATTGAAGTGGCAACCCTGATTATATTAAACGCTTTGTCAATGACTGACACTGACTTTATGAAAAAAGTTAGAAGGAGCTTAAGAGTTGGTTAGAAAATTAGGAGTACAATAAATTATTTCTTGAGAGTTTTTCTGGGTGCAGTAGTCCTCATTATATTAAATATAACAATTTGGATAGAAAAAGTTGTAATTGTTTTATATTTTATGAAATTCGTATAACAGTTTTAAATTTTCTTCACAACTAACTAAATCTAACTGTCTGGTATATGATAAAATTCTTTTGGGGACTTTTTTCCTTGGGAACTTTTTCTTATTCAAAAGCTTCCAAAATAAATGTCAAAAGTCCTCAAAATTTTTTGAATTTGTAAAAGTTTCATAAAAATTTTCAGAACTTTTGGCAACTTTTTTCTTTTTGGTTATGGGGACTTTTTTCATGCAGCCACAATTAAACAAAGTAAGATCAAAAGATAAAGAGAAAGAAAAGAATACTGAAATGTGATAGAAAATGAAATTAGAAAATAAAAAAAACAGTACAAGGGAATTATTTTACTCTTTTTGCTCGTCATTGCCTTTTCTTTCTTTGGACTTTAGATGATAACCATTTTTTTTTTTTAATTTTCCAGGAATCAATATCTATTTTGAAACTTGAGGAAAATCTTAAATTATATTTTCAAAAACTTTTCATTTTTTATGAAAATCATTGCAATTTTGTTTTTTTAAATAAATATTTTGTTCGTCATCTTTTTACGTATGTTTTATTTTAGTAAAAATATAAGAATACATTTTAAAAGTTATAGGCACATGTTAAACATACCATAAGATCTTTAAAATTCAATTAATAACTTTTCGAGGACAATCAATATTAATTTTTCAAAAAAATTTACAGAGACATAAATTTTTGACCTTTAACTTTTCTTAAAATATAAACTTTCATTTCTGAAATTGACAAAGATATGAATTTTCCAATCTGGATAATTTCGAGGACATGTATTATCATTACCAATTTCACTGGAGTTGATATATTACATAATTCGATAATATATCTTATAAGAAAAGTTTATAAGATTCTCTGAATTTCTATAGGACTTTGATTTTTCTTTTAAACTTTCATTTTTCTTTTAAACTTTTTACAGTGGACATTTAAACTTTATTCTATAAGTTTTTAAGCCACTACATCCTATAAGATTTAAAGCAACTCTTGTATAATTTCTAGCTGAATTAAAATTCTTTTAAAAAATATTTTTTTTTTGTTTATTTATGAACAGTCCCTAATCTCATACAATGTGGTAAATGAGTGATTTAGCCTTTCTATTTGAGGTGTGGCAGATTATCATATAAACTATTATTGAAATAAATTAAAACATTTTTTTTATTAAATATGATCCAACCAAGGTTTGAACCCCAGATCCTTCGATGGAAAAGTCGACGTCCTAACCACTAAGCAACCGATTAGATTAAGCTCTGAGACCTTAATATTTGACTGAAGAAATTCAAGCGCGTTCATTTTAAAGTGTGTAAGGTTCTCGAATGTAGGAAAATTTGGGAAATCTCTTTTTTTGAAATGTGGACTGTCCTTTTTTTCACTGTCCTAAGTAACTTCCCTCTCATCAAAATTGTAGCATAAATTCCGGAACTCCTTGTGTGAAAAAGTTGCGGCTCTAAAATCCAGAAGGGACAAGAATAAATACTTTTTTAAATCAAGAATTAAATGCCGAATCAAAAATTCATTAAAATTCAAAAAATTTGAACCATTTAATAAAGATTTTCAAATATTCAGGAATTTAATTTAATGACAAATTATTTTTTCAATTCATAATAATCCACATTATTCAATAATCTAATTTCATCTTGTAATTCTTGGAATTTAATAAAGACAAGACAATGAAAATTACTTTAAATATGTATTAGTGGCAAAAACATGATGTTGTAAGCACCAATATGTAAAAATATAAAAAAAATAATACTGAGAAATAAAATGAAAAAATGGAATGAAAAACAACACTGATGTGAGTTCAGTTAATGTCTATTCGAGTATTAAATTTGATACGACAACAGATACATTATAACTGTATTATATTGTATGTATAAGTACATTATGTATATGTAAAAAGTTTATTTAAAAAAATTTAATGAACCATTTTTTGTTTTTTTTTTTTTTCTTATTTTTTTAAATCCTCAAGTTTCACCAATATCGACATCAATATATACATGGTAAATTATTGTAATTCTCTTGGGTGATGTTCAAAATCCTAAAATCCAATTATCTGCATTTAAAAAATCTGACATTTCAAAAAACGACTATCGATATGCCATCATTCAATATACCGACATTTCAAAATCACAATATTCAAATATCATCCATTCTAAAAATTTACGCTTTTTACCAAATTTTAATATTTTTGATATTTTACCGAAAACGATATTTCTTTTATTTAATTTTTAAGTTTGTTAGGTGGGGTTAGGAGGTAGATTAGCCCTCATAATTTCGATTGGCTCGTTGTTGGAAAATGTGTTTATTAGACGAATTTTATTTGGGCTACAAAATCAGATTTTTACTTGTAATAAGTTGCTTATTGGAGGTATGGAGACGGCAATCCTCATTACCTTAAATGCTCTTTAGAAATCTACTTGAGGTTTTACCGTTATTTTATAATATTTTATGCAGTTCTAAATCTGCCAACTTCAAATTAACTTACTTTGAGTTTCAATAAAATTTTTAATTCCTTTTATCTTCTAAAGTGTGGTAAATATATCGCGGCTTAATATAGAATTTGGTTTTAACTTTTTTAAACATTGTATGTCAACTTGTATGTCAACTTGTACGTCAACTTGTGTATCAACCAACCTAATATACAATCTAAGTAATGATTTTGAATGTCAAAAATTTGAATTTTGATGTCTCGCGATTATGAATTTCCGTTATTTTAAATGTCGAAATTTCATTAGAGATCCAATTCTCTTGTAATATTTCAATATTTAGAATTTATAGTAACAATTTTTCTGGATTTATTCTGTGTTATGTCGGTTTTTTTTTTCTGATCACGTCATATTAAATTAAATCGTTTTATTTTTACAATTGAAATGATTTGTTGTAACAAAGTGACAACGTGCGAAGGAACACGTAGTTAACAAAACATAATATATATGTATGAAACAATATACATTCAGTTGTTTTTAAAGAATAATTTCCATATATATAAAGACTCAACATGTATAGTCATTAGACATGTATGTTAAACTTTCTTTTCATTGAATTAACCATTCATTTGTAAAACGTTTTAGTTGCCTGTGAAATTTTGTTTTTCTAAGCGTTTTATTACACATACCTTTAAATATATTTATTTTAAATGGATTAAATGGATAGGTAAGTAACCTAATACTTAAGGACAAGAAATACAAAAACAAAACAAAAAATCAAAAACAAATACAAAGGAAGCAATGTAGAAAAAAACATATAGACACGTTTAACTGGACGTAATATTACTGTTAAGCTGTGCAATTATAATCCTTTATTTATTTTTTTTTTTATAATAAAATTGTACACGTATTTACTTTTTATACATTTTAAACCTTATTTTTAGTTCAAGGTTGTTTATTTTGCTTTGTCATTTTATACAAGTTGGTTGTTTGTTCAGAAAATCAATGAAGAGTAAAATTGAGTTTAACGGAATATGTGTATAGTCTTTTCAGAATGTCACAAAATATTTGTCGCGTCGCTTCAGGTTTTTATGAGTTTTAATTACATTGTATTTAAAAGGAGAAGAGAATTTGAAAGGAATAGGAGATAGGAGTCAGATCTTTCAACAATATTTCGAACCTTTACCATTTTCATCTGTAATGTTACAACTCTTAATTATTTTGAAAAAACTCATTTACAATGTCTTAAAATATCACTTGAAATATTATTTTGACAACAATAGTACCTACAATGACTTAAGCATTGTCTTTTTGAATTCAAGTTGTCAAATCTTAAGGTCTACGCTCTAATATTTAATTAGTACAAATTTAAAGACATTTTAGTAAATTTTTCATTTGACTTATATTTATTTTGTATTTTATTTCAAATGCCATTTATAAAGAATGTGTAGGATTGGTTATTATCAGGTTTATCTACGCTATAGTAAGGGTTAAGATTCATTTAGCTTGGAAAGCAAGTTTCATTATTCTCGGATTCTAATCATTTTTGACAGCTCGTTTCAAGATAACTATCTTTAGATTATTATAATAAGGACTACGGAGTATAAAGGTTGAAATCCAATAAATACGACTTGACTTAATAGAATCATCAACTTAATAAATTTTGAACACATGTAATTAAATTTCCATACAAGAAATTGAGAATTAAAAATTAATCATTTGACATTTCATTGAAATTTCAATCAAAAAAATTTAATAACAGCTAGCTAAAATTATATTGGTTTTTTTAGGATGTTCATTCAAATATACATGGGTTCAAATCTACACCTGGTCTTTTAATTCACTATATACACTTAACTATTAGGCCTCGGATAATTTATTTATTTATTTATTTATATTAATATTGAATATCATAAATGATAATAATTTATTATTATATACATAAATAACAATGAGACCTCTTATTTCTCTAATCGCAACTGACTTGTCATATAACATGTCATCTAAAAAAAAATTGCATATTTTTAGGCTTCTGAAATTTTCTTCAAAAATTTGCTTATAAAAAAATACCGCTATTTAATGAACGTTTAAAATTTAATTTACAATTAAAATACATATACATACATATTATGTAAATTTTAAATGTAAAATTTTACAAAAAAAAACAATATAAAATTAATATTTAAATTAGTGATGACTTTCTGATTGTTTTATAGTTCATTTTTTTTATGGAAATTTTATTTTTTTAAAAGTAAATTAAAATGAAAAGTTAAAAATAATGAGCTTTAAAGTTTTTTTTAATTTATGAACACCATTAAAAATTTTATACAAAAAAAACAATTCAGGGTTAGAAAACTTTAATGGTATTAGTGAATTATAAATTATTAATCTAATACTTCTAAAAAGGTTAGATATACTTAGAGTATGTTTCTAAATATCAAAAAAAAATTAATAAATAAATTTAGAAATTTATTTATGTGATAAGTTTCAATAATATCAAAATGTACTATCAATTTAAATAGTTATTTTTGTTAAAATTATTTTATATCCTATAAATGTATCTATATATATAAAAGCGAAAGTTTGTTTGTTGTTTGTATGTATGTATGTGTCGAATAGACTCCTAAATTTCTCAGCCGATTCTCCTGAAAATTTGTACATAGGGGTCTAACGGACTGCCAAATTGTGGCTGTGGTGCAAGTATTTAAAATTTTTTGTTCTAAAATGAAAAAGGTTTGACCAATGGACTTAAAATTTTGTATACGTGTTTTTCCTTGAGAATTGAGTTGACACTATTAGCAGTTTTAGAATTTGTTAACCAATGTCGGTTCTACGGTTGGTCTAAAAAAATTTTGGGTCCAAATTTTGTCCTATTTTATAAAATACTGCTTTGGCCAAAGAGAAAGTCTCAAAAAATTTTTTGTTGAGTTCCGCTAACACAGGTTATCGACACAGGGTTTCGACACAGGTTATTTTTTTAGATTTTTTCGTTACTTTACTTTAAATTGGAAACGGTTTGACAGGTTTTCTCCAAATTTTGCATGCCAGAAGCACCTTGAAAATGGAGTTGATTCTGTTAGCAGTCTTGGTGTTTAGTTACACATGTCGATCCAACGACTGGTTAAAAAAAAAAATTTTTGTGAGTAAATTACGTCCAATTTTTGGAAGTAGTTAGTACTTCTTTAAATTACAGGAACTTTAAAAAATTACTAGAATAATCCTAGAATAATAGTTTAAAAAGAATTGCTTTAAAACATTTTAAAATTAACATTTATACAATGTGTAATTTTTATACATATTAACTTTTTGCAGTAACATCAACTTAAATTAAACCTCCATTGAGAGGGGCAGCAACGCGCACCGGGTATTAGCTAGTATATGTATATTAATTGACAAGTTCCATAAGTTCAAAAACACTTTTATATTTTTAAAAATATTCATTTTTATCTCAAGAGATTGTAAATATTTGTATTTTCATTTATAAAATCCCAAAATTTTTTTTTGTGTGATATCTAAACAGTCTTTTTATTTAAACCTTGGTTTTTTTCAATTCTATGATAAAATTTTAAAATATTCTTAAATGTTTTATAATGTATGGAGTGCATTTAAGAGAAGAAAACTCAAAAAAAAAGGAAAAAAAAAGGAAGGGCTTTATTTATTTTATTGAAGAAGAATAATAAGAAAAAAATTAGGATCAGGATATTGATTGGTTTCTGTTTTTTTTTTTTTTTTGGAATATTTAAGGTAGGATTATTTAAAAAAAAAAAACACCCAAAATTCGTTTTTAAGTTTTTTGCAATGTAGATTTCTGTGTGTTGAATATTAATGTTATGTGTGTGATTTATTATTGAATAAATTTAAAAATAAATTTATGAAAATCTTCTTTTTTAGATGCTATTTAGGATGTTAAATTTCGAATTCTATTAAATACAAGTATTATATTAACATTGAAATATATCGATAATAGAATACGTTTAACAATTTTTAACATATTATTTTTTTGTTTACTAATTCTAATCGCAGATTGGTTGTTAATCATGTTTAAAGTATGGAATAGTTAATTTGCTTAGTTAAGTATTATTTTGTATCTTAAAGATAATATTTAGTATTATTTTTAGATGTGGGTATTATTTTTAGAAAAGTGTTGAGAATTTTTAATTCAAATTGTATTGTTAGATTCAAAATGTTTAGAAAATAAAATATATTTATGCACAACAATATATTTTTAAGGGTTGTTTTTTCGGTTATACAGGGGAATGGGTGAAAAACTTTCAAAGTGATCCAGAAAAGTTTCACCAGGTTCTTTTTGGTTTTTTTGGGCTTCAACCAACAAAAACCGATTTCCTTTTAAGTTCAAACTTCGGTTTGGCTTTGAGGATACGAATTAGCAAATGAATCTTAGATAAACGTAATTAGAATAAATTAAAAATTTGATAGGGTCTTATACGAAAAAAGATTAAATATTGCTGAAGCAATTATAACTTCGACACATGTTCGACACATAATTAAAAATTCTATTGAATACGCTCAAGATAGTATTGGATTGCGATATTTGTACTAGCCCCCACAAGCGGTTTTAGACCAGCATAATATTTCTACAGTGTATCAGTAAGTATCTGTTATAATCTTTGTCCCACTTGATGCCTTGATAATGCAATGGGTGAGTAACTATAGTATGAATCACGACAGTGTTAGTTCAAATTCCGTACAGGTTATAATTTTTTGATTTAAAGTAAACAAGGGATATATAAAGGTTTGGTGGCAATTGGCAAAGTGTTTAGACTGCCAACCTTTTACTCAAAAATCCTGGTTTGATTATCGATAAAAGTGAAAAAAATTTTATCTGGTTTTCGAAATCTTTTCAGGCGCAATTCGACATTGGATTCAAATTAATGGTATAACCAATAGTTAATAATTATATATCTTTAATAAAATACAACAATATAAGGTAATAGAAAATATAAACAAATAATTTAATTTAGTAATATAACTCACGTTTATAGGAACACATAATAATCCAATATAAAATTATTACATTATATAACAAATAGAATTGTATGTATTAAAAATCTAAGACGTTTCTACATATTTGAAAGCCTAATACTATCTGATGTTTAAGTTGTGGAATTCATTAAGATCAATAATAATAAGAATATAATATGTCCCCCAGCTTTAACATGTATCTATAATATAGACAGACGTACTAGTTTAACAGTTAAACATTTAGCACTTAAAAACTAAAAAACAATTTAAGATAATATTATAAAAATAAATAATATTAATTATAAAAATTATAAATAATATAAATATCTGACACTCGTGAAAGAAAGGCACGTGTCACTTTCTTATTACATTGTATGTGATAGTCGACAATCATAAAATAAGCAAATACCTACATACAAATTTAAATCGTAATAAAATTATAATTATTTAATAATATAAATTAAAAAACCCTTAAATCAACCAATAATTAACTAGTTTTAAGAATTAACAATTTGTACTTGGCATTAATCAGTTTTTAAAACAATTTTTTAATAAATACATAGGTAGTCAAAAATCACTGTCATTAAAAACTTATTACTTATCTAATAATAGATTTTGATTTTATTAATATCTAATTATAGATTTTGTATTTAATATATTAATTTGTAAGCACGATTTTGATATATCTAAATAATAATAATTATTTAATTATAAAATATATTCATAGATATTGAAATATAATATAATTTCTTTAATTTATTAATAAATCGTTTTTAATTAGAATTACGAAAATTTATCCTATTTATGTGTATCTAAAATTATTCCATTAAAACTAAAATAGATTATTTCATTATTTGTATCATATATTCAAAGTCAATTTGATTATATAATATAAATAATTATTAATCAACATTCATTCTTTAATTAATAGAAAAAGGTGTGGTGTGTTTGTTTTATTTGATTTGGTTATGAATTTAATTCGTATTGTAAAAAAATGGTAATGGAGTCCCACTTCAGATGACTTTTTTGTTGAAAAATGTGCATGGTATTTTTTTTTTATATATTGATTGTTTAATTGCTAGTCTAATAAGCCGTTCGATACCATGTAGATGCATTTGAATTTCCCTTACTATCTTTTATTGAGATATTTTCTACATGCAATTAATATGAGGGACAGTTAGTACTAAATCTTGGGCATACACTTTATTGAAAAAATCTCGAATTTAAATTTGATGGAAAAATGCTGAAAATCAAAAATACCGAATTTAAAAATTTCAAAACAAATGTTTTAAGAATTAGATATCAGAGCCAGATTAAACGTGTTTTAAAGAGAATATTTTCCAGATAAAAATAGTTCGGTAATATTTTAGAGTAGGTTTCAAAATCAGAGTTTCAATAATTTATTTAATGGAAGTTTGGTGGCAACAGCCGCTTTTGTTATACGATTTTTATTTGTGAAACTTACATGTAATAAAAAATAATTCGTTGAGATATTAGAGTTTGTTTCAAAATCAGCGACAGGCCCCAGTGTTATAAAATTTTTATTTGTGAAACATACGTGGAAGCAGAATACATTTTTTTTTTCAGAAAAATCAAAAAAATCAAAAAAATTCTACAATATTAATAATATCTATTTGTAAATATTTAAATGTAATAATTGAGTTATAAGATAAATTGAAAAAATATTAAATTTATATTTTTATACCTGTGAGTTATAAATATAAACTAAAATATTTTTTAGTTTTTTTGTTATATGTTTATATTTAATATTTTTAAATATTTTCTGAATTCTATATAACTGAATTCCAGATAAGATTTACACTTTCAATTTGTTTAGAATCCGGACCTATCGAATGAGATCTACAATTTTTAGGTGTTATGGCTCTAATAATATTATAGCTCTAATAATGATAAAAAAAACTAATAAACACAGCCTTACAAAATGGAGTGTGACTGTATGATATTTTAGCATAAGATTGTTGTGAGATTGATGTAAGACAGTGAACCAGCTATTGTGCGTGAATAGTGTTAAAATAGGAAGGATTATTTAGAGTTTAGGTGCAAAAATGCTGCAACTGTTCAACGTATTTTTAATATAGATTCTCTAATAATTATTTAGTTCCGTTTCCAAAATTAAGCTCTCCTTAGCCCTTTTAAAGCAAGGTATGAAAAGAAAAGGATTAGATATTTCAAAAGAAAAAATATTAGAGACACTAATAATTAAATTATTTCATTTTAAATAAATGAAAATGTATTTTTTCATCTATTGTTCCCATATCTTTTATAAATTACTCCATTTTGTCAATTCTTATGAATTTTAAAAATTCATTTCAAAATTTTTACCACATTTAAAAAAAAAACTTTATTAATTTTTTTTTTTTTTTGATGATAATCCGAAACTTAAATAAAACGTAATATTTATAATTTCTAAAAATAGAAAATTTCCTTACACCTACACATTTTCCATCATTTCAGAAAAACTTTTCCATTTAAAAAAAAAAAAAAAACGAATAAAAAGGATTAAATGAAAATGAAGAAAAACTTATTTTAACAAGAAATTTGATAATAATTTATTTAAGTTCTAAGTTTTTCCTTTTACAAAACCTTGAAAATATGAATTCCCGATCAAAAGAACGCAAGAGATTATAAACTTATTAAGGGATTCAATAGACAATTAGAAATAAAATGGTTTTTTTTTTTATACTTATTTATTCTTTTTCTATTTCAAAGTAATTTTTATTTCCTATCTTTCCTATCTAAAGATTATTTTTTTGGGTTTTAAAAGATAAATTTCTAGTTAAGAAATTTGTTAAAATAATAAATATGTATATAAAGATCTTGAGATACTTTTTCCTTTTAGAGTTTTTATACGTTTTTATAAAAATAATTTTTAAATAGAATGAGAATGAATGAATGAGAAAGAAGATAGATTATATTTGACATTGAAATAAAATTGACATAAGAATTGTTATATTAAATAAATATTTTTATAGGAAAATTGAAGAATTATGTCAAAAATGAGTTGTTATAAAAATATGTTTATGATTGAATTATTTTTGAATTTTATAAAGTTTTTATTTAAAAAAAATAAGAAAAAGGGATTTTTAAATTAATTAAATAAATAAATATAAAGGGTGGAATTTACTTGGAATTCAAATTATAAAGGATAGATTTACGGTGCCTTAATTAAGGCTCTGGGAATTAAAACCCCCGGTGTGTTATTTCCCATTTCAATTGAAACAGCAAATGGAAAAACACAATGGTTTCATTTATTTAAAAGTAAAATTTTAATTATATAACATTAGTGAAGGGTACGAATATATAAAGACTTTCTTGAACTATAATATCAAAAATAATTGGCACACATTTTGGAGTTGGAATCGAAATCAGGGGTATTCCCTTTTTCCAAAATTAAAAAACAAATAATAATTTTAAATATAAACCACATTTATACTACAAACTACACATATAAACTTGATTTTGTGACCAAAGCCACGCGGTCAACTTTGATTTTTTAACCAACTTAAATATTTTTCCAAATATAGAATTTCGTATAGACAAATATATAAATATTAAATACATATTGTTCTACACTACAAAAATGGATTTTATTACAAATTTAATGAGAAATAATAACTCAGAGCATTTCTCAAAAAGTCGAACATTCATTTGAAAGAGAAACAACACGTCGAGGCTTTATTTCTCATATAATTCTTAGTCCAACTTATAAGAGAATTAAAACAATGGGGCTTTATTCTCAATTACTATAATAAATAAGACCCCAGGTCGTTATTTCCCAATAAACTGAAAATAATACCCCGGGGGCTTTATTTCGCAGGGCTTTAATTCAGGGCACTTGGATTTACATGATATAACACATAATATTGAATTCTTCTATAGCAATTAGAATTGAAAAAAATGTGGTGAGAATGATAGAATTAAATTCATCTCACTGTGAAACTCATTTCCATGTGGTATACACGGTTATGTGGTATACACATATTTAGCCGTAAAATTATAGTTGACACCAAATTTGTTGACATGAATGTTAATCTAGGCCTGGAATAGGTAAACAATGCTTAATTTTTGGTTTATTAACCCATTTTGGCCATAAACACTTTTTGATTTGACGGTTCTTTAAATCAAATGTTTGAACTTATCATTTTTGTATATTTGAAGACTTTAATCTTTTTTTTTAAAGATTTTTTATTTGTTTTTTGTCTGTCAAATAAAAATGGTTTGATAGATCAACAGTAAATTTTGTGAATATGTTTTGTTTCTTAAGAATAGAATAGATAATTACAACATAGTCGGAATTATTGACCCGTTTCGGTGTGACGATTAGTTTTAGTAATCGGTGTGACGATTAACTTTCACCTAAAATAAAAATTAAAAACTTTATTTGCTTCAATTAAAAACGGTTTGACTTACCGTTTCATGTTAACCCTTTCAAACCCTTCAGTACAAAATCATTGAATACATAAAATTCTGAAAAAAAAATGTTTTATTTTCTAAGACTTCAGATAAGGAGAGGTTGAGCAATTTTTTTGCGAATCAAAAACTATAAAATGAGCGAGCTAATTCCTCACTATATTCTATGTCACTACTTGTATGAAAACCAATTAGCTTGACATTTTTCTAAAAAAAAACATCTCTTTAGTTAGTTGTCTCCCCATTCAAGACCTAAGGCTATTTTTGGCATATATAAAAAGAAATTTAATATTTTAAGAAATCCGTAAAAAGTGTGGCAGCACATGCAAGAACTGAAAACCCGAATAATTTACAAATAATAACAGTTAGAAAAAAATACGTTATTCGTAAATCCAAGTTCTTAATAAAAAAAAATTAATAATCTCTTTTAATTAAATTTGGTTAAAAATTTGTAATCCTAGCAATTTCTGCTAATTCCAACTAAAAGTTACTTTTATTAAACTTCTGCAAAATACACTTTGTGGAAATGGGAACACCTTAAAAAAAAGTATGTATAATCAGTTGAAAATTTTTTCTAAAGAATTATGGCATAAAATTTTCACTCTTTATTATTCATCATAAGCATTACTTTTTTTTAATATACATATACGTATATACGTATAGATATATCAAGTTTCATTATGTAAACTTTTAAAAGTGCATAAACGTCATCATCAAAGTAAATGTGCCAGTATAAAATAATTTTATATCAGTTCGAATCTTTTTTAACTCACATTTTTCCTTTTTTAAAGCTTGAATAATTTCAAAAGAATTGCAATAGTATAAGAGAATCGTAGTTGTGTTGAACAGCATTAGTGTCTCCCTCATATTTTTAATAGAAACCTTCATTTTAAATAAATAGAATGGAAAAACTTTAAAATAAAAATAAAAGATATATTTTTTTTTTGTATTTTCTTTCTTTTATTTTAAAAAAAACATTTCATTGTATTTCGAATCTTTTAGTTTTATTTTTACTTTCGAAATCACACCAGGTCCCATGACCATCTTTATAAGGTTAGTAAGAGCAAAATACAGAAAAAAATAAGTAAAATTGAAAAGTTTAAAAAGTAAATTTGGATTTTTTTTTTATTTCTTTGAATTTCTGAAATTTTTTTGCACATTTTTTAAATTTTTTTAAAATCGTTCCGTTAGTCCGTCCGTCCGTTGGTTAACAAAACCTTTAGAGCGTTTCAAATAAAGAAATGGTATTTCAACTATGGAAAAGAAAAGTCCTTGATTTAAATTTTTAAACAAAAGTCCCATAAAGGTTATTTTCAATCTGGAGCGGCAAAAATAGCTGTTTTAATAAGATTTATAATATACCTATATATATAAATGTATTGAGTAATATAAAGTTCTTTAATTTACCGTTATTCGAAAAATATTTTATACAAAATTTTCGACTCCTCATTTCTTCTAAACGGCTTAAGTTAGGAATTTTTGGGAGATGTTAGGTCCTTAAAAAAATATTTGACGTCCAATGTTTTGAAAAAACAAAGCTGGGACATAATTTGATCAAAAAATATGTCGAAGACTTCTCAGTCAAGAACTATTTAGACTTAAAAAGTTAAGTTTCCTATTTTAACAAATCAGTAATTTAGGCCCCTGTATATATATTTCTAACTTAAACGTTATCATGGCAGCTCTAACTTCATATTTCGACCCATATTGATATATTTTCTGGATTGCATCTTGTTTATACTCTAAACTCGAATTAATTATTATTCATAATTTATATGTTTATTTTTTTAGGGCTTTTTTAAAGACTCTCGTTTTTTTTTAACCATTTTGTATTTATTAATTTTTTTATCACAGGGAAAGAAATTTAAAGGGAAGTGCATGAATTAGTGTTTTTAATATACATTTTTAGTTTAAAAGAAGGGATTTTTAAAGGCTTGAATCAGAAAAAATTGAATGAAAAATTTCTAGAATTTAAAAAAGAATCTTAATCATTTTTCGAAGCCATTGCTGTTTTTTTTATTTTAAGATGTTAAAGTTGAGTAAAGGTGCAAAAGATTTGTTTAAAACAAAGGTAAAGGTTTTTCCACTCAGTATGAAAAGTTAAGAAACAAATTAGTTTTAAGAAAGAGAGATCAAACTTTTAAAATTTCAGATATAAATTATGTATAGGAAAATACAAGATAACTTTAAAAGAAAAATTGAAATTTGCAAAAAACGGACTAACGATAATAATAAAAGTTCATGGACTTTTTAAATGATGATTTGAATTTTTCAGAGTATCTAAAAAAATAAGTTTTTTTTTATATCTTTTGTATCTGAAGTTTTAAATTAAATTATATGCCCACTATCTTAAAAGTGGTATCTTTATTTACTTATGGATATATGGAAATTTTGAATGATTCAAAACATAGGAAGGCCCTTCCCCTTTAGGGGTATTGGGATTGCAAAAATTTCTTTAAAAAAACCGACATTTTGATTTTCACGATTTTGATTTTCGAGATTAAAAAAAAAACAAGATTTAAAAAAAAATTGGATTTTGATTTTCGAGATTTTGAAAAAACGAAATTTTGTTTAACAAGATTTTAGGAACCGAGATCAAGTTAATATTGCAATTTTTAGATGTGAAGAGCTAAAACGGAAATTTTACAATAAAATAATGCAGTTCAGATTTGAAGTTGTAGACCATTAAATAGAAATTATATAAATAAGAGCTATTTTTGCCATTTATTTATCAAGAAAAATTACAAATTTTAAATAATAGGTTTAATGTTTTGAAGAGTGGTTTGTATACCAACAAAATGGCGCCCCAATATTATTTCATTATAACAGAGGAATTACTTGTAAAATTATTTATATTGATTTGCTGAATACAAGAGACGGTTAACTTACATAAAGTATGTTTGTGGGCAAGTTGACAAATTCCCGGAGATAAAAGTCCTCGGGATATTATGACTCACGAAAAATGGCTTAAAAGTCCCCGAATAATGAGACATAGCTTCCTATTTCTTTTTCAAAAATATAATTAAGTTTTGAATTTCATTTTGAAGGTCTTATACGATCGGAATATCAAAATACATATATAAGTAAAATAATAGCTGGTAAACAGTAAGCTACACTTATCTATATGTCTAAGGAAGATTCTATACTAGGAAGCATATAAAAGAGGATACTCAATATGAGTTGTTTTTATATCCAGAGTAGGAACGTATTTGGAGAATTCGTGTATGGAAAGATTTGCTCTAGAAGCTAGTTTTAAGTTGATTACAAAATGTGATTTAAAAAAAGAGGGCGGATTTCCCGATTTTCCATATTAACTTATTTAAAAATTTATTACTTTTTGTTAATGGAAATTAATAGTTTTAATTCTCTTTTAGTATTTTATCTTAAATTTATAAAATTTCAGTTTATGAAATCACAACTTCCCGAGACATTTTTGGCCTACCTTACATAATTTATAATTCTTCGAGAACTTTTGGTTTTCTTCGAGACATAAGTCCCGGTAGAAAGATAAATACCTCTTAAGTCGTGATAAAAAAGCTTACATAATTAGAAAATTTAAACTAAGCATATCCTATTCGTAGTAAAATCTTTAACAATTGTTGCCAAGGCTTGGTTGTTTAAGGTTATGATAAAATATACCATTACTTACCCATTAACATTCTAAGATCATAAAAATCATATAATTTCTAAAATTCGATTTATTTTAGATCAAATTACGAAATAACCTTTGCCAAATTCCTATCTATTGTTTAAAATCCATATAAAATATTTAAGAATCCCCTTCCATTATATTCAAGTTGATGAAGACAATGAACGATATTAAAACATAAAAATTTAATTTTATCGTATTGCAATAAAAATTTTTTTTAAAAATTAACTACTTCAAAAAAATAATATTCAATAATTAAATTTAAAAGATTTTATTATTAAAAGGTAATCAAATTTAATACTACTTAAATTAATGATTTAAAAGGAAAATGACTATAAAAAAATTCGTTTAATAATTATTAAACAAAAAAGAAAATTATTTTTCCATGAAAATTGTTTTTCCCTAATATATAAATGTTCTATACTGGAAATTTATTTTAGTTCCCTATACATTAAATCAAACGAACACAAACATATAAATAAACAAAATTTATGAAATAAATTGATATTGAAAATCAATTGAATTTTCATTGAAAATCAAGGAAAAACTCACAGGAAATTCAATTTTAAATTAATAATAATTGAGAAAATTCAGTTGAAAACAAAAAAAAAACAACAACAATAATTTGTCGCCATTTTGAAAATTTTTTTCTAAAAGGAGGAAGAGTTTAGAGTAGACTGGGTCAACTGTAGGATATCTGAATGAACGTATATATTAAGTTATATCACCCCGTTAAATTTTTTTAGGAAAATTTAAATACACTACTTAAAAGACTCTGAGCTATGTATAAAAGAATATATAAGTTATACGCTTTAGGGATCTCTTCAAGCACATCAACTTTATTTTGTGCAGATGTTGGCCAATAAAGTTAACTACTTTTGACAAAATTTTCGATATTCAGTTTCATTTTATATTAAGTAATTCTCATATGAAAAAAAGAAAAGCTACTAGACTAACCCAATTTTGTGCTAACAATGACCAAAAAATTAAACTACTTTTGGTTATTAATTAAAGTCATCCAGCTTTATTAAGTATGTACAGAGTAATGCTGTAACAGTAACAGAAGTTGATGTTGACAGCAGAATAAATAAAGCTAGTGCTGCTTTTGGAACTCTATCAAACATATGACAGTCAAATAATATCGCCCTACGTACAAAGCTCAAAAATATTTGAAACAAAAGTCAAGTCAGTACATCTATACGGCTGTGAAACATGGAAGGTAACCGCCAATATCACCAAAAAATTGTCTGCCTTGTGAAATCCACAAGACAGACGACGAGTGGGTAGACCAAGGAAAACATGGAGAAGTACTGTTTTGAAAAAGGCAGAAGCGTAACGCAAAACGTGGTTATAACTAAAAGGAATTGCTAAGGATCATGAAAGGTGGAGAGGATTTGTTGACGCCCTATGCCCCACCAGGGGTTCTAGGATCCAGTAAGTAAGTAAGTATAGAGTAATGCTATAAAATAAAAACGTAGAAATAAATTCAAAACGGATTGCGGTGGTTTTTCTATTGTAAAGTCTCTAAAGTCTGTTAATATTTTTTTTAAAGTCTGGTTATTTTATATGGAGGCCCTCCGATCCCGTGGTAAATTTAAGATGCTCCTGTGCGAAGTCAATATCTTTTTTGGCAAAAAAGCATTCATACGAAATTTCATAAAAATTTGTTGAGACTTTGATGAATTATTAGAACATGACATTCCCGAAACTTCTAGAATCTCTAGACCCCCATAATACTAGACTCAATTTATGAAAGCTACTTTTAATGGATGCCAAATTTTTAGAAGCTTAGAAACCTATTCCGACAGTTAGAACTCGAGAGTTTCCGAAAAGTCTGTTGTTTTTGTATGGGAGTCTTCCGATCCCGTGGTATGATTTGGCCCGAACCTACGAACTTAACCTTACTACTGACGGAGAAAGTATCTATACCAAATTTCATCAAATTGGGTTAAAATTCACACACACACACTCATATTCACATACATATATTCACACCCACAACACATACACAGAAAACACAAATAAAAAATCTTCACAGTCATACTAAGCTAGATCGATTCGCTTTTCAATTCTGATCCGATCCATACCTAACAGCATTACAAACGGTATGGTAAATTTAATATACATTTTCAACATACGTTCATACAGTTATAAAAATGAAAACAATATTCTATACTTAATCTATTGAACCTATAATAATTCATCTGTAACATAAATTTCTATTAAATATATACGAATATAGAAATTCAAACGATCCTAAGATCCTGTTTTTTTTAAATGGGATTTGAACTTGAAGGACACACCTACAGAAAACTTTTTAACTATAAATTATAACGAGGAAGATTATAGTTGCCCTTGTCAACTTTTAGATACCCGTGCATACCCACTATAATATGAAAAATAAACCGTTATTTATTTCTATAATGCTAGAATATATTACAAAAAATATAAAAAAGTAAAATAGTTTAAAAAAATTTAACTCATTATCCTATAATTTTTGATTAAAAAAAAAAAACAAAAAAAAAAAATCTTAATTCATTATCCCATAATTTTTGCTTAAAAAAAACAAAAAAAAAAAAAAAAAAAAATGCCCCACTCTAAAAGTTGGTCCGAGTGATATCCAACTTTGCCAAGTAACTTGTCCTATTACTTTACCTGCCCAATTTTAATTTTAACCTCCTAGCTTTATTAGATTCAGCGTTATTGAATTGAAAACTTTGTATGGCAGCCCCCCGATAATGGGGCCGTGACATTTTGAAACTTCATATAAGTGCTCGATTCAATATATAACTAACAGTGTGTAATTTTCATCCTCATAGTATAATTAGTTTTGAAGAAATTCATATTGGTGCAAAGAAGTTGTATGGCAGCCCCCCGAAAATGAAGCCGTAACATTTTGAAATTTCATATAAGTGCTTGATTCATTATGGAACTAACCGTGTGTAATTTTCATCTTCCTGGTATTATTACTTTTGGAAATTCATAAGGAAATTCATATTGGTGTAAATAAGTTGTGTGGCAGCTCCCCGAAGCTTTGGTCTGGTTTTAACCAAAAAGAATAGGGAACCTAAAAAATGTCCAAAAAAATTTTTTGTGTAAATTTCAAAACTCTAGCTTTAATTTTTCAATTCTATCTCTTGTAATTAATTTTTAATTCACAAATACTTATATTAAAACCAAGCAAAATAAGCATCATATTATAATCATACTCATATAATGATCAGATCATCATGATCAAAAATTATCATCATATTCATAATTTTTTTTCATTTTAATTCATAAATCTCAAAGTACAAAGTCCAAATCTAAAATTTTTTTAAAAATTTTACGCATCATTTAAATCGTATGAAATCGTTACTTGAAAAATTCTTTATCTTCAAAAAACAAAAAAACAAAAAAAAAAACAAACAAAAACAAAATTCATATAAATTCATGTTATACAAGATGTGCAGATATATTTCAAATTTTTATATGAAAATATGGGAGTTAAAAAAGTTAGTTGTTCGAGAGCTACCCGAAGTTTTGGTCCGATCTTAACCAAAAAAAATAGGGAACCTAGAAATTGATTGAAAAATATTTTGTGAAAATTTCAGAACTGTAGCTCCTTTAGTTTTTGAGTTATCGTGCTGACACACGGACGGACGGACGGACGGACAGACACACATAGCTAGATCGACTTATTTTTCGATTCTGAGCCGATACGTACCCTTGACACTATATCTAGCTCCTCTAGATCGATGCGTTACAAACGGAGGAGCAATTTTAATATACCCGATGTCATATACATATGTATGCACGGGTATAAAAATATTATACATTCAATAGGTATTCTTGTTTTTGTTTTTTATACCCGTGCATATATATATGAACATCGGGTATATTAGATTTGCTCCTCCGTTTGTAACGCATCGATCTAGACGAGCTAGATATAGTGTCAAGGGTACGTATCGGCTCAGAATCGAAAAATTAGTCGATCTAGCTATGTGTGTCTGTCCGTCCGTCCGTCCGTCCGTCCGTCCGTCCGTCCGTCCGTGTGTCAGCACGATAACTCAAAAACTAAAAGGGCTAGAGTCTTGAAATTCACACAAAGTCATTTTTAGACAATTTCTAGGTTCCCTATTGTTTTTGGTTAAAATCGGACCAAGGCTTCGGGGAGCTGCCATACAACTTTTTTGCACCAATATGAATTTCTTCAAAACTAATTATACTACGGGGATAAAAATTACACACGGTTAGTTTTATAATGACTCCGGCACTTATATGAAGTTTCAAAATGTTAGGGCCCCATTTTCGGGGGGCTGCCATACAACTTCTTTGCACTAATATAAATTTCTTCAAAACTAATTATACTACGCGGATGAAAATTACACACGGTTAGTTATATAATGAATCGAGCACTTATATGAAGTTTCAAAATGTTAGGGCCCCATTTTCGGGGGGCTGCCATACAACTTCTTTGCACCAATATGAATTTCTTCAAAACCAATTATACTACGATGCTGAAAATTACACACGGTTAGTTATATAATGAATCAAGCACTTATATGAAGTTTCAAATTTTTAGGGCCCCATTTTCGGGGGGCTGCCATACAACTTATTTGCACCAATATGAATTTCTTCAAAACTAATTATACTACGACGATAAAAATTACAAACGGTTATTTATATAATGAATCGAGCACTTATATGAAGTTTCAAAATGTTACGGCCCCATTTTGGGGGGCTGCCATACAAAGTTTTCGATTCAATAACTGCGAATCTAATGAAGCTACAAGGTTAAAATTAAAATTGGGCAGGTAAAGTAATAGGGCAAGTTAGTTGGCAAAGTTGGACATCACTCGGACCATCGGAATTTTAGGGTGGGCCATTTTTTTTTTTTGTTTTTTTTTTTGTTTTTTTTTTTTTTTTTTTTTTTTTTAAGCTAAAGTTATGGGACAATGAATGAAAATTTTGTTTTTTTTTTTGTGATTTTTTTTTTTTTGTTAATTTTTTTTTTTTTTGTTAATTTTTTTTTTTTTTTTTTTTAAGCTAAAGTTATGGGACAATGATTGAAAATTTTGTTTTATTTTTTTTTTTTTTTTTAATTTTTTTTTTTTTTTTTTACGTCAAAATTATGGAGTAATGAGTTAAATGTATAAGTATATTACGGTTTATTTTATACACCATAGTGGGTATGCACGGGTATCTAAAAGTTGACAAGGGCAACTATAATCTTCCTCGTTTTTTTTTATTTTGTGAAATGAACTAATAAATTTATATAACATATTTTTCCACTCTATATTCCGGGTTTACCATCATACACAAAATAAAAAAAAAAAAATTGATATTGTGTTGTGACCATGTTACCAGCATGACAAAAATGAACATTAATTTTATTGACATTTTAAGACCAAACATTTCTGATACAGACGTTTTATATTTTTCTTAGAAAACAATTTTTTCGAAGTTAAATTTGAAAAAAAAACTTTTAATAAAACTTAAGGGCTTTTAAAGATGTTTTTCACCACCTCTCGGCTCTTTGATTAATTATTAAGAAATTTTGAAGTTAAGTAAAATTTAATTTCATAAATTTTATTTTTTAAGAGAATTAAATTTCTGTAAAATTTTATTTATCAAGAAATTATAATACAAGAAATATGTAGAGCAAAAGTTTAAATAACAATTTGGATTGTTGTAACTTATAAGTATATGCCAATTTTGGGAAGTTCAATAGAATGGTAAAGATAAGTAATCAAATTCAATGTTTTTTTGATTATTGTCTAGACATGAGTATTTTTTGGTTGATTTGAAGAATTAAATTACTTTTTATTCAATATAAAATCATCATTATAGACTCGTAATGGATTTAAAGATATTTTAGAAGAAAATTAATGATTTAATTTCAATTAAAAACAAATTTAAAACAGTTTGATACAATTATGTATTTGTTATTAATTTGTATTTTTATTGTATTATAAAAGATAGGGGAACAAATTCAAGAGTGGTGCCATATTGTATAACAATCAGAAAACGTTTAAATTAATTTTTTCGTAATTTTATATAAACTTAATTGATTTAAGGAAGATATAGTTTTTTAATTAATTTTGGAAAATTTTTTATAATAATTTTTAACTCATACGTCTAGGCTTTGCTGAAGAGTGATTCCTGTGCACATTCCAAGTTTTGATTAAGGTAAACAGTTCGGATTAATAAAATATTGTTTTCTTATATACTTGTAAATCTCTTATATTGTGTTCACAAAATATATATCAACTAGATAATCCAGTATTAAAATAAATGAGAAGTGTTGATAAAATTTGGATTTGACTTAATATTTAAATGTCAAGTTTATAGTGTTCGACATATTGTATAATACACATCATCAGAATCAGAATAAACTACTAGTACATAAATTGATGTAGAAGCTTTACGAAATTAAATTTTCAGTAGCAAAGAATGAATAGTTGGTATATCAAGTTAAGAACTCTAAATATAGTTTGACAAAATTATTTTAAGCTCCACATTGTGTTTTTGTAATCGAATTTTTAATCGACGTTGTACCTATCTTGACATAAAGACTCTAAATTTATTATTTACGGAAAAATTATGTATTTGGTCTTGGGAGGCGTAGGGTAGATATACGAATCGCCACTGCTAAAAACAACAATGCCAAATCGTAGCTCGCTATACCATTATTAGTCTTGAAGCTTGCTTAAGCGGCGTTCCGGCTAACGCGGTAATTTTCGTCGTTTTTCAATTTGAATTTCATGAATGTAAGAGAGGCATAACAAAACACCTATGTAAAACATATCAATTGTAGGACTTTATAAGTTTCGAGGATATGCTAGTAGAGCTTTGGGGGCTTGTAGCAGTTATGAGAACCACCATATCTCAATTCATCTAAAATTTTTAGCTTGTACAAACATAACGGTTATAATTTGATTCGTTTTCATGAAACGTTAGTTCGCCTTTAGATTCGTTTTGGAGCTTCTACAATCCGATTCGATTTTTCCTAGTTGCCTTTTCCGCTGCAGCTCTTATTGTAATTATTAAACTATGGTATGAATTTCATTAAAGAAACTCACTATTTTTTGAGTTATAGTACAAACAGACAGCTATCGTTAAATCAACTCAGGAAGTGATACTGATTGTCCAACTCTTTTCCTTTAGGTGGTTTTAAACACCATATTGAGGTTAAAATACATTTATACTTAAGGAGCAGGGTGTAAGATCCATTGACGTTTAAGGAATAATATCATTTGTATTTTCAATATTAACTTTATTTCCCAATATTACTTAAGCGTTAAGTGTGTACCTGGTACTTTTAATTCCATCCAATGTTGTTTACGCAATTAATATAATTGTTTAAGAAATAAATTTGATATATAACTCAAAATCATGAATTTCAATATTTTTGTTATTTTTGTTATATTTCGAAAAAATTCATTTTTCTAATAAAATTTTACTGTCAAAAATACAAAAACAAAATATTAAAAACTTTATAAAGATTTTGTACGTGTATTGAATTTAGAACAAAATTTTTATCAAAAAGCAAAATGGTTTTCTTTTTTTTAATTTTTTCTATAAAACTTTTATAATTATCTGAAAATAAAAAAGTTTTTAAGATTGTAAATTAATATTAATACAATCAATCCTTTATCAAAAGATTTTTTATTTTTTGTTAAAATTCCAATTATAAAATTTAAAACGCTTTTTTAAGAATTTGTTAAAGCGAACGCTTTATTACAGAATTTTCATAATGTTAAACTTAATTTATATAAAAATTAATAAAAAAATGTTAATTTATATTTTGTTATTGTTGATTTTATTTATGGGCCCATTAAATGAAATCTTGAAAGTTCTTATTATTTACTAAATAAAATAAAGTGAGATAAAAAACATTTGCTGAATACAAAAACAAGTACTCATTAAGTATTAAAATAATTTTTAAGACAATTATTCTGTAGAATTGTTTTGATTCTTATGCAAATTAAGTTCCTAACAAATTTCTTTGGAATACAAAAGGTAATCTTTGCTTTCATTGGAACACTGTGTGTCGTTATTAATGAATTATATCAAAGTTGAAGTTTTCGAATGGAGGTGGAATTTAATTCAGTTTTTTTTTTTTGCATTTCTTAGTTTACAGAATGCTCAGTTAAAAGTCGCTTTAGGTGTTATTGCCTAGGGAGTTATTTCACCCAACTGAATTCCACATAGAATTTAAATATGAGATGATACTATGCCTAATAACATGTAGAAAAGTCTGATATTTCCAATAGATACAATTCTATTTTGTTTATATTGTAATAATTTTGCATTTGAGTTATATGGTATTTTTTTATCTGTGAGTTATATTATTCAATTAAAATATTTAGAGTTGATGTTATGTTGATGTTAAAACAAAAATTAATCATTGTGTAAATGACAATTACATACGGTAAATTTTGCCGCAACAGATTAATGGAAATTGACAAAACTGTTTGGAAACTTTCTTCAGGATCTAAGCAGTATTTCGCATTATCTTACGTAATCCCTTCCAAAATCTGTTTTTCACCAATAGTCCAGCCGTTGTGGATTAACAAATTCCAAATTCGTTGAAAGAGTTAATTCAATTGTCAAAAGGCAACACGTACAATTTGAATTTAATCGGTCAAATCTTCAGCTTGACTATCCGTTAAAGCAAAATGGATAGCCCAGGCACATTCCCCGTACCCACTAATCTTAATATAAAAATTTTTATGGTTATCGCCATAGTAGTTTCGGAGTCTAATTGCTACAAATAAAAAACAACAGACAGATATGTATGTATGGTACTTAACGCATATCACAAGCGATTCAGATGAGAGGGTTGGTTACAAAATCAGTGATATGCCCTTTGTTCAAAATATGTGTACATGTAGCTAGCATACTATGCGAGTTTGAAGATTAGGAGTGTTTATGAATTAGGATGAAGGAGCAGAGATATACAAAATCAAATTTTGTTTTTGTTCTGAATATCGTGTCTCAGCATTTTGCCAACTTGGAATTTCGTTTTCAGAAATATAATCTAGAATTTTTCAAATTCGGAAATTTCTTACACACAATTTTGTAATTTAGAATTATAAAATCTACCATTTTTAAATATTAATCAAAGTACAGTATATGTCGGAATAAATGTTAAATATTAAAATACTGCAATATTTAGGTCCCTAAATGGTTTAACTTTGAAATTAATTTTGTGAATACCGCATTTATTCAGAAATTAATAAATTATAGTTCATTTTTTAAAATAATTTTGTATTATTTTAATAATAAAATATTCATTAAAATAATTTATTTTAAACAAATTTGGACCAATTTTACATAGAAAACCTAAAACCACAAAATAAAAAGGTAAATAAAATAAATTTCCCTAGTATTTCAAAAAAAATTAAAGTTAAAAAGACCTCTTTAGACCTCTTGAAAAAGTTTATTTATTTTTTTTTACTTTAAAAATTCGTAATAAATTTATTCTACGATCGAAAAATATATGCTGTAACAATGTTAGCAGACCTGACTAATGTAAAGGATACCTACCTATTTTATATATATATATATATATATATATTCTATTTTATATGCATATACATATATATATATATATAAAAACGTTTTATCATAATATTATTTAAAAGAATCTAGTCAACCATCATTAGAATACTCTATATCAAAAATAACACAAAATCATGAAATGAAAGAGAAGTGATAGGGGGTTAAATAGCCTAAAAACAGGGAGGGGAAATAACCCAAAGAAGGGAAGTAACCCAAACAAAATATTTCAATTTAAAATGTACACTTTGTCCTTGTAGCACAAAAAAAAAAAAACAAAAATGAAATCAAACAAGTTGTTTATTTTTCTACATCATGAAGTTAATTTTTATGATGGACTGAATGGACTCTTAAATACATAAAACACATAAAAATACATAAAGAAACAACATTTTAATATAAAACATTAAATTAAGGAAAAATGCAAACAAAATCATAAACTACAAAATAAAGAATGAAACGGAAGTGGATGATTTTACGAGTATATATTGTTGGATGAAAATAAATGAATATAAAAAATAGAGAGCATTGTATTAAATTAAAAAGACATGACACAAGACAATCACTAATTACTTTATTTTATGTATATATACATATATTCCATTTTTCTATTAATTGTATATCTTTTAGATACTTAAGTTTTAAAAATATAAGCTGCACATGTCATATTAATTATTGTTTTATTTTTAAGAATTCTATTTTCTGTGTATAAATTATTTTAAGATATTATACCTGTAGGCCTTATTAAAATGTATTAACTATAATTAGTATTTCCTTTTGATATTTTTGTTAGTTAATGGAACTTATTAATGAAATGGGTTTTCCGTATCAGTATCTAATCAATGTCTTTATTTTTTTTCAAGTTTAATATTTTCTTAAAAATCTGTAAAGATCTAAATAAATAAACTAGAATTAGAGGATTCATCAATTAATTTAAGCTAGACTTAATTATAGATATTATTAAATAATGATACTTTTTTAATGAAAATTCTTATATAGAACCTAGGATGGACTTATTAATTAAATAGCTTTAATTTAAAAAATACAGATAGAACTGTCGCCAGCGCTGATGAATCTAAGACAATGTTATCTGGGCAATAAATCTGCAAAATTATCATAATATTTAATCAGTAAATCAAAAAAATTCGGTATACATATTACCAGACCAATTACCAATTTTCATAATTTTATTTTCAATACAAATGCACACAATTTTAAATATTTTGCCAATTTTCTTTTCCAGCCTTCAAAACATATATATACCGGTTATTTATACCCCTTTCTCGAATTTCGAGGTGCAAGCAGATCCTTGTCATATTTAAATATTAAAATAATCAAAAAATTAACAAAAAGCTAAAGTTTTTTTTAAGAAGAAGCTTTATAGTTGAACTATATTTAACTTGAAGAGTTCTATATAAATTTATGTATATATATTTATAATTCAATAATTTAACTGTTTAAAAGGTCTTAGAATTTTTTATAAGAAAGCCTTAGAATATTCTGTGACCGTCTTCAAGGCACAGCAAATCTCTTAAAAAATTTGTTTCAACATCAATGGTACTTCTTCGGGCTATAAATCAGTTAACCCATATACTCTTCGTAATTTCTTATTTTAAATGGGTTTTCTCTTAATCTTCAATTATTTATTTATTTATTCTTATTATTAAAATGTATAAATACATATTTATTCAATTATTTTCAATAATAAAATAGCGGTAAAGCAAATCTTTCCTTCCTCGTCCATTTTTTTAAATGAACTGTCAAAACAAAATTCGAAACCAATTTCGTTCTAAGTAAATAGACATTTAAAACAAGCCATAGCGACCACGTATGTAAACGCCAGGGTAATTTTCAAAATTTGAAGAAGTTAAGTTAATAAATAAGATTTAAATAGAGATTGTTGAATTAATAAAGACTGATAGGTTTTTTTTTATTTATTTATTTATAAACAGTCCCCTACCACATACAAGTTTACATACGCGAGTGATTCAGCCTTTCACTTTTCAGGTGCATTTTATTTTAATATTATTATATAAAGCTAGAGTGATATAATTATCACTTAGAGTGATAATAATTATCACTTAGAGTGATATAATAATCACTTAGAGTGATATAATTTATAAATTATATATTTTTTTTAATTAATATGACCAGACCAGAGTATGAACCGGGACCCTTCGATTGAAAGGTCGACGTTCTAACCACTACGCCACCTATCGGATAACTGATAGATATTTTTTTATTAACTTTTTTTTTTGATACATTTCGTTTGTCAATTGTAAGATTTAATGAGATTTTTGTTAGACCAATCTAATTATAAATTAATTAGTACAATTACTATAGTTAGCTTAATAATAATATACGATTACATAGAAATGCAATTGGTCTTGTGTTTCTTTTGTTTTTTCATTAGGGATGATTTAACAGCAGCGGCTTGGACTCCAATGCCAATATTTTATATTATTTGGCATCGATTAAATAAATTTTAATTAATAAATGTTTAGAATCGAATCAGCACTCCCTCGGTTAATAAGTCAAATGCTTACCCGCAGTACAACAACAAGGCTGTTATAAACACAGTTAAGATGAAAACATATTATAATTTATTATTATATATATACTAAACTTTTCCTTCATATTCATTTAAAAAAAAAAAAAAAACAAACTCTAATAGATTATTTTTTTAATTATACTAATAGAATATAATATAAAAATTTTTCAATCTTTTTTCAAACAAATATATGTATAAAGGATTATATGTACTTACCTTTCTTAAATATATTATATAAATTCAATTTTTCTTTTGTTTTTCAATTTAAACCCTGAAGGTGGGTGGCTTTAAATGAAATTCTGATTTTTGTATCTTATTATATAAACTAACACCAACAATTACAATAACAACATAATAGAAATATATATATATAATATTATAATCCTTTACTATAATTTAGAATCAAATAAAGTTTTTTTTTTTGTTTTAAAATATATAAGTAAATAAGTAAATATATATAAAGTTATATACCAAAATAAAAATAAAAATAATAAACAGAAATCCTAAAATCCTAATTCGGGGTTAAGCCCCTGTTATTTAAAAAAAAGAAGAGAACTCTCTTATTTGAACATACTGTTTTCTTTTAATATTATCCTGTTATTTTGTTTTTTATTTATTATATATAAGTCTGTTATATATATATATATGTATTAAAAAAAAAAAATTTTTTTTTACTGTTATTATCTTATATTAAATTACGGTAATTAGATAATTAACAGATAACAAAAAATCATTTATTTTTTTTTTATCGATTAATTAGATACGATTAGACAATTTTTTTTTTTTTGTAATTTAATTTGTTGATTTCTCAATATAGATTAAATATTATTTTACTATTTTTTTTTTTTTTTAAATGAAAATTTATTCACATATTATTAAAATAGGGAACACACGTACTATTTTATATATATATATATATATTATATGTATGTTAAATTATAATGTTTTTATAGTAAAATTTAAAGAAAAATTTAACACTTCCTTTGAAATCTTTATCCTTATTTTCATCTAATTAACTGTTATTTAAAAAAAAATTCACTATATTTATACTGTTTAATATAACTATATATGTAATAGCGTTTGTATCTATGTATATACATAGAATTTAAAATGTATATATATATATATCTAAATACGAATATATTATACTTATAATGCGACAATATCCGACGTTTAAAATAAATAAATATTAAAAAAAACTAAAATTAAAGTACGATAAATTTTTCTATTTATTTATTTGGTTTTTTTTTTTTTTCAATTCGTATTTGTCCGTATTCTATTTATCCTTTCTAAATCCTAAAAGTAATGCAGACTAACTGAAAATAAATAACAAAAAAAAAAAAAATCAGATAAGACGTGTAACGGAATATACAAAAAAAAAAAAAAAAAACAACAAAAAAAAATACAAATAGCGAAGCAAAAAAAAGCAACAGTATTAAAAGCTTTTCGTATTTTGTTGTTTCCGAAAGTAAAAATTTCCTCTATTTTTTTATATATCTCTCATTTATCTCTCTTTCTCTTTCTAGCTATTTTGTTTTCAAATTTTTTTTTTTTTATTTATGCAAAAAAAAAACAAAAACAAAAATCATAAATTAAGATAAAAAAAAAAGCAACAACAATTTTTATCCGATAACGATACTGATATCGTACATTTATACTTTACATATACTTTGAAAAAAAATGTTAAATGATAAAAATTGTGTACCGTAACGTTAGCAGTTGGTTGGTAAAATAATAACTGTAAAATAGAAAATGGGTATTACATATATTATACGAAAAATAATCAAACGGTACCTACACTAACGTTAATATTATTGTTGTAAAAGGATTTTATTTATTTGCTCTAAGATAATGAAAAAGCTCAATTTTGTATTTTCGTATTTGTTGTGTTTTTTTTCATAATAAAGCTTTTTATAAATTTATTGTTATAATTTATAGTGTTGCCATATAGATTGTGAAAATGTGGAATTATTCAAGGAAAATATTAAGGTAAATGAAAATTTTAAATTTTTTGTTGTGAGGAGTATGTTGATGAAACTTCAATGTATCCTGTACCAGTTGTTCACTATTTTAAGTATATAAACTAGTAATTTGCAATTATTTTGAAAGAGATCTCATGTGGGAAATAAAGTTTTCGTTAAAGAAATTTGAAAGTTGATAAAATTGGATAAAATAAAATTGTGTTGAAAGAAATTTTATGAAATAAAATGTTTCATTTTATATTGTTTTATAAAGTTAAATAAAAACTTTTGGTCATATCTAAGCATTTTCGTATATGAGTATTTATTTATATCGTAATATAAGACTGAAGAACTTAAAGTATATTCGATAGTCAAAACCATGATAAAAAAATACTTTCCAAATCTTTCTTTATATATGAAAACAAAATATATTGTGTCCATCACAGAACCAACTACTATTACAGGAAAAGATTTTCAACTTAAATATGTGAAGATATATAGCGAATATTTAATCATTATAAATCATTTTTTTATTATACATAATTTTATCTAAAGAAATTTATTTAAAGTAAAGTAACATTGTTATTGTGTTAATAATATCCAGCTAGTTTTTTGAAAGATTCCAATACATAAAAAAACAAATTTTATTATTTTTTTCAACTACGAAATCTATAACCCGAGAGTTCTGAATTTTTTTTAAATATATACCATAAACTATAAATTACCCTAGAATTTCAATAAGATGTTTGAGTATTCTTAAGATTTACTTAAGTAGTTTTCCAAAACTCAGTTCGTTTTTATTTCAAATTTTGCCAGTATTTAAAAATATATAATTTAATCTGAAATTTATTTGATTTTTGATTTTTGTGTTTTTAGGTACTAACTGTTTAAATATTAGGTTGGAACAGGGGGTCATATTATATTCGTGTTATTAGAATTGATTTTAATGAATTTCACATACAATTTAAACATGAGATAGTAATAAATCCTGTATAATTTAGAAAAATATTAGATTTTCAATAGATACGATTCTATTTTTGTTTATATTATAATATTATGTATTTGAGTTACATGATATTCTATATCTGTGAGTTATATTATTCAGTTAAATTATTTGTTTATATTGTTATATTAATGTATTTTTTATTAAAGTTATTTAATTATTATTTAAGCCATTAATTTTAGCCCAAAGCTAAGTCGAATAAAAAACTAGAAAAGTTTTCACTTTCAATGGATTCGAATCCGCGCCTTTCGTATGAAAGTCGGTCGGTAATCTTACTACTGTGACACCTGGCCGTTAATAAAAATTCATATTTAATAAATGGATTGCAATTCTATTTCTAGTCTTAAGATTTTTAAAGTGGAATTTTAGCTACCATAAATTTTAACCTTTATTTCAATTTATTAAAGGCTATAATAATATTAGATAATGTAAAATTACATTGAAGAATATCGCAGTAAACTAAAAGTTTTAGTTGCAGCAGTATTAAATATTTAAACTTTTTTATATCTTATTTTATTTTCTTGTACTTCCAGAAGCTTAAAGTACGTACAATAAAGCATAAACTATTTTAGAAGTACGTAAAAAGGAAATTTTTTTACTTTAGAAGCCATTTACAAAGAGGTGTGTATTTAATCCAATTAATTTGAATTTTGTAGGTGTGTACAATAAACTGTTTAAAAACTTGCACGCGCCAATAAAGAATTTAAATTATTGTATTGTGTTTTATTGTTTTGTAATTTTCATTATTCATCCAAGAGATTTATTGAGATAGAAAATATTTCTAATATGTAATTGTTATTTATTATGTTATTTATAAGCAAGTTAATATAAGTTTTTAATTTAATATTTGAATATTATAAAATAAATTATTTATTTTTTCCTTAAATAATCTGAAACAGATTAAAAAAAGGAAACCTTGTGTTGCTTTAATGAATATTGGTTCCAGCATATACATTAAATATTTTATTGTATTATTTTACAAAAAAAGGTACATTATTTTGATATTTTTAAACATTTCTTTTTCTGCCCACTGACATATTTGTGTTTTATGTCAGAAGTTTGCCGCTACCTTCTGTCCCGTGTGAATTTCTGTTTAACCTGTAATATTATTTGAGTTCAGAGATTGTCGCAGCTACATAGGATTACAAAACAAGAATATATAAAATCTAATGTAGTGAAACACAGTTATGCAAACACTAGAATAAATATTGTGCAAAATTTTACTATAGTATTGCAAACAATTAAAAAAACAACACATTAAGCCAAACATGTTACAGACTTATTGATGCCCTACATCTGAAAAATTCAACTTAAATATAAAATCTGTTAGTAATTTTCTATAGGAATTTATTATAAAATTAAATCATAAAAGTTTTTATTAGCTTTATAGCACATAATTGTGTACTTAAGGACACATCTTAATATGGTTTTGGGAGGCGCGTGACAGTTATGCAAAGCCCTACTTCAATTCATCTCAAATTTCAGGAGCATTAAACAAACAGTATAAAAATACCTTGTACCAAATTTCAATTTTTTAACTTTATTAATTTTGAAGCTATGCTAAGTTTTGTAAATTAGGTCTGCGGAGGCGTATGGCAGCTATTCCATCACTACAACACTACAATCATCATCTCAAATTTTTTAAACTTAAGGGAAACAGAACCGAACACATTTGTATCAAATTTCAGGGTTCTGTTCTTATCAATTCCAAATTCACATAAAGGCAAGTAATTGAAATTAAAATGAAAAATCAATTGTCGGAATCACGAACAAATAATCTAGGGAAGGTGGAAAGCAGCGGAAGCATGCCTCAGGATTCAATTAATTAGTTTTGAACCGAGTGTTAACAAAGATTTAAATCTTAGTTACCAGGTAAGGCAGTAGACAATAAACAATTGACAAAAAACAATAAATCTCTACTCCAATCTAAGTAACTTTTCCAAATTATTAAAAATTTAAATAAATTTAATTTAATACCCAATAATTAGGTGACAATATATGAGTTTTTACCTACACTATAATACTAAATAGTATATTCAATGCATTAATCTATACTACAATAAAAGAAAAGTAATCTTAATGTTACACAATATCCGGTTTTTATACACGTACGAATATTCTAAACTTGAAACAATTTCTAAATGGGTATAATGAAAATCCAAGTACGTTTGTAACACTTTCAAGAAATCTAATTTGTTTAAGGTTTGAGCGTCTGTCTACATTTGCGTTCACATAACAATCCAAAAACTAATTGAGCAGAGCTTCTAATATTGGAGATCCTACTTATTTTATAGTGTGACAAAAAGGAAGTCAAAATCAAAATGTCTTAAAACTGTCATAATTTGATAAAGAATTTGACGAAAGAAACTTATATGGATTTCATTGTGTCCTTCGATCTAAAAAATTTCTAAATTTAAATGATAATTAAATTTTAAAATTTTTATTAATTCATATGTTACTGATATCCTACCATTTAATCTTGTTGTTTACTTTTTTAATTCCTTTTTAAATATGTTTCTAGTTCAATGTCAGTCAAAAAAAAAATTAACTAGTACTAAGGTTAAATTTAATTATTTTAAATAATTTATTTTTTATTTTTATTTAAAAAAAAAATATTTAAATTTTCTATTTTTATTAGAATATTTACGTAGAAATTTACCCCCTGGGGCGTTAATAAATTTTATGTATAGATAAGTATACACATATGTAAATAGTATACATATAATTTACAAATACTTTTACATATACATTTTTACAATTTTCTACATAAAAATTAAAGCTCATTTGAATTTATTTATGAGCGCATTATTAGGTATACCGTATGCCTATTTGATACTAAGATTTGCGGGGATGATTTATTTGGGCGTAGGTTTACCGCAATTTTAATGATCGTTAATTGATTCGGCACAACAACTTTTTGATCTTACGGCTTTTTTGGTTAAAAGGTTCAAGTTATTGACTTAAAATTTTGAATATATTTGATTCTAGACAAAAGGAATTCGCAGAGGGAAGTGAGAACCAATTTATTGGATTCCTTAACTCATGTGGCACTTTTTAATGCTTATTTTTCCAATTTTGCGGAAAATCGAGGAGTCATTAAAATTTGGGAAGAGTTTGATCGAGGGTCTTTAAAATTTGTATGTGTAGCCCTGTCTTAATATATCTCAATAACAAAATAACAGATGTGAAAATGTTTAACTTGTTTCGGCCCAACGACGGTTAAAAATTGTTCCAACAAAGTTTTTTAATATTTAATAAAGTTAATATTTTACTGTTAATTTGATTTTGTATGTATTTGATTTTGACTTTGGCGTATTTAATCAAAATAAATGTATAATAAATTTGAGTTTGTATTTAATTATGACTTATTTGAATGTCAAAGGTTTCCAACTAAATTTATTTAATAGTGTGTCAAAAGGTTTTTTGCAAAATTGATAAAATTTGTGCTGACGGACAAAAAAATATCTCACACCAACAAATCTAATTAATAGTTGATAACATTAAATTTGTTTTGGTGTTTTAAGTGATAAATTTAAAAAAAATCTTTTGAAAAACAAATAAACTAATAAAAATATATGTATATAATATGTTGTTTTATGTTGATCTTACTTTTATAATATGATTTAATTTATTTATAAGATTGCCTTAAAAAAAAAAGAAATATTCGGTATTTTTAAAGATTTGAAAAACAACGAAATTTGATAGTTCTTTGAAACTTAAGACTTGCGAAGTTTCTAATTTTTCGAATTTAAAATAAACTTGTCATGAAAATAGCAAATCTTTTTTTGTAATTCAAAAATTTTATTTGACGTAATTGTAAAAAAAAAATTTTGTAGGGTTAGTGAACTTTTTTTTTAATATGATTTTCTTAATTAAAATCACTTATTTTTTTTTAAAAGTTTGTTTAAAAATTGTAATTGGTTTGTTGTATTGGTAATTGTAAATTTAATTATCAGTTATATATTTATTTAATTCATTTCGTAGGTATATGAAATTTGCCATTACGTTTATGATGTTATGAAGGAGGCTATAAGAAGATATGAAAATTTATATACTATCGTTTGTATATTCTAGTATGCACTTTCGTTTGGCAAAAAGGGTAAATTTAGAGTAAATCTAGAATAAAAAAGTTAAAAGTTACTCTAGATTTGCTCTATAGTGAATTTATTTTCGATTCGCACAAAAAAGGATTAATCTGTTTTTTTTTAGAATAAATCGAGATTTTTTTCTCAGATATACTCTTTTATTTTTTATGTATGTGTTTGACATTTGTCAGTTTTAACAAAAAGTCATAATAAATAAATTAAAAATACTAAAAAGTCAAAAAGTTATACAAAATACGAAGAAAAGTAATGGAGAATATTATGGAATTTATGAATTTATGTATGTATTTGACATTTGTCAGTTTTATAAAAATGTCATAACAAATAAATTTAAAATATTAAAAACACAAAAAGTTATAAAAAGTATGAAGAAAATTAATGGAAAATATTATGGAATTTATAGATTCATCTTCATCTTTATCATCATTTACAACATCATTAGAAAATAAATATTTAGAATAGCAGCAATTTATAGTTTCTAAAGAACTAAAAAATATCATTTAAAAAACTTTATTGAAAATGTTGTTGAAATTATACACTAATCCAAACAAAAAAATAGTAACTCTCGTTTAATTTTCGATTGCAACAAAAAAAGCATTCTGAATCTTAAAAAATCAATCGTAAATGACATTAGATAATCATATGCCTCTCCTTTTATATTACAAATCAAGAATAACAATAAATAGGATTCAGAATTTTTTTAAAATTTCATTTCTAAATGCCAACTTTACTTTAGTTCGATTTAGGATTTTGAATAGCCATACAACTTCAATTTTCGTATTATACTCAGTTGAATGTTTGTGTATTTTGTCAAAGTGTTAAATTATTTTTTTCTTTTATTCATTTTTCACTCCTTAAATGAGTAAAGGGCATTCACCAATTCTATTTAGACTAGGCTTCAGTTTCTTTAATCGTTATATTCACTAAACTGTTGATTACTCGGCTGTAGCTATAGTACAAGATTATGAATACACAAATGTTAATTTTGTAAGCCATCTATTATCTTACACAAGAGTTATTTATATATTTTTATTAAATTTTATTTTATATTACGATATTAAGTATTACGATATAATTAAACAGTTTTACGATATTTTATTTATTAGATATGATCTGACAGGGGTTTGAACCCGAGATTTTCCACATAAAAGATATGTAAAATTGTGGTCTGGCTTAATATATTTCAGTACTTAATTTAATAAGTAATTTATACTTAATTTAGTTAGAAATCGGTACTTAATTCAGTCAGTAATATGTAAGCACACATTTAAAAAAAATTTAAGATATTGTAAATTACTTTCGTTTCATGATTTAATATAGTATAAGTTTCTGTATAATGCACATACGAGTATCCCAGGGTTTCTATCTGGTTGCATTTAAATTTGGGTTAGATTAAAATCAAAAATATAACATTAGTTAAACCTAAACCTTAATTATTAAATGTTAAAATTAGAATTTCCCAAAATAAGTTAAAAAAAATATTATCAATTGAATTATTTATCACTTCTAACTATTCTTTAATAAATTATAAAAATGACTCATTTTTATTATTTTATCGGCATTATATCTTTAGATAAATTAAATTTTTAGACAGCAATTTTATTTAAAAACCCTTTCATTTTTTCGGAATGTTTTAAGTTATGGTTACTCATTTATAACACCTATGAATTATAATGAAAAAATAGTGACATTTTAATAATATTCGATTATAATAAATCATTATAAAATTAACCATATCTTTATAATAATAATTTGAAAATGAAAAGAAAAAAAGAAAAGTTTTCAGCGACTTCAAAACAATTTTTCAAATAAACCTTGATAAGAGTTAATAGTGCGTATATAAAATAAATTTAATTTTAATTGTTTATAAAAAGTAAAAGAAGAGAGTAAAAAGTTATTAATGCAAATCTTTAAATCTTTAAATAGTATTTTATTGTTATATGACCTAAATTTAGTTTAATAAGTGCGATTATTATTTTAATTTTATTGTCTAGTATAGTTTTTTATAAATAAAAAATTAGTAAAGAAGAATATGATAAAAATAAACCATTATAGTAAATTGTGACCTAGTAAACTTTGTCAATTTCATTTATTTTATTATTAAATTATTTAATTAAATTAAAAAGTATTCATGAAAATTTATAATTTGCAAAAAAAAAAATATAATTTAAAAGTCCCTGTTAAAGTTTACAAATATTTTGAATTTGTTTCAAGTCAACTATATAATTATAGACTGAGTTAGATGTTTCAATTAACTTAATGGTTTTGCAAATAACTAAGAGATATAAAAGATCTTTTTACTTCTGTTTCTAAATTGACTACAATAAGTTATAAACTAGTAGCCAACTAATGTTCAGATGCTTAAAAAAGGTTTCAAAGGACTGAATTAGTCATTAGTATGATACTATTTCTACAATATAACTATTTGAACACCGCACACTAAAATTACACACTAAAATTAGGTAAATTTCGTAGTATATAGTATTATGCAATATTGTTAAATTAATAAATCACCATTCCTTGATATTGCGATTACATTTTGTCTAGTATTATTAATAAGTTAAAAGGTCGGCTAGTAAGTAGTGTATATAATTAGTAAAAAATGATAAACACTTTAAATTCGTTTAATCACAAAAGTTTTAATTTATTTTTAGTCTAACTTTTTTGTTTAAAATAAATGATTCATAAAAGTAAATTTTATCAATTAGGATCTTCTTTCCTTAAAAATAACTTATGATAAATCCAAGGATCTAACACATGCCCCCTCGGTTGATACGACAGGTACTTAACTTCCTTTTTAAGTATATATTTATTTAGATTTCTAATATTACACAAAAAATTATCACTTCATAAACTAAAAATAAAATATAAAAATTGCATACTTAAGGCGCTAATCCTTTTTTTTATTTCGTTCCTTCGACATGTTGCTACTTCTCGTTACATACAAGAACAGTCGGACTTACTTATGTTAATTATTAAAATTTGTTTAATCCGAATTAACTTTGACCCATGACCGAATTTTTTGACGGATTTTAGCGGCTTCTTGTACAGTTCCAATAATTTAGTAAGATTTCAATAAATTTATTTAAATGAAAAGTAAATTGGAAGTAATTATTGTTTTTTAACCGGTTATATGACATTATATATTGAATGATCTATCACCTTTTTTAATAGTTTTCAAAATTTTTAAATTATATAGAAATATTTATGGAGAAAGTCGCTCTAATTATACCCTACACCTATAGAATAGGTAAAGGGGTATATTAACTTTGGTATGGTGTTTGTAACCACCTAAAGGAAGCGAGCTAGATATGGAAAAGTATATATATTTGTGATCAGCGTGACCGCCTTAGTCGATATAGCCATGTCCGTCCGTCCGTCCGTCCGTCCGTCCGTCCGTAGGCACGATAACTCAAAAAATAATGGAGCTATCTTGATGAAATTTTAACTGTAGGTTACTATGACTGAAAGTACGGCGGGGATTGCATATGGGCGAAATCGGCCCATGGGTTCGGATTCTGGACCTTTTTATCGATCGAAGGGCTAACGAACATATATAAGAAATCACGATAACTCAACAACTAATGACGCTTTCTTCATCAAATTGGTGCTGTAGGTAACTAGTAATGAAACTACTTCGGGGATTCCGTAAGGTCGGGATTGGACCATGCGTTCGGAACCTAGAACTTTTTGATCGAATTTAGGCCAAACGAGCATAATTCCGAAACCAATGAAGATAGAACCTCCAAATTTGGTATCAGGGTGTCCCCTCCTATCTCCTAAGTGTCTTGAGAATTTGGGTCCCATTGGACTACTGGGTCGGGGACCAGCCACACATTTCCGAAGACCTTAAAACATATCTTTAAAATTAATAAAGATAACAACTTGAAAAAATGTAGAAGCTTCCAATTTGCCACAAGGGTGTTCTTTACTATCTCTTGCGTGTTCCCTTAATTTGGGATCAATTGGAGTGGTGGTTCAGTACCCCTCTCAGACCTCCCAAGTTTTAAAAGCTTATAATCGAAATTACTAAAAATAGTTACTTAAAATTAAGATAGATCGTTTAAATTGTGTACAAGGATTAACTAGTACTATAAGTAAAGCGCGGGCTGTATAAGGGCGAAATCAGCCCATGGGTTCGGATTCTGGACCTTTTAGTCGGTGTCAGGGATAACGAACATATATTAAAAATCACGATAACTCAACAACTAATGAGGCTATCTTCATGAAATTTGTGCTGTAGGTTATTGGTAATGAAACTACGGCGGTGATTACGTACGGTGAGGATTGGACAATGGGTTCGGAACTGAGAACTTTTTTATCGAATTTAGGCCAAACTAGCGTAATTCCGAAACCAATGAAGATATAACCTCCAAATTTGGTATCAGGGTGTCCCTTCCTATTGCATAAGTGTCTTTGAAATTTGGACCCCATTGGACTAGTGGGTCGGGGACCAGGCACTCAGTTCCGAGGACCTTAAAGCATATTTTCGAAATTAATAAAAATAGTAACTTGAAACAAATGTAGAAGCTTCAAATTTGGCCCAGGGTGTTCTTTACTATTTCTTCCATGCCCCCCTAATTTGGGATCATTTGGAGTGGTGGTTTAGGACCTCTCTTAGACCCCCAAATGTGTAAAAGCTTATCATCGAAATTAATAAAACTAGTAACTTAAAATTAAGATAGAACGTTCCAATTGTATACAAGGGTTAACTAGTATTGAAAGTATGACGGGACTGCATATGGGCGAAATCGTACCATGGTTTGGGGTTCTGGAACCCTTGACAAGTTCAAGGACTAACAAACATATATCTTAAAACACCATAACTCAAAAAATAATGCCGGTATTTTGATGAAATTTAAACTCTAGGTTACTAGTAATGAAAGTACCATGGGAATTGGTTCTGGTTGAGTTTAATTTCAAAGCCAAAGAATATATTTCCTATGTCCTATGTGTCTCCGAAATCTAGACTTAATTGTAGTGGTTCAGCTATATTCAAAGGTACTTGCTGCATTTATGTAAAATTTATTTGAATATTTAAATGAATTATATGAAAAGGTCTAAATTTGTAATTGTATTTTAGAAATACATTTATTGCATATTTTGCGTTTGTAAGCTTATCTATTAGGTATATAAACTAACCACTTAAAATAATTGCAATTTTTAAAAATTTGGATTATTAAATATATTATGCTTTGATTATCTTTTTATCACAAAATTTAATAATTAGAATTTTTTCATTTTGTAATTGAGTTGGAATAAATATATTTTCATTTATTTCAAGTTTGCTTGTTTTTGAATATTTTTAAATAGACAAATTAGTAAGAATTTGTAATATTTTTTAATAGATAATATAATTAGAAAATGTTTTTAGTATTATAAAGTTAATTTGGCTAGCTATGTCTTACGATCAAATTAATAACAGCTTTTATGGTGTTAAAATGACTTATGGATATGTCCTTAAATTTGAACGAAATAGGTGTAGGGTATTTCTAAGTCGGTTGCACCGACTGACTGTTTCTTTACTTGTTTTTAATTAAAAATTATTAAATTTGATTGAGTGGAAATTATGTGTGATAAGAATTTAAAAAAAAATATAATTTGATAGTGATTATAGTAATACTGCGCAATTAAATTAAAAAATAATTAAAATATATTAAAATAAATTATATTCGAAAAATTCCCTAAAACAAAGCAAAATTTAGAATTTTGTAATTGGTTTTTTTTAAATATAATAAAACAAACGGTTTCTTTTAATTTGATGGAAGAAAACCACATTTACAACAAGTGAATGCAGTTTGATTAGTAAAAATTTTTCACATATCCAAAAATGATTATTTGATGACTAATAAGCAGTAGGACCAAGTTTTTTGTGAATTGTGACTAATTCTTAAAAGCAGAGTTCAGTAGTAAACGAAAAAAATTCTTCTACATTAAATAGATCTATAATAAAACAGTGATTGCGAAAGTTGATAAAAGTTGGGAACTGCTTTGGAAATTAAAACAAGAGATAAACGTATATATCAGAATAATCCGTGAAATGCTGCATATAAGCTTCTAAGTGCCTTAAAAAGGAGTTTAAAGTTTTCAAAGACAACAATTTTAAAAAAAACTTGGTTTTATATAGATATTATGAAATTTTAGTAGTGATCACGAATTAAAGCTAGAATGCTCTAACTATTTCTCGCTTCTCAGTGCTTTAAAAATGAGTTTCAAAGACAAAATTTTTTTTTTATTAGAATAAATGTTTTAGCAAAGCGCCTTAGTTTAAGAAACGTTAAGAAATTACCGAAATATTAAAAAACTTTGCAATTCTATTTGCTTTTAAACTTTAAATATGAGTTGAAATTTTTTATAATTTCAAATTTATATTGTAAAATTGCTAATATTAAACTGATTATGAAGTCCCATGTTTTCTGTTCGTGTTTCTAGTAAACTTGTCGATAGAAAACTTATATTGAACAAATAGAAAATGAATTGCAGAATAGGCAATATAACTCAATATTACTATTATTAGTAATGCTTCTATTTTATTGCGCTTAAATTTTTTTTTTTTTTATTTAAAATAAACTTATAATTGTATAAAAAAGAAAATTTCAATTGA